>CM038143.1:8843064-9357931 GCA_021437245.1 Aegilops speltoides
GACAAAGAAAATAATTATTATTACTTGAGATATCAGGAAATGAACAAAAAGTTGCCGATATGGTGCGATAATGATCGATTGAACTTACTTGCTGAGCATTTCAGTCATGTCCGCATAGGTGCTGGGATCTTTCCGTCTCGAGTCTAAGACGGTTACTAGTCCACGCTCAAGCTTAATCTCTAGAAGAATATAGTGGTACCTGCGCACGCATGCATAACTCATCAATTACATTACTATAACCTCGCTCGAGTAATAAGGGAAACCGAATATGCACACGACAGTAACACTCACGGGCCGTTGTAAGGAAAGAGTATGGTATCTTTGTTTTGATTTTTGATCAACGATTGTAGCAAGTTGTCCTCGGCCTCTTCGACGTTCTTTTCAACCAGAAATACATCTATGATATTTGTGTTAATGAACCCAATATCATAAATTTCTTGTTTTTTGCACTCGACGATCTTCAATCTGCATATATTGAGAATAATTAATTATAAATACATGCAATGAAAGAGCCGAGCTATATATAGAGACTTAATGACAGAAATAATACTTACAGGCAGTAGCAAAAGACCATTAATTTATCGAGGGCCTTTTGATTGAAGAACTCGAAGAACTCCTCAAATGGAACACACGGCAGATCATTTGAAACGAGGTCGTGCTCCTCTTTAATGTTCAGATACAAACTGTTCGTCCCCTCAGACTCTCTGCAGGTTTTCATGTACCAACTATGGAATCTTCGCATCATTGTTGTCAGAGATTTTTCATCTTTGACGAGAGGCTTCCGTATCAGATGTCTGAATACGTCCACCTCCATGAAATCAGGAAGTGCATCTTCAGGCAGGTAATCTTCAAGATTGCCATAACCGGCCACCGTCCCCGGAGGATTAGACACATTGAGCAGGGGGCACGATTGTTGTGCTTGTTCGCCGAGCTGGGCAATTTTTTTCCCCTTTGCTCGTTGTTCTTTTGACCTTGTATCACTGACAGTAGTTCCCGACCGCTTGGCTTGGAGATATGTCTGTTCAGTAATGCGCTCATAGTTGGTTCTCGGCGGAGACTTTGGTGGTTTCCTCAGGGCATCGAGAGTGCGCTTTGCTTTCACCGGATCTACCTTCTCCTCCGGAGGTGGATGTCTCTTTGCTTTCACCCCTTTAAAGAACTCCTTCATGTGGGCCTGCACGATCGTATTGTTTTCCTCCTTGGTCCTCTCGTACGGTAACTTCTCTAGAGGCTTTAGAGGTGGACCATATCTGTATTGCCTCTCTCCTCTTCTTGTGCTGCTAGACGCCGGAGCAGACGGAGCGGCTGCGGCGTCTGTCTTCTTTCATGCTTGCTTACGAGGCGGAGGAGAAGGACTACGACGCGCCGGAGCAGCCGGGGCGGCGGCGGGTCTCTTCCGCCCTTGCTGGCAAGGCGGAGAAGGAGGAGGCGGAGTGCCGCCACGCGCCGGAGAAGGAGGCGGAGTGCTGCCACGTGTGCCATGATCGTCACTCGCCGGAGGAGGAGGCGGTGGAGGAGGCGGAGTGCCGCCACGCGTGCCCTGATCGTCACTCGCCGGAGGAGGAGGCGGTGGAGGAGGCGGAGTGCCCTGACTCACCGGAGGAGGAGGAGGAGGCGGAGGCATCCAGTTCAGAAGGTTGATGAGCTCCTTCCGCCATAGGCATGGAGTCTTCAGAGCAGAACCCAGCCTAGTCTCCCCTTCACCGGTAGGGTGCTCAAGCACGAGGTCCTCAAATCCCTCCGTTATTTCATCCACCATCACCTTAGCAAATCCTTCTGGAATCGGCTGGCAGTGATAAGTTGTGCTAGGTCCACTAGGATAAACTTGGCCAACAGCCGCCTTGACCTTCAAATTCATCCATCGCGCCATAATGTGGCAATTTTGAGACTCCGTGATACCATCCACGGGATAGCTGGCAGGAGCCGTCAAGACATGCTCCGGCTGAAGCAGCTCGGTGGAAGCCACGTTGCTTCTCCGCTGAGATGGCGGGGTAGCTTCGGGGGAAGCTTCGGCAGGTCGTTTGTTGTGATCTGCTGCTTCTCGTACCTCTTCTCGTTCCTCTAGCCCCATTACCCTTTCGTGCAGCGCCTGCATTTGTTCCTGCTCCAGTTTCTTCCTCCTCTCGTGGGTTTTGTAACCCCCTACGTCCGGAAAACCAACCTTCCACATAATGGAGCCTGGCGTGCCTCGTGTCCGTCTAGGGTGCTCGGGATTCCCAAGGGCCATTGTGAGCTCGTCCTTCTCCCTGTTTGGAAGGAACGTCCCTCGCTGCGCTGCATCGATATAGTGTCGAAGGTTCTTGACTGGTGTTTGCGATTGCTCGTCCGTCCATCGACACTTCCTCATTATAGGTCCAAGGTTCCGCCAGCCCCGAAGAACCAAGTCCGGCAACGGTCTGGCCAGCGCATTGTCTACGGTTTGATCCCTTTTTCAAGCAAATCATGCTCAGCCTTGGACCACTTAGGCTGGGCTTTGAGGTAGCCACCTGACCCCGTGCGATGGTGAAGCTTCTTCTTCGCAGCATTTTGCTTGTTTGTCGCTGACATCTTCTTACTATTTTCCGATGTCTTGTGGGCCACAAATGCGGGCCAGTGATCTTTGATCTTCTCATATTTGCCGATGAATTCTGGTGTCTTTTTTTCTCGACAAACTGGTTCAGCTCTTTCCTCCACCTCCTAATTAGGCTTGCCATCTTCTTAAGAGCACAAGACTTGATTAATTGCTCTTTAACTGGCTTCTCCGGATCCTCCTCTGGCGGTAGGGTGAAATTTGCCTTCAGCTCAGTCCAAAGATCTTCTTTCTACATATCATTGACATAAGACACCTCAGGGTCTTCATCCTTAGCAGGCTTATACCATTGCTGGATGCTGATCGGGATCTTGTCACTAACAAGAACCCCGCACTGAGCAGAAAATGCCTTCCTTGTCCGGATGGGTTCAATCGGTTCGCCGTCGGGCACGATTTCTATGATCTCAAACTTTTCATCCGAGCTCAAATTTTTCTTTGGGCCTCGTATCCTTACCGAAGTTGTGATCGATCCGGAGGGCTAGAAATTATAAGAAAGAAAGACGACAGTAATTAATATGTGTACATATACCAAAACAATGGATGCATCAATTAACTAGTCAGCACTGGCTTAACTAATATATATATATATACCTGGCCGGACTCGGTTCGGTGACCGGAGCAGTCAGCACGGTCTCCTTCTTCTACCTCCATTGTGTCACCGGAGCCATCATGAACATAGTCCTCCTCTTGTACCGGCATTAATGGGTCGAAGCCATCATAAACATAGCCCTCTTCTTCATCCAGTCCTTCCAGCTGACCATCGGTGTCGAGGAGAAATGACGCAACATCATCACTTCCATTTGTGATTATGTCCCCCAACATCGCTTCTGTTTCTTCGTCTCGGGAGTGCTCCATAGTTTCTGCAAATATTTACAACATGTCAATTATTATTCAAAGATGGTACAGATGGATATATATATATATATATATATATATATATATATATATATATATATATATAGTGGCAAACATAGAACTAGCTAGCTAATCACAATAAGGAATCATGTTAGTGGCCTCGACGCTGCTTCTCTAGGGTTTGGGGTCGCCTCGATACAACGCTTCAAGGGTTTGGGGTGGCCTCGATGACAATGCTCTTTTAACTTGATAAATTTGGGTGGCCTCGAGAGAGTTAATTTGTCGGGTAGGGGCGCGGCGGGAGGGGGTAGGAGACCAACATCGTTTTCTCTCTAGGGTTTGGGTGTCCTCGAGAGTTATCGGGGAGGGGGTATAGGTACCACACCCTAGCTCGTGTTGAAGTTTCTTCTTTCTCCTCTATTCCTTTCTTTCTTCTTCTCCTCTTCTTTTTCTTCTTCTCCCTCGAGAAAGGAAAATAATTAAAGAAAAGGAAGAAAAGAGAAAGAAGGAAGGAAGAAGAAGAAGAAAAAAGAAGAAAAAAAAGAGGAGAAGAAGAAAGGAATAGAGGAGAAGAAGAAAAATTAGAATTTTTTTTCTTCTTTCTCCTCTATTCCTTTCTTCTTCTCCTCTTCTTTTTCTTCTTTTTTCCCCTTCTTATTTATTTCTGCTCTTCTTCCTCTCCTCTTTTTCTCCTTTCTTCCTCTTCTTATTTTCCTTTTTCCTCTCATTCTTTTAGTATTGCTTGTTTAAAAATAATGTTCAAATAAAAAATTTCGAAAAAAAACAAAGGTTTTGCCTAATGCATTGTTCATATGAATATACAAACATTTGCATATTCTACAATAATTAATATCACCAAAAAAATCTATGAACAGAAAAAAACCTAACTTTTCTAAAAATCTATCTTTTGCATATATGAAAACATTAATATACATATGAACAAAAATACATATATGAACAAAAACATGCTCTGAACAATTTTGAACATCTACATACACATAGCCACATACATACACATATACATTATATATATATATATATATATATATATATATATATATATATATATATATGAACAAAAAACTAAACTAATAAAAATGAAAAAACAGAGCCATATATATATATATAGCCACATACATACACATATATATATACATTGAACAAAAAATTAAACTAATAAAATGAAAAAAACAGAGCTGGTGCGGCGCGGGCGGCTCACAGCTGTGGCAGCGCTGGGGCGGGCGACGGCGACGGGCAGGGGCTCGGCGCGGGCGCTGGGCGGGCGACGGCGACGGGCAGCTCAAGGCGGCGACGACGGCGGGCGCTGGCTCGGGGAGGACGGCGCTGGCTCGGGGAGGCCGGCGCGACGACGACGGCGCGGGCGACGGCGGCGGCGGCGGCGGGCGGCGGCGGCGTTGGGCAGCTCAAGCGGCGACGATGTGCTCGGCGTTGTCGGGGGGCAACCGGTGGCGATGAACTCTGCAAAACTGCAAAGTGCTACTTATATACAAGGAGCATTGGTCCCGGTTGGTGGCACCAACCGACTAATGCCCCTTTAGTCCCGGTTGGTGCCACCAACCGGGACCAAAGGCCTCTTTCGGCAGCCCAAAGGGCGGAGTCAGCTGCGACCTTTAGTCGGTTGGTGGCACCAACCGACCAATGCCCCCTTTAGTCCCGGTTGGTGCCACCAACCGGGACCAAAGGCCTCAGGTCGCCTGCATCGGGCCAAAGTTTAGTCCCACCTCGCTAGTTGAGAGGGGCGCGCAGTGGTTTATAAGCCCCACTGCCGCACCCCTCTCGAGCTCCTCTCCATTGCAGGCTTACGAGCCTACTAGCTACTACTTTGCCTGATGGGCCTTCTGGGCCTACTGCGGGCCTGAATCCTTGCCCAAAGTAGGGTTTCAAGTTGTATTCAGGCCGTGTGGGCCCAGTAGGTGGCATTTTTTTTGTTTTTTTGTTTTCTTTACTTATTGTTGCTATTTTTATTTTATTTTCCCTTTTTTGTTTTGTTTTCTCCATTATTTTTTATTTATTTTTTGCTTTATTTTTTAATTCTTTTTGCTTTTAGTTTTAGGAAAATTATAAACTTTCTGTTAGTGCCATTACTTTTCAAATTTGAAAACACTTTTTTTTGTTTTCTTTCTTGCTTTATTTATTTTATTTTGTTTCTACTTACAACAAAATACTTATTGTTGTTTTTTTTGTTTTGTTTTCTGCATTATTTATTTTCTTTTGTTTTTTGCTTTATTTTTTAATTCTTTTTGCTTTTAGTTTTAGGAAAATTATAAACTTTCAGTTAGTGCCATTACTTTTCAAATTTGAAAACACTTTTTTTGTTTATTTGTTTTCTTTCTTGCTTTATTTATTTTATTTTGTTTCTACTTACAACAAAATACTTATTGTTGCTATTTTTAATTATTACAAGGGCCGAACCAAAAGACATTAAAGCATTTCAAATGAACTCTGAAAAAGTTGAAAGTTGTCATGGTATCATAAATTGACCCACACATAGCATGTGCATGTACAAAACGAACAATGGTATCATACTCGTCAGTTACAAAGTTGGCATGGTATCATCATAATAGTTGCGGGAGAAAGTCTTCACTTTTTCTTTGCTTGTGTCATTTGCTTATTGCGCCGTAACCATGGATAATCTTCATCGTTTATCAGGATGCTGGGGTCAGCCTTGACTTTAAAGGGAGGAATTTCATGAAACTTTTCATAATTTTCAGACATGTCTGTCTTGTCCTCCACTCCCACGATGTCCCTTTTTCCTGAAAAAACTATGTGGCGCTTTGGCTCATCGTATGATGTACTCGCTTCCTTATCTTTTCTCTTTCTCGGTCTGTTAGACATGTCCTTCACATAGATAACCTGTGCCACATCATTGGCTAGGACGAACGGTTCGTCAGTGTACCCAAGATTTTTCAGATCCACTGTTGTCATTCCGTACTGTGGGTCTACATGTACCCCGCCTCCTGACAGATTGACCCATTTGCACTTAAACAAAGGGACCTTAAAATCATGTCCGTAGTCAAGTTCCCATATGTCCACTATGTAACCATAATATGTGTCCTTTCCCCTCTCGGTTGTTGCATCAAAGCGGACACCGCTGTTTTGGTTGGTGCTCTTTTGATCTTGGTCAATCGTAAAATGTATTCCCATTTATCTCAGATCCTTTCCAAATCGAATCGTCAAGATGGTCCCTGGATAACAAGTACAGCTCATCACAAATAGTGTTGTCACCTCTGATACGTGCTTCCAACCAACTGCTGAAAGTCCTGATGTGTTCACGTGTAATCCAGTCGTCGCACTGCTCCAGATTTTTGGAGCGCAGACTGTTCTTGTGTTCATCAACATACGGGGTCACCAAGGTAGAGTTCTCAGAAGCTGTAGTGTGCTTGAGACCAAGCATATCCGTCCCTCGCAGATATTGAGTCCCTTCTAAGCGTGTTTTTCGGTCAGTCTCCCCTCATACCGCGATTTAGGGAGACCTATCTTCTTAAGGCCAGGAATGAAGTCAACACAAAACCCGATGACATCCTCTCGTTTGATGGCCCATGGAGATGCTTCCTTCGCCTAGCGCGTTTCTGGACATATTTTTTAGGACTCCCATGAACCTCTCAAAGGGGTACATATTGTGTAGAAATACGGGGCCTAGAATGACAATCTCGTCAACTAGATGAACTAGCACGTGCGTCATGATATTGAAAAAGGATGGTGGGAACACCAGCTCGAAACTGACAAGACATTGCACCACATCACTCCTTAGCCTTGGTATGATTTCTGGATCGATCACCTTCGAGAGATTGCATTGAGGAATGCACATAGCTTCACAATGGCTAATCGGACGCTTTTCCGGTAGAAGCCCCTCAATGCAACCGAAAGCGATTGCGTCATAATCACGTGGCAGTCATGAGACTTTAGGTTCGAAACTTTTTCTGCCATATTTATTATTCCTTTTATATTCGACGAGAAGCCGTCGGGACCTTCATACTAAGCAGGCATTCAAAGAAGATTTCCTTCTCTTCTTTGGTAAGAGCATAGCCGACAGACCTTCATATCGCTTTGGAGCCATGCCGTCTTTTTTCGTGCAAACGTTGCAGGTCCTCCGTGCCTCACCTGTATCTTTTGTCTTCCCATACACGCCCAAGAAGCCTAGCAGGTTCACGCAAAGGTTCTTCGTCACGTGCATCACGTCGATCAAGAGCGGACCTCTAGGTCTTTCCAAAGAGGGTAGGTCCCAAAATATAGATTTCTTCTTCCACATGGGTGCGTGTCCCCAGCGTCACTCGGAACAGCTAGTCCGCCAGACCCTTTCCAAAGATTACATGTAAATCATTGACCATAGCAAGTATGTGATCACCGATGCGCATGGCGGCTTCTTCCGGTGATCTGCCTCGCTTTGAAATGCTTGCCTTTCTTTCGACATTGATGGTTGGTCGGAAGAAATCGACGATGGCCTGTACACATTCTTCCCGCAGCTTGCCGGTATATACTATCGGTGTCAAGTAAACAGGTGTGTGCATGCGTGGTATCCCTTGTTTGTCTGTCCCGAAGGTTACCGAGAGCGGGCCAATCGTTGATGGTCACGAACAGCAACGCCTTTAGGTCAAATTCCTCCTGTTTGTGCTCATCCCACGTACGTACACCGTTTCCATTCCACAACTGTAAAAGTTCTTCAACTAATGGCCTTAGGTACACATCAATGTCGTTGCCGGGTTGCTTAGGGCCTTGGATGAGAACTGGCATCATAATGAACTTCCGCTTCATGCACATCCAAGGAGGAAGGTTATACATACATAGAGTCACGGCCCAGGTGCTGTGATTGCTGCTCTGCTCCCCGAAAGGATTAATGTCATCCGTTTCTGAACAGACGTTTCAACCGTGGTATTATAGGAGCATACCACATCACCTTCACAGGAACTCTCTTCCTGGGGGGCTCGCCGTCAACATCACCAGGGTCATCTCGTCTGATCTTATACCATAATGCACCGCATACTGGGCATGCGTTCAGATCCTTGTAAGCACCGCGGTAGAGGATGCAGTCATTAGAGCATGCATGTATCTTTTGCACCTCCAATCCTAGAGGGCATACGACCTTCTTTGCTGCGTATGTACTGTCGGGCAATTCGTTATCCTTTGGAAGCTTCTTCTTCAATCCTTTGTCAGGCACAACATTCTCTGCCTTCCACTGCAGCAATTCCAGTACGGTACCGAGCTTTGTGTTGCCATCTTCACAATTGGGGTACAAACCTTTTTTGTGGTCCTCTAGCACGCGATCGAACTTCAGCTTCTCCTTTTGACTTTCGCATTGCGTCCTTGCATCGACAATGACCCGGCGGAGATCATCATCATCGGGCACATCGTCTGGTTCCTCTTGATCTTTAGCAGCTTACGCGTTGCAAAGATCATCGTGCACATCGCTGGTTCCTCTTGATCTTCGTGAGCATCACCGTATTCAGGGGCACATAGTTGTCATCGTACTCTTCTTCTTCGCCGCCTTCCATCATAACCCCTATTTCTCCGTGCTTCGTCCAAACATTATAGTGTGGCATGAAACCCTTGTAAAGCAGTGGGTGTGGAGGATTTTCTGGTCAGAGTAAGACTTCGTATTCCCACATATAGGGCATGGACAACACATAAAACCATTCTGCTTGTTTGCCTCAGCCACTTCGAGAAAATCATGCACGCCTTAATGTACTCGAGGTGTCTTGAACCGTACATCCATTGCGGTTCATCTGCGGCATTATATAATGAAGTGACCAAATTAATAGAAGTTCATCATCACATTAAAACCAAAGTACATACATAGTTCTCATCTAACAACATAAAGCTCTGCAGAGCATCTAAATTAATTATACCATACACTGAAACTATGTAAAACATTTCAATGCGAAAACAAATGTGATCATAATCGCAACCAATATAACAACTGATCCAACGTCATAATGATACCAAGCCTCGGTATGAATGGCATATTTTCTAATCTTTCTAATCTTCAAGCGCATTGCATCTATCTTGATCTTGTGATCATCGACGACATCCGCAACATGCAACCCCAATATCATCTTCTCCTCCTCAATTTTTCTAATTTTTTCCTTCAAGAAATTGTTTTCTTATTCAACTAAATTTAACCTCTGGACAATAGGGTCGGTTGGAATTTCCGGTTCAACAACCTCCTAGATAAATAAAATCTATGTCACGTTGGTCGGCATAATTGTCATAAATAATAAATGAACCAATAGTTATGAAAAGATAATATATACCACATCCGAATCATAGACAGGACGAGGGCCGACGGGGGCGGATACCAAAACCATCGCACTATATAAGATGCAATAATAAAAGTAAGAAAATAATACAAGTATCTATCTAAACATACAAGTAAGAATATTTTTCCTTTCAGAAAGAAGATAAGAACAAGAGGCTCACCACGGTGGTGCCGGCGATGAGATCGGCGCGGGTGATCGACGACGGTGAAGACGGGGACGGGGCGTGACGGACCGCTAAACCTAGACAAATATTGAGGAAAATGGAGCTTGGCGGTCGAGCTTGGAGAGGAGAAACCTTAAGTGGTGTGGCTCGGACATTCCATCGAACACCTTGTGTGCATAGGAGGTGAGCTAAGCACCACCAAGCCCTCTCCCCCTCGGCCAGAAAAAACAGAGCAGTGTGCTCTGCTCTTGCGCGAGAGGGTATATATAGGCACCACCATTGGTCCCGGTTGGTGGCACGAACCGGGACCAAAGGCCAACCTTTAGTCCCGGTTCATGCTCGTGCATTGCAACGGGAGAAAACAATAGTATGCATTTAAAGTTATTGAGAGTTATATGTGCAAGCAAAACCCTGTGTGCACGTGAAAAAGGAACATTTAGGTTCTCGGTTTCGCCAGGTGTGAAGTAATCAATCAGCTATTTTCCATTCACTGATCGAGGGCATTTAAAAGTTTTGTTACGTCATCGTACGCCAAAGAAGGCCTGTGAATTGTTCAATCTAGTTTTCCATTCACTCAAGGAGATTCTAAGGTATGAAGTTTCTGAATTAGGAAACATGAACCATTTTTTAAATCCTGAATAGTTTTTTGAAAATTATGTATACTTTCACAAAAACGCGAACAAAATTTCAAACAGGAGCTTCTTCTAAAATTCACAAACATTTTTTGAAAACACCAACTTCTTTTATCAAAACATGAACATTATTTGAATTTGCGAACATTTTTTTAGAACGGGAATATGTGTTGAAAATTCATAACATTTTTTGAAAATGTGTATCTTTTAACATTATTTTGAATTGCGAAAATTTCACTAAAACACGAATATTTTTCGAATTTGGAGCATTTTTTAAATGCCATTTTCTTGTTAGAAATCTCGAACAATTTTGAAAAACAATATTTTTTTTTACAAAAATGGAAACTTTTCAAGTTTTGAATATTTTCAAAATAGCAACAAAATTTTAGAATTCTGAACATTTTCTATAATTTGATTTGTTTTTGAAATGCTAAACTTTTTTTGTGAATTTTGAATTAATGAAATAAAATCTATAAGAAAAATAAACTTGAAAGGAAAAAAGTGATAGGGGAAGAAGAGTAAAATAGAAGTAAAGCTCAGAAACAAAGAAAAATGGGCCAGCCCAGTATCGGTTGTCCTGTGCGAAGTTCCCGCTATTCCTTGCCGTGTGCGGAAAAGAGATTTTTCCAGCTGCGTGCGCAGAAAAGTAAGTGGGCTGGCTTTGCTGGGCCACAGTGCACGGTCCACGTACGGAATTTAGGAAAATCATTTTTCTAGCAGAGGAACACGTACGAATTTAGTACCACCTCGGATAGAAAAAAAGTTCTTTTTGGCGGTGATCCAATGAAAAAGTTGGCGAAACGCAGCTTGCTTTATTTATAGAAGAAATAGAATAGAAACATAATATAGATATACATATAGATGTTCATTCAATCTAGGTAACCCACCTCCTCATGCAAAAAAAACAAGGATTCATGCTCTACCTTCACCAGGGGTACCTGATCCGTGCGACCGTGCCGTATGGCCACCGTCTTCCTCTCTTTGCCGCATAGCTGATGTCCTCGTCCCTTTGTTCCACCACCGTCACTAGCTAGTGATTGAGATAGGAATCAGGCGTGTACTAGAATGTGTATGCTTTCTTCTCCGTTGAGATTTTTAGCATTCTCTGTATTTTTCTTTTCTTGCTTTGTCGATTTAAAAATATTAGTGGATTTTTTCTAAAATACAGTAATATTAATTATTTAAAAAGTGTTCATATTTTTTTCTAAATGTACAAGCCTAGAAAAAAAATTAGTCAATTAAAATAATGATCTATATTTCAAAACAATTCACATAACTAAAATGGAAGGACTAATGCTCCGCCGGCTGATCGCGCAGCGAATTCTGTCACGCGTGCAACAGTTGGATGGCCCTTGATCCATGCGTTTTCACACACGCTCGCACACGTTCATTATTTCCCTTGCCTACAACGTGACCTTCACCTTTTCTCGCAACATCAGTGGTATTGCAAGCCATATGGCGAACGAGGATTGCAACTTAGACAAGTTTTTGCAACATCAGCTCTATTGCAAAAAAAAACTCTACAACAAAACCTATGTTGCAAACAAAAATCCATGACAATAACTCTACTGCAAAAGAAAATCCCGCAACAAAACCTATGTTGCAAAAAAATATATTCTGCAACATAACCTCTGTTGCAAATTTTTTTGCAACAAGATCTCTGTTGCGAAGTAGAGGGAGACGTTGAGCTGCCGGGTTGTGTTGGGTTGTGTCACATCCATTGAGCTGCCGGGTTGTGTTGGGTTGTGTCACATCCAACGACTCGCGAGCCGGCGGATCGTTTTGGAAGATCCACAGGCCAACGCGTAGCAGCCCTCTAACTAAAAAATATTTAAATATTTATGCTCTTGTAGTTTTAAAAAGTGTTCACTCGTTTCAAAAAAGTGTACATGTAATTTTAAAGAGTGTCCAGGCATTTTAAAAAATCATGTAATTATCACAAGTTTTCACATATTACAAAAAACTACAATTTATTTTTTTACTTATGTTTATTAAAACTACTTCTTTTAATTGTCAAAAAAACTGTTTGCATAATTTGAAAAGGTGTTAATATAATTAAAAGGGTGTTCACTTATTTTTTAAAGGTTTCTACCATTTTCAAATGGGTATACATTTTAGAAAATATTTGTGTAATAAATTGCAGAAAATACCTCGAGTCACACAGAATAGAAAGAAGGCTAAATCGCTCCTAATAGCACTGTCCCGCGGCGTGGCAAGCCCAGGTCAAGGGAGCTGTTGGCTAACGCGCGACAGCGCTCGCACCTAGCGATACATACAATTCATGTCCGCTTCATGCGGGGGCTATATCTCACTTAGAGCTATCCCCCCCTCCCCCGCCCCTCACCTTAGGCGCGTTGTGACCGGGATGGCCAGCACTATAGTTTTTTGTGCCGTTTTCCATAGTTTGGTTTTCATTGTTTGGGTTCGGTTTTTTCTTGTGGTTTTCTTTGTTCGGTTTTCACAGTTTTGATAGAGCCTTCCTTATTTTTTCGACTATTTTCCCTTTTTGTTTTCTCGGTTTTGCTTCTTTATATTTCCATTTCATTTCCTTTTTCTTTTTTGGCTTTTACTATTTTTTGTTTTCCTTTGTTCTTTCTTTTTTATTATTCTCTCTCTTTTTTTCAACACATGCAACCTTTTTCATAAACATGGTACTTTTTCTGTACACATCAGGAATATTTTTTATACATATTTAACATTTTTAAAATAAATAATAAACAGGCTTTCAAATACATGTTTTAATATATACTTTTCATACACATTATAAATTTCTTATGTACATAAGTAACAATATTTTAAACTGCAGATGGCCCGGCCAAAGTATTTGTGATACGTTTCCCTTTTTTGGAGGGATTTTGTTTGTTTAGTTCACTTTTTTTTCCAATTCTGTTTTCGCCTAACAAGCGATTTTTTTCTCATTTTTTCCTTTTTCGTTTTCCTTTTTTTTATCTTTACATAAATGAAAAAACTAAGAAAAATGTTCAGAAAATTCATAAATTGTTTAGAAGTTGAAAAACCGTTCGAACTTTAACAAAATGTTAGAAAATCTCAAAAAAATCTCAAGTTCCAAAAAATGTTTCCGATTGGGAAGATAAGTTCAAATGTTTTTCGCGTTTTCAAAATTTGTTTGCAAATTTCAAAAGCGCTCAACTTTTAGAAAAAAGTATGCGCATTTTTTAAAAACTGTTCGCAAGTTTGAAAACATATTCTTCCTTAAAAAAGTTATCAATTAAAAAATTGCTCTCCTGTTTGTTTAAATGTTCTTAATCCCCCAAAAAATATGTTTTACATGAATGTTCGTGTTCTTAATATCAAAAAGCATGTAAGCATGCGACCTGGAACCCATTTCAATTGAGAATGATTACAGTTGATGATGTTCTCACCACCATGGCTGAGGAAGCAAACTGTTGAGATGTAGATACATATGTGTATTTCTTGTACAACAAGCCCTCCTCCTTTCATGTATAGTTGAGGACGGGGCTATTCTTTGTACTTATATATATGTGCATATTGCACCCGATCAATATATCGTGAGTTGCATAATCTTCTGCATGGTATCAACCTTCCTACGATTCCTCTGCCCTAGCCGCGTCGCCGTCGCTTCCTAGCCGCCGCCGCTAGTCGCCCCGCTACGCCCGCGTCACTGAAACTCTCGCCGCCGCCTTAGCCGCTCTCCCACCCCGCCCTCATGATCGCTCGCCCGCTACTCCCGTCGCTAGCCCTCGCCCGCTGTTGTAGTCTCGCTCGCCCGCCTCGTAATCTCGCTCGCTCGCCCGCCCCGTGTCCCAGCCCGCCTCGCAATCTCGCTCGCCCGTCGCTGCCTTCTCTCGCTGCACCCACCTCTTCTGCTAGCCACCGAAACCCTAGCCACTACAAACCCTAACCCGCCCCGGCCGCATCCAACCCTAGCTGCCACCATGTCAGGATCAAACCTCTCCGACCGGTCCGCTGCCTCCACTCCTCCGGTCGTGAAGCCGCCGAATCCCTTCGACTCTTCCGCCGGCTCCTCTGCCGCCACCCTTCCCGATCCTCCCTACATCCGTGATGTTCCCATCGAACGTCGCATTCCGGTTATCCTCTCCCACAAAGAGGCAAATTTTTATGCTTGGAAGACATACTTCAATCTCGTCTTTCGTGAGTATAACCTGCAGGACCACATCGACGGCACCGCCAACCTCTTCGTCCTGAACCATGACGCCGACTGGCTGGCGATCGACACCACCATCATCAGGTGGCTCTTCCTCACCAATCTCCTCACGTTGGTTCTCTAACTCTTTGGTCCCAATGAGTTTGGGTACCATTTTGTTTGTGTTGTTGTTCTAGGAACAATTGGAGATGCATTGGATACTCGGCTCACTCGCAAGGAAGGTGTTGTCACCATGTGCTTATTGGAGTCAAGCTAGGAAAATCAATGAACTACCATCTACCTTCAATTGGTATCTACTACATCCTTCCAATAGTATCTCGGTAACAAGTATCATCATCTTCTTCATGCACACATTTCTTGCATCAACCTTGTGTAGGTTGTATCATGGCATGTAATTCATTCTTTCTTGTGATACTTGTTTCCTTTCTCAAAGCATCTCAACGATGATCTCATGTTGCTAGTTGTGATGTCTTTGATGGTTGTGTGGTAGGAATTCATTTATATACAATAAGACCATATCTACCCATGTGCTATGCCTCCAAGGAAATATCTTATTGATATATGTATGACTTCCTTTTGGATATCTTGTTCCTTCATGTTGTAACTATGTCGGGTGTACATCCTTCTTTGTAGACATACATCATCATGATTTCGTCTACCTAGAACCTTATACACCTGAGAGAAATTACATCTCTAGATGATATCCTTTCTTTCACATCCACCTTGTCTTTCTTATGTTATTTATTTGGTGGCTCCGTGAAAGCTTTTTCTTTGAAAGCGTGTCTTATTTCGTTGCATCTTGATGCACTCTTGTGTGGTGAAGATTATTTCCTCGTGCTTATCTTTACAAGGCTTTTAATTGGTATCCCTCGTCTTGATGAGGCCTTCATCTTCTATCTTCACCATGGGTTGTCACAAGCATAGGTTCTTTATATGATTATTAGTAAGCTTGTGAACCCATTTGCTAGTTGTGTGTGGGAATGATAGGCCTTGCACCGTGTGCCTCATTCTTTCAAGACTTTATTGATGCTTAATGCTCATCCGTACATTAGTCTTCTCTAATGCATTGCCTTGACTCACACGCATCATTTTGGTTGAGCCTATTCTTAAGTTGCCTCTTTTACATGTTGCTCAACCATGTGCTTGTTGCAAGTGCTAGGCTTTGTTTCCTATATGCTCACTTGCACTGGTTGTGAGTTTTTATTGATTTTGGGGGAGCTATGATCCTATTTTGTGCACTTTGTATCCAATACAAATATTCTTATTTGTGCACAAATCATGGGGAGCTTCTCTAGTTTCTTTAGAACACTCCTCTGCTCATATCATAATATCATTTATTCTTGTGGCTCACAGGACCTTGGTCTAGTTGGTTCAATTGATATCCTTTGATTGCTTGCTTCAATTGGTATATTTTGACTGCTTTATTGCTTGTGTCTCTCTTTGTTATGTCTTTGTGGCATATCATTCTTTAGCAATCTTTGTGCCTCAATATAGTTTGTGTTCCTCCAAGTATTTACATTTGGGTATGTGTATTGCATTCTACTCTCTTGTTGAGAAATACACAATTTATGGAGGACCACAATTTATATTGGCCTTCTTAGATTTTTGCCCATTTTGGCAATCGAAGCCAATGGGGAAGAAGTTTCAGAGAGTTTTGTGGAGAAGTTTAGAGAGTTATCTCCTCTTGCTTTGGTTCAGCATTTGCATCTCATTCTCATGCACTATTGGTTGTTGCATTGCATGGTGATGCATAATTCCTTATAGAAACTCTCTTGAAAGTGATTGTCATCAATTACCAAAATGGGGGAGATTGAAACTTATATATATATATGTGCATATTGCACTCGATCAATATATCGTGAGTTGCATAATCTTCTACACAAACAATAAACCTGAAAAAATAAATTAATAAGAAAGTCTCCTCCAATCGTTTTCCATAAACAGTTGGGGGTCTTTAATCAGCGGGTTGTTTCCAACCGATCGCAATAGACGTGCACGTCCACATGCCAGCATGTGCAGAATATTAGCAATTGGCCCAAAGTGGCCAACCAGTAACCGTCTACAGCGGGAGTGCATGCATGAGGCGTGTGCAATAGCTTAGACAACATCTGTTTATAGTAGTTGTCCATGTGATCTGTAGACGCACTCTACTGTAGATACCTCCTAAAATATAAACGTATTTTTATCTGTTTGTAGAAACTGACAGTTAGGACAGAATTAGATGAAATAAGTGTTGCTTGTTCGCTTGCGTGCATTTATGGGTGAAACCCGCGATAAAAATGGTAAGTTGCAGATAATTGTGCTTGGATACATGCATATACACTCGTCTCTATGAACGCACGTATGTACATCATCACAGGTGCCTTGCAATTGACTAGAACGTCTGCTCCCACTGAACGAATATCGAGAAAAGGTCTGAAATAAATGGAGAGAAAAAGGTGAACACTACTGCCAAGTCTAGGACTTGGACATGGAACCTAACTATATGAGATATTAAGCTTAATTTGTGCTATCTAGGGATTTGACATAATTAGCTGGTACTTCCTCTGTAAAGAAATATAAGAGCGTCTCGATCACTACTCTTATATTTCTTTATGGAGGGAGTACTCCATTTTTTGTAGACGGGCTACTCCTCAATCGCTATTCTTTTTCCTCCAACTATTTTATGTGATGTTCATTATAGATAGCTGGCGGTGGATTGTTGTCGACTCCCTTAAGCGGGATGCATGAGACAAGACAAGCCGTGTGAGGGTCATACATATCGGTGGTGTCTTACTTGTTACTTTTGTGCTAGAACTAAACAGTGTGCTCAACTTCTCATGCATGCATGATGGTTCTCCAGATTTATCTATCATAGTCCTCTTGCATGATAACTACTACTCCCTCCCTCCGTTCGGAATTACTTCTCGCGAAAATGGATGTATCTAGATGTATTTTAGTTCTAGATACATCTATTTCTGAGACCAGTAATTCCGAACGGAGGGAGTAGAAATTAAAAAGATGGAATTGTCAAGTATTTAGTCAGCAAGAAATTGGCCTTTCATTTTGGTGGTACTTCCTCAGGTACTCGGTCTTGAACTCAGGAATGAAAATCTTAGGTCTGAGCTTAATTTGTTGTACCTCATAATTACGGTAATTTTGTACTGCTCTTTGTTGAAAGCCAAGCCATACCATAAGCATGTGCACATGCACAAGCCCCCCAAATCAGTGGGAACCCAAATTTATTTATTTTTTGCTAAGCAGTGGTACGGCTAATTGGAGTTTATGTGTGCATCCTCATGTATTACTAGTACTAACTGGAATACTAGCATAGTGGGAAGACATGGGAAAAACACATCACACATCCAATATTGTGTGGTCAATGGTGACCAGAATATGGCTGACGATTCTGCAGTCTCCAAGACTACAACGAACATTTCATTGCCAGTTTTAAACTAATAAATCATGAATAAAATGAATCAACGGAGGAGGAACCCCGTGAAATTTGATTAAGGTAGAAATGCCATGAGATACGGAAAGGCATACCACCAAGTCCTTACTACTAGGCTACAACCCAGTACACCCAGATGGTTCTAGCTAGCCAAGAGCATGCAAGGCGATCCAGACATGGAGCCACTGAGACAACCAGCAAAAACTAGACTCTCTGACAAAGCTAGGGCCTAGGGGAAGCCAGGTTAGGTTCAGTCACGGTTTTTGAGTCGATGAGTCGTTCTGACATAAACTCATGACAAGTCGAGCCTGGCCGATCGACTAGCCGCGACTAGTCTCGACTAGTCGAGGGGTTTCAGTCAACCGTGGCAGTGCAAATTGTTCAGTAATACTTGAGATATGAAAAAGTTTGAGAACATTTTAGATATGTGATATGTCATCCAATGTAATTTACCGAAAGGTTACTTAGCCCTCTTGCATGATAACGACTAGAAATAAAATAAATATAATGGCCCATGTCTTCATTATCTTTAGAAGAAAATTGTGGTGTAGTTCGTTAGCAAGCAGTTGGCGCTGAGATTCCCATCAACACATGACCCACGTTGCTGCTTTGTTCCAATTGTCCTCTGAAACCAATCCTCCTCCCCTCCGTATAAATATAAACCCATTGTGATTCTTTTGACAACACCCAACATTCTCTCGAGACGAGCAAAAGTCCACGGCGATGATTGGTGAAATGGATGTGGATAGCGTTGTAGAATACTTCATGGGCAAGAGCATCCTCATCACTGGATCAACGGGGTTCCTAGGAAAAGGTATATGTGTTCATTAATCATGTGTGTTGAACTGCTGATCATATCTAAGAGTCTTGTATATTATTCTTTCTTGCATGATTTGTGGATAGTGCTTGTTGAGAAGATATTGAGGGTTCAGCCTGATGTCAAGAAGCTCTTCCTCTTGATTCGGGCCTCCGATGTTGAATCCGCTAAGTTTCGGATTCAAAATGAGGTGAATTATTTGTTTCAAGCTGTCCTTTCTGCTAACAGTACACTTTCTTGACATTGATGTCAGTATGTTCTTGACAATCTGTTGTCAATTGAATACTGACCTTCTCCCACCAAGAAATATAGAGGGAACATGTGTAAGTGCATTGTGGAATGCAGAAAAATATATTTTGCAATCTATCCATCTTTGTGTGATCTGAAGGAACCTCTTGACAAACATATTTGTGTGTGTGTGTGTGGGGGGGGTATAGATCACTACTTTAGTGATCTAAAAGATCTTATATTAGTTTACATAGTGAGTAGCTAATACTAACGTACAGACGATATTTTGGTATATTCAGGTCATAGGGAGGGAGATCTTTCAAGTTCTCAAAGAAGAACATGGTGTGGGGTTCCATAATTTCGTCGAAGAAAAGATCTGCCCTTTGGTGGGAGACATCATGCATGAGGACTTTGGACTAGACACTGCCAAGCTGAGAGAAGTGTCGAAGGACATAGACATTATTGTCAACGTAGCTGCCACTACGACATTCTCTGAAAGGTTTGAAGTGTTTCCTGATCGCGTATTGCTGGCATAATGTTACAACAATTACATAGATACCATATAATTGCTCAAAATGTGATGTTAATTATTCAGATATGATGTGGCTTTCGATGTGAATGTCTTGGGAGTGAAGCATGTTTGCATATTCGCAAAGAAGTGTATTAAGCTCAAGATGTTGCTTCATGTTTCAACGGGTGTGATTCAAAACCAATAGAACTGTATATAATCTATAGATTTTTGGTTGGTGTATCATGCAATTATGAATTGAAACTCATTAAGTGATATCTATATGACTTGAACAGCCTATGTAGTTGGTGAACAAGAAGGCCTAATAGCAGAGAAGCCATTCTTCATGGGTGAGACACTAAGGGTGGGCACATATTTGGATATCGAATCCGAGCTAAATCTGATCAAAGAGACTAGGAGAGAACTAAGGGATGCCGGTTCCATGGAGAAAGACGAGAGGAAAGTCATGAAGAAACTTGGCCTCAAGAGGTCAGGCATAGGAAACTTTACAAAAAGGAAAACAATAACATACTTAAGCATTCATACTCTTTTCTGCTGCACCAATGAATGAAGGGCACGAAACTTTGGGTGGCCAAACACCTATGTCTTCACTAAGGCAATGGGGGAGATGATGATGGGGCTCTTGCGAGGGGACTTTCCGGTGGTCATCATCCGCCCGAGCATCATAACCAGTACACTCAAGGAGCCATTGCCTGGATGGATGGAAGGAATTAGGTGTTGAAACTTAAAATCGAATTCTTGATCCTTCACAAGGACAGTGAATGATTACTGAGCATTTTTATATTTTGCAGGACCATCGACGCAGTGATCATGGGTTATGCCAAGAAGACCTTACCATTCTTTCTAGGCAACCTTGATTTAATACTCGACATGGTGAGTTTGTTCACAAATCATAAACCAAAATTTGGAAGGAAACATGCCCAAGGAACCATTTGACGAGCTATATGTGGTGTGTTGTGGGTATTGGTGCGTGGTTTGGACAGATTCCGGGGGACATGGTGGTGAATGCTATGATGGTTGCCATGGCAGCACACTCAGATGATCAAAAAGGTCAGATCATCTACAATGTAACTTCGTCAGTAAGCAACCCAGCACCCTCAGGCCTAGTCATAGATGCAATGCACCGTTACTTCTTTGAAAACCCGCCATGCAAGGGGAACGGTGAGCATGTTCGGCTGAAGAAGATGCGATTCTTTAGCACGCTCACGCAGTTGAGATTGTACATGGCCATCAAGTACAAGCTTCCCCTCGAGGTCAGTTCACCATCTCAACGTGCAAGAGTTGATTTTGTAGATGCCACATGAATGTAATTAATTTTATGTGCCTTTCATACGATTGGCCTGATAGATGCTTCGCCTAGTGAGCATCACACTCTGCGGCATTTTCTCAGAATGCTACAATGAGCTCAATGGAAAATACAGTTTCATCATGCAGATGGTCGAGCTCTACGCACCATACACCTTGTTCAAAGGGTGGTAAGCAACTTAAAAATGTGTCAAAATGTTATTTTGGTTTACTTTGGCAATTACACAGTACATCAGCGTGTCCAGTTACATATCAAGATGCACATCACCAGTAAAATCCTGTTATTTGACTTGATTTTATCAATCCTGTGAAGCTTTGAAGACACGAACTTGGTGAAGCTAAGGACGACAATGAATAAGGATGATCAAATTAACAATGGAGCATATTACTTTGACTTTGATCCCAAGTTGATAAACTGGGTTGATTATTTCTATGGTGTACACATCCCTGGTGTGCTTAAATATTGTATTTAACTACCAAATTTCCAACAAGTTAATCCTCTTGTAGGGCATATCATATCAAGTATCATGCATGCCAACTACTAGACAACTTGGCTGACATGTCATACAATTAAATAAAGAAAGAGAGATTTCGGTATCATATCATGATGTACTACTATGTGTCAACCAAAACAAAATGATGTCATCTAAAATACTAACCTGTGATACTATACACTATGATGTATTATCATACACTAGTATCATATACTAGTGTATGTTACTTCCCACTACGAGCAGCCTTACCCCGGAAATACAACAATTGTACTATGCTTGCCATGCAACTCTTATGAACATGTATTGTACTCCCTTTGTTATGCAACTATCCAGAGTATGTTCGCAAATGTACTGCACGGAAATGAGGGTAGTATTTTCTGAAAATGAGGGTAGTATTTTATGGCCACCTGTTTTTGACATAACATGCCAACCTAGGTGAAGTTTTTCAGCATCTGTCGCAAGGCACACAAAAGAGAAGCAGTGATGTGCAAAATCTTCCTAGAGGAAAATATGAAAGCCACAAACGTGCAAGTTCGGTCTAATTAATGGAGCTCGGTGCTAATCAAGTGGACTTGTCGTGCCATCTATATGAAAAAATGATGCTTATATTATCTTGTGAAGTTCTCTAACTGTTTTGCGAAATTTGTATACTAATATTCAAAATTTTGACATGGTCTTCCGTGTGCATCTTAGAACATCATTTCTATATTCATATGCTTATATGAAATTATTTTTTTGAAAGGGAAACCGTAGAACAGAATGTTCTACGGTAATTTTATATTAATAAATAAATATTTACATCGGAAAAAATATTACAAAGTGAGTTAACAAAGAGCACAACTGTAGGACTGTAAAGTCATCTTTTTCCTTTTTAGGAGGTTTCTAGTGTTGACTCTATCGTGAAGTAGAAGCCAGAAGAAAATTTTGTGAGTGAGCCTGTTTGAACTCTTCCATAGCAGCTTAAAGAGGTGGTGGCTTGTAGATGGACCCTTGATGGCCTTGTAAGTTTGAGGGTGTGTTTGGTTTGTGCCCCAACTAGCCCAACCAAAATTTTGGCATGACCAAAGCAAGGGCATGACCAAAATTTTGGCAAGTTGTTATTGTTTGGATTGAAGCCATTGTACCTACCAAAAGATTGGCAAAATTGTTGGGCCTCCATTTGGTTTGGAGCCGCCGGGTTGGCAAAAGTTTCATAACTTACATTGACTAGTACATGATATATTTTTATTGTCTCAAAAAAAGTTATTGTCTAAAAAACCACTGCTTTGGTTACTCAGCGAGATAATCCATCGTCTTTTTTAACATCACGAAAGTATTCACGTACACGTCAGCGGGCTGAGCACGCCAATTTTTTGGCGAGCGATTCCTACGCCCTCGCCGCGCCCATGATTTGGCGAAAATTACACGGGGGCATTCAGGACACGCTGGGCTAGCCAAAATATTGGCCTCAATCCAAATGGCAGCCAAACCCTATGGGCACGCCAATATTTTGGTAAGGCCAGCTTTGGCTCAAATCCAAACACACCCTGAATGACAGAGAACTTGGGAGTGTTTGCTTTCAAAGACCATTTGTCTGGCTGCTCTGGCATTTGGAGCTCATCAAGAGTGAGTTGCAGTTGGTTGAACTGATCATATGCTTGCCTAGACAGAGGCCTGTGGAACAACTCTTCAAGTGAGTGAAGAGCAATCACCTGCTGAAGGGAGATGTTAACTTGATTGGTGTATGAGAATAGCTCCGGAAATTTATCCTTTAGTCCCAATTGTCTCCATCGATCATGCCAAAATTGGACTGTATCTCCAACTCCCGCCTGGCAATGGTAAAGTTGCTTGTACATAGGTAACAACTTTAGGATGTCCTTCCACCAGAAAGAGCCTATCATTCTTTCCCCCGCTGACTGTTGCTATAGTATGCTTCCCAAACAATCTTAACCCATGGAATGTTTTCATTA
Source organism: Aegilops speltoides (assembly GCA_021437245.1). Classification (NCBI taxonomy): domain Eukaryota; kingdom Viridiplantae; phylum Streptophyta; class Magnoliopsida; order Poales; family Poaceae; genus Aegilops; species Aegilops speltoides. The sequence continues at coordinate 8,866,458 of CM038143.1, forward strand.
TTAAGGAATTTATGAAGAAATTTCATCAGAAGAGCCTGATTGTGTGTTTGAATCTCCAGCACACCTAAGCCTCCATGGTTTTTGGGCTGACACACCTTTTCCTAAGAGATTAGCGCAGGCCCCTGTTCAGCACTCCGATACTTCTTCCATAGACAACTCCGAAGGAGTTTGGAGATGTGAGTCAGCACAATTTTTGGAATTGACAGAGAACTCATGAAGTAGATGGGCATGCTAGCAAAGACTGACTTCACCAGAACCAAATTGTCTCCAAATGAGAGGAGGGTGGAGCAGCCCAGAAGTCTCTTCTCAATTCTAAAAAGCATGGGTGTGAAATCTTCCACCTTGGGCTTAGAAGTACTTAAAGGTAGGCCCAAATGTGTGAGTGGCAAAGAGCCCACCTGACATCCCATCAAGTTGGACAACCTGATCATTTTCTCCTCAGAAGTGTTAATAGCTATCATGGTGGATTTCGAATAGTTCACTCTGAGTCCTGTGAAACCAGCAAAATGCAGCAGCAGGAATTTAATGTGCATAATTTGTCTCTCTTCTGCAGGGAGGATTAAGATGGTATCATCAGCATACTGAATAACTGGAAAATCAGTGCAGGAGTGATGTTCAATAGGAGCCTCTATCATGCCAGCCTGCATAGCTTCATTTAACATAAATTGCAGGATATCAGCAGCCAAAACAAAAATCAGAGGAGAGAGGGGATCTCCTTGTATAACTCCCTTTTTGCACAAAAACTGTTTGCCAGGAACTCCATTAAGAATAACTGATGAATAACCAGTGGTATAAATCATATTAATCCACTTAATCCATTTCTGCCCAAATCCTTTAGCTTGCAGAATCTTGAAGATGGTTTCATGACTTAACATGTCAAATGCTTTCTCAAAATCCAATTTAAGAAGAATAATTTCCTTTCTTGAGTGGTGGCACTGATGGAGATATTCGAAAGCCCATGCTAGGCAGTCCTGGATGCTTCTATCATTAAGGAAACCGTATTGATTCTCATGCACCATAGAGAGGATAACCTTCTGAAGTCTATTTGCCAGCAGTTTTGTGATAATTTTGAGTGTACAATTCAGCAGGGAAATGGGTCTGAAATCACTTGGAACAGCAACAGAGTCATTTCTGGGGATGAGTGTGATGAAAGAGTAGTTGATGCTCTGCATGTTGATGCTACCCTCATAGAAATCAGCAATCAGTTTATAGAAATCAGGAGCAATAATATCCCAACAAGACTTCAGAAAAGCAGCATTGAAACCATCCGGTCCTGGTGACTTGTCACCAGGCATCTGGGAGATCACTTTGTCAATTTCATCTGTGTGAATGGGGCTTCTAAAGACTGTAAATCCACATGAGCATTAACCAGAGATTCCAGTAAAAGAGGATTGTCAGTAGTTTGTAAAGTCCCAAGCCTCTCCTTAAAGGCTTTAAAGAGGATGGCTTCTTTAGTATGATGATCATGATGTTCAATGCCATTCTCATCCTTCAGCATGGAAATGTGGTTGCATCTGTGCTTAATAGTATCCTTGGCCTGGAAAAATTTAGTATTGGCTTCACCAAACTTAATATTTCTGATAGTGGCTCTCTATTTCCAATATATCTTTTGCATCTGAAGAAGAGATTCAAGGTGCTTGGTAAGAATAACTCTACCATTATGTTCTTCCACAGAAAGCTGTCTCCATTCTTCAATCTGATCATACATAAGAATGACCTCATTACAGTTTGAAATGGATAGCTTAAGGTTTGAGCAGCTTTTAGACCAGATTTTCAGCCCCTTTCTCAGTCTCTTGAATTTAGCAGAAATAGCCTTGGCACTGTCAATTTCAAGCACTGGCTGTTCCCAGATATTCTTCACTACCTCTTTGAATTGTGGGTGTTGTAGCCAGAAGTTTTCAAATCTGAAGATCTTAGATTTGGGAATGGAAGTACCAATTTTAATAACCATAGGAACATGGTCAGAGGTTGTTTTAGCCAGTGGAAGAGCCATAGTATTAGGGTAAGATAAAGTCCAGAGCTCAGAGGTAAAATACCAATCAAGTCTCTCAAGAAGGGGAGCATCTTGCATATTACTCCATGTAAAGTCTCTGCCTTTGAGTGGAATTTCTACCAAGGCAAGCTTGTTAATGGCTTCATTGAAAGAGTACATATCCTGTACGTTGCCACCATTCCTGTTTCTGTTGTGAGGATATCTGATATCATTGAAATCCCCCACCACAAGCCAATTAACATCATCATCAATTCGAAAATCTTGAAACCAACTGAGAAAAACAGATCTGGCTGGATTTTGACATGGCCCATAGATATTAGTGAGAAGGACATGTTCTCCAGAGTGTTTAGAGGTGAGATCGATAGAGATGGAGAAATCATTTTTGTGAACAGTAAGGCCCTCAAACACTTGCTCGTTCCAGACGACCAGAAGACCACCCGAGGCACCTATGGAAGGAATGAAATCAAATTTATTCAACTTTTTGTGGCAAAATTTTTGGAGGAAAAGACTATCAAAATGATCTTTCTTGGTCTCTTGAAGGCACAGAATATCACAGGCTGATTCAGCAATTTTATTTGACAGAGCTAACCATTTCTTACTGTCATTAAGACCTCTAATATTCCAATTCAAAACATTCCAGGACTTGGCCATAGCAGCAACAGAATCTTGATTACTAACCCTTGAAATAGTCTGTTACAAATAACACTAGAGGGAACTGGGTCCACACTGTAGTCATCCACTTACAAAGCATAAGTTCAAGCATCATTACAAAAGGTTCACTGGCCAAACCTAGAACAGGGAGGATTAAAACTAAACAGCCTCCTTGGCCTGACTGTCCTTAGAGCCAGCCTTCTTTGCATTGGTCTTGAGCTTCTTTCCCCCATTGCTGATCTTCTCTTCAGTAGTGTCTTGCATGTTGACCTTACAAAAAGAAGAGTTGAGATTTTTAACAACTCTAGTTGGGATGGGAGGGGACAAAGAAGTATAGGGCAGGCAATTTTTATCCTTGCAGACTGATTTTTTTAAATCCCTTATTTAGCTCCTGTAATCTAAAACTTCTTCTTACCTCTATTTCCACCAGAGGTTGATTGTCTTTCCTCTTTCTGTTCTTGTGAATGGCAGATGTCGAAGAGGCAGTAGGACCAAAATTGTCCTTGTTTCTGCGGGTAAGGGTGCTCACATTTTCCTGATCTACCTCCTGAGAATTATCAAAAGAAGTAGAACATAGATCAAAAGAGGTGGCAATATAATGATCAGGAATAGCAAATGATTTGCAGCGATGGGGTTTAGATCCTTGGAGAATATAATTCCAGACTTGAGAAGTAATAAATTTCTTTGCCCAATCAAACTTGTCCCGTGATAGAATGGCCACAGCAAGGAAATTAACCCATTCATATGGAACTTGAATTACCTGTGTGCTGTCAGCTTGGGGGTAAAGTGAGCTTTCCGAGCCCCTTCCTTTCCTAGGATGGCATCATCTGAGACTGCCTCTTTCTAAATAGCTGGAGGAAGTACACCTTTTTCCATGATTACTGGGTCTGCATTATATGGCAGGTGGACAAAACCCATCAAAGAATTCTGTTCATGCTCCTTGTAAATAGGATCAGGGAAACCAGGAGGAGCAGTCAAATTGGAGAAGGAGGACTCACCAATTTCCTTGGCAGGTGACACATATGCAGCATCTATAGAGAGTTGCACTGGAGCATTGGAATCTTCAAGATGATCTTTGTTTATCTGAAGGTCTACAGAAAGAACAGCTTCAGTAACAGGTTCCTGCAGTGCCTGAGATTGCTGCAGCAGAAGTGACATGTTGGGCTCCTGAGAGGGGCAAGGAGCGAGTGACCTAGGCGCTGCCATGAATTCCTGAAACATTGGGTCCTCAGAATGCTGGTTATCGTAAGTGTTGTGTTGCATCAGAATAGCATCCAAATTACTGTCAGAGAAGTGAGCCTGGAGCATAGCCTGTTGAGGATCCTCTGGTTGATGTGCTGGCATAATCTGCTCAAGCTGTGGTGCAAGTGGGGGTAACTGAAGAACATGTTGTGCCATATTCAGATCAGGTAAGAGTGGGGCCGGGGCAGCAACTGGCCCATTGGCAGATTCAGGAAAAGGAACAGAATTATGGGAACCAACCAGTGACAGGGTAAGCTCACTGTTATTGACCATATCTGGCAAAGGCACATGTACAATCTCCTGCATCTGTTCCATCAAGTCTTGCAGTTCCATAAATTCTCCTGGGTGGAGCTCTTGATCAACAAGAGGATTAGGCTGTGGTAGTGCCCAGTGTCCCCACCCTGGCATCTCTTGATCCTCTTCCTCTTGATCCCAGTCGACATTTGCAGGCTGCTACAAGGCTAAGTCCAAGTTGTGTTGCTCTGCGTCTTGATTCAGGTCTGGTAGATGAACATCGTCATGTTCATGATGTTGCAAAGGACCCAGGAAATGATTGTGCTGGTTGGCATGGAAATGAGGCTGTTAGGGCACTGGGTGAGGATTACTGTTTGGAGGAATTGGGTCCTCATCAGGTGGTTCCGCACTGAGAATTTGTTGCTGCAGTATAACCACCGGGATAGTGTGTGAGCCAGACTGGAAATCATCCCCTTCCCCAATCACAATACTAGAAGGAATGTGTCTCAGTTCCTCCACTCTAACTTTGACTAGCAGATTTGCTCTTGTACTTTTGTTCCTATCCCATTCAATAAATCTGCCAAATCCTCGAACTGCATTAGCCACCTCATGCATGCATTTTCTGTCAAATGGAAATCCACACAGCAAAAGCCAGACCTCTCTGTTCATAACCACTCTCCTCCAGTTCATGCCCTCATTGTGTTTTTGAAAGATAACATGGACATCCGTGAAGGCATGCGGACTATTAAGATATCATCTCGATCAAAAATACTGTCCAATCTAACATATGCTTGCCAAAAGGACAAGGGCTGATTTCAGAGAAACCCATATGCTTAACCCCAGTGAGAAAATCTGCAAGCACCTCGCGGATAGTGTTGAAAGTCACCTGAAGATCTGGCATCGGGATGATTGTCGCAATCGCCCAGTTTTCATGGGTAGGAGCAGCAGCACCTGCCACCACTTGAACCCTAGCAGGTCACCCTTCCACATCAATGCGCTAGTGGTTTGGGGGGATGAACGGAGTCGGGTCAAACGGGAAGGTTGCCATCGCCGGAGGAGTAGGTGCGGACGCCGGAGAGGTCAGGGAAGGTGGTGTACAGCGAGGTGGAGAGGGAAACAGGGGAGGAGAGCAGAGCAGGGGAGCATTGGAAGGCGGAACGGCAACGTTATGGCAAGTACCAACTCGGGCAGGGTCGATATTGGGAAGGGGCGCGTGATTTGACTGCAAATGTGCACTGATATTTTGATGCCTAAAATGAGTGAGGGGAATATGGGGAGCCGTCGTGGGCTGGGCCGGGGAAATCAGAGAGCACTGTCCTGGTTGTTCAGAATTCATCTGGGTTGGACGATGGACCAACTGGTTGTTGGTGGGCTACTGATCCGAGGAGAAACAATCTTTAGCAATGTGGCCCGGCCTTTTAAATTTGTGACATTTGATTTTATTAGTACAAGTAGGACGTAAATGACCAGGGTCAAGGCACCGGACACAATAATGCGTGGTCTTGCCAAGAGAATTAGCGGACCGTGATTGAGTCTACCTAACTGCCATTGGTGAGGTCAAATGCACCTCATTACTACCTCCGGGAGCATTAATGGACGCAGCATGAGTGAGACGATTACGCACCGAAGTAAATGCTCCGTTTGAATCACGAGTTTGCAATTCTGATGAACGAGCCACAGCTCTAATCGGATCATGGAAAGATGCAGGAGTGGTAAGAGCTTGAGCATAAGATTTGCGAGGATGTCTACGGAAAATATGGGTCCATGCATCCTCCTTCTCTTGAAGATATTGATCAAGTTCATAGCAAGAATTTGGGCCTCCGCTACCCCATAGAAGGATATTAAGATTGAATTCAGGTGTAGAGATATTACCTCCTTTGATAATGGAGTAGCCAACCTCTTGGGATGAAACCGAAAACTTGAACGACCAATTTTGGAGTTGTTGCACTTGAAACGATGAAGCTCTGCCTCCAAAACAAGCCAAAAGAATAGTACCCACAGATTGAGGAGTGATTTTGATTTTGGATCGGGTGAATTCGGCCACCAGGCACAAGTTTACCTTTTATATTAGTAACTAATGTTAGAAAATGTTCCGTCAAAAGATTGTCTAGATGTAGCAAGGTTATTGTCATAAGTAATATTCAAAAATCAGCCAAATTTGGATTAGTTAAGCTTATGGTTCCTCTTCATGATACTGACATTAATCCGACAGAACACTACAAACTAATACCAATAGCAGGAGAATTTGCCAAGGAGTTGCGCACTGGAGGGTCACTTGGCTTCAAAAATTCGTTTGCATATGTACTGAGAAACAACATGAGGTTTGCCTATTACACAAGAGCAGAAGAATGGTCGAAAAGAACATCTCCATATATGGTATTCACCTGAATGTATTTATGGAACAATGCGTAGATTGTACATAACATATTTTGCTTTGCATCCACTACGCATGGTACCTTGTACAACTAAAGATCCAGTCATGAAGGAATTACCATGAGTGACACTTTTCTTTTTCCGCGTCACGATCCTTGCACCTCTAATATAGCCACCCATTTTCCGCATCACGATCCTTGCAGAACTTTTGTCTTTTTTGCTTTATCTTAAATAAAACAACATATGAACTTAAAATTTTACAGGACAACAAAAACATTCTAACTGAAATGTGGGCACAAATTTTTAGATTTTTTCGTGCATCATAAGTACTTCAAATAAATTTTTTTCTCAAAAAAAAAACAAAATCCCATTTTGTATGTTTATGTTGGACCAAAAAATCTGTAGGTGTTTTCACACTGAAGTTCTAATGTTCGGTTGACCCGTGAAGTTTGAAGTCCATATGTTGTTTCATTTGGGAGAAACACAAAAGAGAAACTTTCAAGTAGTAAGTTAGTTGGCTAGCACAAATCTCAAAGCAATGTTGGAGGGTAAGGATAAGAGCTAGCATGGAGCCCGTGTTCCAACATACCACTCTCCTCTGTCTCTATGGTCTTATAACATGGCTTCTGTAACTGTAGTCGTTCTTTTATTTTTCATGGCATATCCGAGTTCAGTTTTGTCTCTCAATCTCTATATGTTACTTCCATTCCTAAGGCCTCCTTTGATTCATAGGATTTTTATAGGATTTTCATAGGATTGTAATCCTATGGATTTTTTCCTGTGATGGTTGTTTGATTTACAGGGATTCAACCCGTAGGAACTAATCCTATGGAAGTTTCCCTTCTGTATTTCACTAGAAATTTTCCAACAGGTCCGAGCTCTCGGAAAGAATCCTGGCGGGAAGAAAAGCGCGCGCCGCTCGCTCGCCAGCAGTTTCCGCGGTAAATAATAGGCTTCGCGTACCTCCTCACGACACCACACAAAACAGCAAACCCTCCTGCAGCACCGCTTTTCCCCATCCCATTCGCATCGATCTAGTCGTGCTGCGCCGGGCCGGCCGGCCGGCCGCGCGGCCCTCAGCTCAACTCCTCCGCTGGCGGACAGTCCTCTTGCGTCTGTGCTCCCATCCTCGATGTCCAGCAACAAGGTACTTTGGAGGCCACTCCAAAAGCTAGATCCGTCCTCCTTGCTTCATATAATAGCTAATTGTATTTTTCTGTTGTTGCTCGGCATCAATTACCATGATTTGTACACACATTCGATTGATTTTGATTAGTATTGGCTTGCAACCTATTGTGGATTTTCTCCCCTTTTCAGATCTGAGATTACTGTTTCGGGATTTGGGGGTTTTCTTTGCAACCACAGGTCTAAATATTTTCTCAGATTAGAGTTAATCCGGTAGCCTACCAAGTGACATGTGAGGCCATATTCTGGTGCTACTCGCATTGCTAGTTTCCTTCTGGTCCGTTGCCACTGTATGAGCATCATGGGGTCATTTTCTTCATAGCTATTAGACCAACATATATATTTTCTTACATTTGAGTTAATTCGCAATGCACATGACATATATAGGAACATGGTAATTTGCGTGTGTGCACAGGGCACTAAATTTTCCCCTTCCATGGATTCTCTCCTGCAAAAATATCATTGGCGCCCTTGCATATGTGATAACAGAATGTATGCTAATTAACAGTCTGATGCATGTAGGTAGCTGATCGATGGTGCTTGTCAGAGCGACAAGGCCATCATCTGCAATCCAATGGTGCAATTGATCTTGAACTTGATGATGGGACTGCAAGTCTTCATCCAGAAATAGGTATGCTCTCATGTTTGATTGACTTTGATAAACTCAGAGTGCAATTTTATTTAGTCGTGATGTGTTATTGATTTAGAAACTAAATTTGACCACCAATGTTGAATATTTAGGAGCCACAAAAGGTAATAGTCGAATCAAATGGAGTCCCCAAATGGCTGATCGATGGTGCTTGTCAGAGCGACAAGGCCATCATTTGCAATCCAATTGGGCAATTGATCTTGAACTGGATGGTGGGACTGCAAGTATTCGTCCAGAAATAGGTACGATCTGATGTTTCCGTGACTTTGATAAACTCAGTTGTGCAACTTTATTAAGTTGTTATGTGTTACTATTATAAAAAGAATAGTTGTGATGTGTTATTGGTTTAGAAACTAAATTGGTCGACCTATGCTAAATATTTAGGACTCACAAAAGTTAATACTCGAGCCAAATGGAGTCACCAAATGAAGTTGTTCCTTGTTAGACTCCTAAAAGATCACGATGTGCCTGGTTTTCGGACACATAATGCTTGGAGTAAGGAGGCATGGAGAAATATTGTTTCTCGACTAAATCAAAGGTTTGATCAATCATTTACTCTCAACCAAGTCAAACAAAAGGAGCAAGATATGAAGAGAGACTATCGAAATGTTAAAGAATTGTTGGATCAAAGTGGCTTTGGATGGGATAAGGACAGAAAAATGGTTGACGCACCAGATAGTGTTTGGGCAAGCTTTGCTGCTCGTAAGAACATCAAGGATGTCCTACAATGGAAAGAAAGGTCATTCCCCCTTTATGAAGAATTAGCTCCACTCTATGAAGGTGACTAACATACTATTCCCATTTACATTGTAGCTTATTTTTCTTGCTGTCTACAGTTTGCATATAAGGTTTAATTGTTCTGAGCAAAATTCTGGAACTATTCTCTAGGTCGCTATGCTGGAGGGAGAACTCGTCAAGGCTTGGACCATTATACTAGGAAGAGGAAGCATGGACCATCACAGTCGACACAAGTGACTGATCTGTATCAATCACCATCACCTACCATGCCAGCTACCGGTGAGTCAGATATGCAGCTTACTTTAGATGAAAAACTTGAGGAGTTCAATTTGGATTCTCCCCCGCACCTATCTACACCTATTCACCATGTGCAAGCCCCACCAAGATCTACCGAAATGGAGAAACATGACACTAGGCGTGGGAAAAAACAGAAACGTGGTGCTAATGACGGCTTCCATGAGAAGTATCTAAAACTGAAGAAGGAAGAAATTGATCGATTTGCTGCAATTGAGGAGAAGAAGCTAGAGGACCCCTACTCCATCAACAAGTGCATCATAGCATTTGAAGGGTTGGAAGGTCTACAACTAGGAGATATGTTGATGGCATCAGATATCTTCAAATGCAAGGAGAACATGGAAGTTTTCTTGTCATACTCTAGTAATGAACTACGACTGGCTTGGCTTAAAAGAGAGATTGCGCGTTCCCAAACAACCCATCAAAATTAGCCATTGTGGTGATCCACTAAGATCATAGGAGATATGTTGATGTGCCTGGTTTAGTTGAATTGGTCATAGAACTGACCATGATGGTTAGTATATTTTGGTAGTTATGTTGAGAGGCTTTTGGTTAGGCATGCATGAAAATCTGTAGTACTATTGCAAATTTGAAGTCCAAGAATGGTATTACAACTTGCATGTCATATTTCAAGTACAAGAATGGTAGCTGAACTTGGATAACATATTACATATTCTAAGATCTTTGTGATACATATTGTGCCCACATTTGTTGTGCTATATCTTCTCGCTTTTGATTCCCAGCTTCTCTAGAGTAATTAAATGCATGTATGTCATTATGATACTTGTGATCTCCACTTGGCACGTCAACAAATTGTTCTTGATCAATCTCCACAGCAGTATTCTCAGGCCAAGATAGATCTCCATTATGCAAACGTATGAAATTGTGCAGCACACAACTAGCAACTGATATGTCAATTTGTTTGGGAACAGAGTAATGTGAAGCCACTCTCAGTATCGGAAATCTCATTTTTAGTATACCAATATTCCTCTCGATATGGTTTCGGAGTTGTGCATGTCGTAGGTTGAATAATTCCTTATGATTTCTTGGCCTTTGGCGAACTCTCCCTTGTTCTTGCAAGTGGTACCTAGTACCGCGATATGGAGCCAGAAATTGTGGTGTATTTGCATAACCAGCATCTACAAGGTAAAATTTTCCAAGGGGTACTTGAAACCCATGGTTAAGTGCATCTTGTAGGACTCTTGCATCTGAAGCTGATCCCTCCCAACCAGTATGTACATGCACAAACTTTAAATCAAAATCGCATGCTACCATAACATTTTGTGACAATGTTTGTTTCCTATTGCGATATGGTTCTTGCTCATGAACAGGTAATTTCAATGGAATATGTGTACCATCTATAGCGCCGATGCAGTCCTGCATAAATACAAGTACATAAGCCATATAATCTTCTCCGTAAAATTTCGAAATTATGTTATTTGAACTTGATCATAAGCATGTATACATACCATAAAAAAGGGGTAGAACTTCTGTTTACTCAAGATTGGATGCGGGTGTAGAGAAGGTGGGCGTATATATACAAAATAGAGTTCTGTAATTGCATTGAGCACTTCTCCAAAATAGTAACTTATAGTTTGTCCACTATGCTGAAACCAATCTGCCAAAGTATCATTTGTAGCATTCTTAGATAATGCATACAAAAATATAGCAACTTGTTCTTCTACTGAGACATCTCTTCCATCAACAAGGCGATCATTCTCGCGCAGTTTCTGAACCAAAGCTTGAAATATGTCAGTCTCCATTCTGAAGTGCCTTTTGCATAGGTCTTCATGTCCATTTAAAATTTCGTTTACACGCCGTGCACTAGTAGAAAAGGGGGCAATGGTCCAGGCCGGTCCAGCGCATTAGTCCCGGTTCAATCCAGAACCGGGACCAATGGTGGCATCGGACCCGGTTCGTGAGCCCCGGGGGCCGGCCGGGCCACGTGGGCCATTGGTCCCGGTTCGTCTGGACCTTTTGGTCCCGGTTGGTAGGATGAACCGACCAATGATCCCCGCTCTGGCCAACAACCATTCGTCCGGTTCTTGGCACGAACCGGGACCAAAGGAACCCATTAGTCCCGGTTCAGACGACCAACCGGGACCAATGGTGGTGCCTATATATACCCCTCAGCAAGAGCAGCAGAGCACACCGCTCTGCTTTTTTTTAACCGAGGGGAGAGGGCTTGGTGGTGCTCTAGCTCACCTCATATGCACACAAGGTGTTCGATGGAATGCCCGAGCCACACTACTTAAGGTTTCTCCTCTCCAAGCTCGACCGCCAAGCTCCATTTTCCTCCATATTTGTCTAGGTTTAGCGGTCCGTCACGCCCCATCCCCGCCTTCAACGCCGCCGATCACCCGCACCGATCTCATCGGCGGCACCACCGTGGTGAGCCTCTTGTTCTTATCTTCTTTCGAAAGGAAAAATATTCTTATTTGTATGTTTAGATAGATATATACTTGTATAATTTTCTTACTTTTATTATTGCATCTTATATAGTGCGATGGTTTTGGTATCCGCCTCGTCGGCCCTCGTCCCCGCCTATGATTCGGATGTGGTATATATTATCTTTTCATAACTATTGGTTCATTTATTGTTTATGACAATTATGCCGACCAACGTGACATAGATTTTATTCATCTAGGAGGTTGTTGAACCGAAATTCCAACCGACCCTATTGTCGAGAGGTTAAATTTAGTTGAAGAAGAAAACAATTTGTTGAAGGAAAAATTAGAAAAATTGAGGAGGAGAAGATGATATTGGAGTTGCATGTTGCGGATGTCGCCGATGATCACAAGATCAAGATGGATGCAATGCGCTTGAAGATTAGAAAGATTAGAAAATATGCCATTCATACCGAGGCTTGGTATCATTATGTCGTTGGATCAGTTGTTACATTGGTTGCGATTATGATCGCATTTGTTTTCGCATTGAAATGTTTTACATAGTTTCAGTGTATGGTTTAATTAATTTAGATGCTCGCAGAGCTTTATGTTGTTAGATGAGAACTATGTATGTACTTTGGTTTTAATGTGATGATGAACTTCTATTAATTTGGTCACTTAATTAATTATCTATTCATGATCTCTAATGATTTTTGACACACTTAATTATATATAATGCACACAGATGAACCGCAATGGATGTACGGTTCAAGACACACCTCCGAGTACATTAAGGGCGTGCATAATTTTCTCGAGTGGCTGAGGCAAACAAGCGAGAATGGTTTTATGTGTTGTCCATGCCCTATATGTGGGAATACGAAGTCTTACTCGACCGGAAAATCCTGCACACCCACCGCTTTACAAGGGTTTCATGCCACACTATAATGTTTGGACGAGGCACGGAGAAATAGGGGTTATGATGGAAGACGGCGAAGAAGAAGAGTACGATGACAACTATGTGCCCCTGAATACGGTGATGCTCCGTAAGATCAAGAGGAACCGACGATGTGCACGATGATGCTGCAACGGAGAAGCTGCTGAAGATCAAGAGGAACCAGATGATGTGCCCGATGATGATGATCTCCGCCGGTCATTGTCGATGCAAGGACGCAATGCGAAAGTCAAAAGAGAAGATGAAGTTCGATCGCATGCTAGAGGACCACAAAAAGGGTTGTACCCCAATTGCGAAGATGGCAACACAAAGCTAGGTACCGTCTCGAATTGCTGCGATGGAAGGCGAGAATGCAGTGCTCGATAAAGGATTTGAGAAGCTACTTAAAATATTGAAGAAGAAGCTTCCAAAGGATAACGAATTGCCCGACAAGACATACGCAGCAAAGAAGGTCGATGCCCTCTAGGATTGGAGGTGCAGAAGATACATGCATGCCCTAATGATCTGCATCCTCTACGCGGTGCGTATAAGGATCTGAACGCATGCCCGGTATGCGGTGCATTACGGTATAAGATCGACGAGATGACCTGGTGATGTTGACGGCGAGCCCCCGGAAGAGGGTTCTGCGAAGGTGATGTGGTATGCTCCTATAATACCACGGTTGAAACGTCTGTTCGAAACGGAGAGCATGCCAAGTTGATGCGATGGCACAGTGAGGACCGTAAGAAAGACGGAAGTTGAGAGCACCACGACGGGTCGCAGTGGAGAAAAATCGAGAGAAAGTACTGGGATGAGTTTGCAAGTGAGCCAAGGAACGTATGGTTTGCTTTAAGCGCGGATGGCATTAATCCTTTCGGGAGCAGAGCAGCAATCACAGCACTGCCCGTGACTCTATGTATGTATAACCTTCCTCCTTGGATGTGCATGAAGCGGAAGTTCATTATGATGCCGTTCTCATCCAAGGCCCTAAGCAACCCGGCAATGACATTGATGTGTACCTAAGGCCATTAGTTGAAGAACTTTTACAGCTGTGGAATGGAAACGGTGTACGTACGTGGGATGAGCACAAACAGGAGGAATTTAACCTAAAGGCGTTGCTGTTCGTGACCATCAACGATTGGCCCGCTCTCAAGAACCTTCGGATGCATACAAACAAGGGATACCACGCATGCACGCACTGTTTACTTGACATCGATAGTATATACCGCAAGCTGCGGGAAGAATGTGTACATGGGCCATCGCCGATTTCTTCCGACCAACCATCAATGTCGAAAGAAAGGCAAGCATTTCAAAGCGAGGCAGATCACCGGAAGAAGCCCGCCATGCGCATCGGTGATCACGCATTTGCTATGGTCAATGATTTACACGTAATCTTTGGAAAGGGTCCCGGCGGACTAGCTGTTCCGAGTGACGCCGAGGGACACGCACCCATGTGGAAGAAGAAATCTATATTTTGGGACCTACCCTCACCGAAAGACCTAGAGGTCCGCTCTTGATCGACGTGATGCACGTGACGAAGAACCTTTGCGTGAACCTGCTAGGCTTCTTGGGCGTGTATGGGAAGACAAAAGATACAATGAGGCACGAGAGGACCTGCAACGTTTGCACGAAAAAGACGGCATGCCTCCAAAGCAAGATGAAGGTCCCGCCACTATGCTCTTACCAAAGAAGAGAAGGAAATCTTCTTTGAATGCCTGCTTAGTATGAAGGTCCCGACCGCTTCGTCGAATATAAAAGGAATAATAAATATGGCAGAGAAAAAGTTTCGAACCTAAAGTCTCATGACGCCACGTGATTATGACGCAATCGCTTCCGGTTGCATTGAGGGGCTTCTACCGAAAACGTCCGATTAGCCATTGTGAAGCTATGTGCATTCCTCAATGCAATATCTCGAAGGTGATCGATCCGAAACCATACCAAGGCTAAGGAGTGATGTGGTGCAATGTCTTGTCGGGCTTCGAGCTGGTGTTCCCACCATCCTTCTTCAATATCATGACGCACGTTCTTGTTCATCTAGTTGACGAGATTGTCATTCTGGGACCCGTATTTCTACACAATATGTACCCCTTTGAGAGGTTCATGGAGTCCTAAAGAAATATGTCCGTAATCGCTTAGGCCGAAGGAAGCATCTCCATGGGCCATCAAACAGAGGATGTCATCGGGTTTTGTGTTGACTTCATTCCTGGCCTTAAGAAGATAGGTCTCCCTAAATCGCGGTATGAGGGGAGACTGACCGAAAAGGCACGCTTGGAAAGGACTCAATAATATGCAGGACGGATATTCTTGGTCTCAAGCCCACTACACAGCTTCTACGAACTCTACCTTGGTGACCCGTATGTCGATGAACACAAGAACACATCTGCGCTTCAAACACCCGAGCAAAGGCGACGATCGGATTACATGTGAACACATCAGACTTTCAGCAGTTGGTTGGAAGCACGATCGAGGTGACAGCACTGTTTGTGAGGAGCTGTACTTGTTATCCAGGGACCATCTTTGACCGTATTGATTTGGAAAGGATACGAGATAAATGGGAATACATTTTACACGATCGACCAAGATCAAAAGAGCACCAACCAAAACAGCGGTGTCCGCTTTGATGCAACAACCGAGAGGGAAAGGACACATATTATAGTTACATAGTGGACATATGGGAACTTGACTACGGACATGATTTTAAGGTCCCTTTGTTTAAGTGCAAATGGGTCAATCTGTCAGAGGCGGGTAGTAGACCCACAAGACGGAATGACAACAAGGATCTGAAAAATCTTGGGTACACCGACGAACCGCTCGTACTAGCCAATGATGTGGCACAGGTTATCTATGTGAAGGACATGTCCAAGAGACCGAGAAAGAGAAAAGATAAGGAAGCAAATACATCATACGATGAGCCAAAGCGCCACATAGTTCTTTCAGAAAAAGGGACATCGTGGGAGTGGAGGACAAGATGCATACATGTCTCAAGATTATGAAAAGTTTCATGAAATTCCTCCTTTAAAGTCAAGGCTGACCCCAAAGATCCCGATAAACGATGAAGATTATCCATGGTTACTACGCAATAAGCAAATGACACAAGCGAAGAAAAAGTGAAGACTTTCTCCGCAACTATTGTTCGCTTATGATACCATTATATTGTAACCGATGAGTATGATACCATTTTTCGTTTTGTACATGCACATGCTATGTGTGGGTCAATTTATGATATACCATGCCAACTTTCAACTTTTTCAGAGTTCATTTGAAATGTCTTATGGTTCGCCCTCGTAATAATTAAAAATAGCAACAATAAGTATTTTGTTGTAAGTAGAAACAAAATAAATTAAATAAAGCAAGAAAGAAAACAAAAAAGTGTTTTCAAATTTGAAAATTAGTAATGGCACTAACAGAAAGTTTATAATTTTCCTAAAACTAGAAGCAAAAAGATTTAAAAATAGAGCAAAAACAAAAGAAAATAAATAATGCAGAAAACAAAACAAAAAACAACAATAAGTATTTTGTTGTAAGTAGAAACAAAATAAATTAAATAAAGCAAGAGAGAAAACAAAAAAAGTGTTTTCAAATTTGAAAATTAGTAATGGCACTAACAGAAAGTTTATAATTTTCCTAAAACTAGAAGCAAAAAGATTTTAAAAATAGAGCAAAAAACAAAAGAAAATAAATAATGCAGAAAACAAAACAAAAAAACAACAATAAGTATTTTGTTGTAAGTAGAAACAAAATAAATTAAATAAAGCAAGAAAGAAAACAAAAAAAGTGTTTTCAAATTTGAAAATTAGTAATGGCACTAACAGAAAGTTTATAATTTTCCTAAAACTAGAAGCAAAAAGATTTAAAAATAGAGCAAAAAACAAAAGAAAATAAATAATGCAGAAAACAAAACAAAAAACAACAATAAGTATTTTGTTGTAAGTAGAAACAAAATAAATTAAATAAAGCAAGAAAGAAAACAAAAAAAGTGTTTTCAAATTTGAAAATTAGTAATGGCACTAACAGAAAGTTTATAATTTTCCTAAAACTAGAAGCAAAAAGATTTAAAAATAGAGCAAAAACAAAAGAAAATAAATAATGCAGAAAACAAAACAAAAAACAACAATAAGTATTTTGTTGTAAGTAGAAACAATATAAATTAAATAAAGCAAGAAAAAAATGCCACCTCATCGGGCCGCCACGGCTGAATACGATCGGTATCCCTATTTCGGCCAGATTCAGCCCGCAGATGGCCCAAGGTCCAACAGCAACGAAGGAGCAAATAGGCCCGCAAGCTGCAGCTAGGAGTTCAAGAGGGAGCGGCAGCGGGGCTTATAAACCATCGCGCCCCTCTCAACTAGCGAGGGGGATTAAACTTTGGCCCCGACGCTGGCAAATAGGCCTTTGGTCCCGGTTGGTGGCTCCAACCGACTAGGGAACTTTAGTCCGGTTGTAGCCACCAACCGACCAAAGGTCGCAGCTTCCCGCCTTTGGGCTGCCGAAAAGAGGTTTGGTCCCGGTTGGTGGCACCAACCGACTAGCAGATAGTCCCGTTGGTGCCACCAACCGACTAAAGGATGTGCTATATAAGCAGACTTGGCGCTTCCGCCAATCGCCACTTCTCCCCGACGCCCTCCTCCTCCTCGTCATGCCGCCCGACGCCTTTACTCCACCTTGTTGCCGCCGCCGCCGCCGACGCCGTCAGCTACTCGCCTTCGCCGCCGCCGCCGCCCCTGTGAGCATAGCTCGCTCCGCGCCCCTCCCGTCCAGCGCCTGCGCGTCCATCACCGCCACAGCCGCCCACCCACGCCGCCGCCTCTGCCTGCATCACACACGCTGCCTCACTCTGCCTGCCGGTGCGCCGCCGCCCCCAAGGCCACCACACACGCCCACCCCCTGCCCTGCCCTGCATTTTTTGTTCATTGCATTTTTTTCATATGTATAATGTATATATGTATGTGGTATACCTATATATATATGTGATGAATGGTCGATGTGGCTATATATGTATGTATGAATATAATGTTCATAGCATTTTTTTGTTTATATATGTTTTTTCATATATGTATTAATTTTATATTTAGGTTGTTAGTAGATATCGATCGATTTTAGGTTAGTGCATTTTAGGTTAGTGTAGAGGAGAAAGTAAAATAAGGAAAAGGAAGAAAAGAGGAAGAAGGAAGAAGGAAGAAGAAGAAGAAGAAGAAAAGAAGAAAAAAGAGGAGAAGAAGTGTGTTATATGTGTTTGTATGTATATATATGTGTACATATTCATAGTATTTTTTTCAGTAAGTGTATTTTTTTTGTTCATTGCATTTTTTTCATATGTATAATGTATATATGTATGTGGTAGCTATATATATATGTGATGAATGGATGTGGCTATATATGTATGCATGTATGAATATAATGTTCATATAGCATTTTTTTGTTTATATATGTTTTTTCATATATGTATTAATTTTATATTTAGGTTGTTAGTAGATATCGATCGATTTTAGGTTAGTGCATTTTAGGTTAGTGTAGAGGAGAAAGTAAAATAAGGAAAAGGAAGAAAAGAGGAAGAAGGAAGAAGGAAGAAGAAGAAGAAAAGAATGAGAGGAAGTAAAATAAGAAGAGGAAGAAAGGAGAAAAGAGGAGAGGAAGAAGAGGAGAAATAAATAAGAAGAGGAAAAAGAAGAAAAGAAGAGGAGAAGAAGAAAGGAATAGAGGAGAAGAAGAAAAATAGAAGAAAAAATTCTATTTTTTCTTCTTCTCCTCTATTCCTTTCTTCTTCTCCTCTTTTTTTCTTCTTTACTTCTTCTTCTTCTTCCTTCTTCCTTCTTCCTCTTTTCTTCCTTTTCCTTAATTATTTTCCTTTCTCGAGGGAGAAGAAGAAAAGAAGAGGAGAAGAAGAAAGAAAGGAAAGGAGAAAGAAGAAACTTAAACACGAGGGGTGGTACCGATACCCCTCCCCGATATGTATATGTATGTCGCGTCGTTGTCGATATAATTAACCCCTCTAGATACAACTGCAGCAGCCCCTCGGCCCTCTCGCCGACCAAAACTCTCGAGGACACCCAAACCCTAGAGAGAAAACGATGTTGAATAATAATTGACATGTTGTCAATATTTGCGAAACTATGGAGCACTCCCGAGACGAAGAAACAAGCGATGTTGGGGAAATAATCGCAAATGGAAGTGATGATGTTGCGTCATTTCTCATCGACACCGCTGGTCGATGGATGAAGAAGAGGGCTATGATTATGATGGCTTCGACCCTGCATTAATGCCGGTACAAGAGGAGGACTATGTTCATGATGGCTCCGTGACACAATGGAGGTACAAGACGAAGGAGACCGTGCGAGCCGAAGTCACCGAACCGAGTCCGCCAGGTATATATATATTAGTTAAGCCCGTGTTGACAAGTTAATTGATGCATCCATTGTTTTGGTATATGTACACATATTAAGTATACTGTCGTCTTTCTTCCTTATAATTTCTAGCCCTCCGGATCGAGCACAACTTCGCACGGAGACGAGGCCCAAGAAAAGTTGAGCTCGGATGAAAAGTTTGAGATCATAGAAATCGCGCCCGACGGCGAACCGATTGAACCCATCCGGACAAAGAAGGCATTTTCGCTCGGTCAAGGGTTCTTGTTAGGAAAGGATCCCGATCAGCATCCAGAATGGTATAAGCTCTAAGGATGAAGACCCCGAGGTGTCTTATGTCAATGATTTGCGAAAGAAGATCTTTGGAATGAGCTGAAGGCAAATTTCACCCTACCGCCAGAGGAGGATCCGGAGAAGCCGCTTAAAGAGCAATTAATCAAGTCTTGTGCTCTTAAGAAGATGGCTGGCCTAATGAGGAGGTGGAGGAAAGAGCTGAACCAGTTTGTCCGAAAAAAGAGACACCAGAATTCATCGGCAAATATGAGAAGATCAAAGATCATCGCCCGCATTTGTGGCCCACAAGACATCGGAAAAGAGTAAGAAGATGTCGGAGACAAACAAGAAAAATGCTGCGAAGAAGACGCTTCACCATCGCACGGGGTCGTGGCTACCTCAAAGCCCGCCTAAGTGGTCCAAGGCTGAGCATGATCTGCTTGAAAAGGGATCGAACCGAGAGACGATCGCTGGCCGACCGTTGCGGACTTGGTTCTTCGGGCTGGCGGAACCTTGGACCTCGTAATGAGGCGGTGTCGATGGACGAACGAGCAATCGCAAACACCAGTCAAGAAACTTCGACAATATATTGCTGCTGCAAGCAGCGAGGGACGCTCCTTCCAAACAGGAGAAGGACGAGCTCACAATGGCCCTTGGGAATCCCGAGCACCTCGGACGGACACGAGGCACGCCAGCTCGCCTCCGTGGAAGGTTGGTTTTCGGACGCAGGGGTTACAAAACCCACGAGAGGAGGAAGAAAGTGGAGCATGACCAAATGCAGGCGCTGCTTGGAAGGGTAATGGGGCTAGAGGATCGAGAAGAGGACCGAGAAGCAGCAGATCGCAACAAACGACATGCCAAGCTTCCCGGTTACCCCGCCATCTCAGCGCAGAAGCGCGTTGCTTCCACCGAGCTGCTTCAGCCGGAGACGGCTCCTGCCAGCTATCCCGTGGATGGTATCACGGAGTCTCAAAATTGCCACATTATGGCGCGATGCATGAATTTGAAGGTCAAGGCTGCTGTTGGCCAAGTTTATCCTAGTGGACCCGCACAACTTATCACCGCCACCGATTCCGTATGATTTGCTAAGGTGATGGTTGATGAAATAACGGAGGGATTTGAGGACCTCGCTTGAGCACCCTACCGGTGAAGGGAGACTAGGCTGGGTTCTGCTCAAGACTCCATGCCTATGGCGGAAGGAGCTCATCGACCTTCAGAACTGGACGCCTCCCTCCTCCTCCTCATCCGGCGAGTCAGGCACTCCGCCTCCTCCACCGCCTCCTCCTCCGTGAGTGAAGATCGTGGCACGCGTGGCGGCACTCCGCCCCTTCTCCGGCGCGTGGCGGCACTCCGCCTCCTCCTTCTCCGCCTCGCCCGCAAGGGCGGAAGAGACCCGCCCGCCCGGCTGCTCCGACGCTGTCAGTAGTCCTTCTCCTCCGCCTCGTAAGCAAGCACGAAGGAAGACAGACGCCGCAGCCGCCCGCTCTGCTCCGGCGTCTAGCAGCACAAGAAGAGAGAGGTAATACAGATACGGTCCACCTCTAAAGCCTGTAGAGAAGTTACCGTATGAGAGGAGCAAGGAGGAAAACGATACGATCGTGCAGAGCCAAGTGAAGGAGTTCTTTGAAGGGTTAAAGCAAAGATACATCCACCTCCGGAGGAGAAGGTCGATCCGGTGAAAGCAAAGCGCACTCGATGCCCCGAGGAAACCACCAAAGTCTCCGCCGAGAACCAACTATGAGCGACATCGAATGAGCAGACATATCTCCAAGCCAAGCGGTCGGGAACTACTGTTAGGGATAAAAGGTCAAAAGAACAACGGGCAAAGGGAAAAAATTGCCCAGCTCGGCGAACAAGCACAGCAATCGTGCCCCCGCTGAATGTGTCTAATCCTCCGGGACGGTGGCGGTTATGGCAATCTTGAAGATTACCCGCCCGACGATGCACTTCCTGATTTCATGGAGGTGGACTTATTCAGATATCGAGTACGGGAAGCCTCTCGTCAAAGATGAAAAGTCTCGACAACAATGATGCTAAGATTCCACAGTTGGTACATGAAAACCTGCAGAGAGTCCGAGGGGACGAACACTTTGTATCTGAATATTAAAGAGGAGCACGACCTCGCCTCAAATGATCTGTTGTCTATTCCATTTGAGGAGTTCTTCGAGTTCTTCAATCAAAAGGCCCTCGATAAATTAATGGTCTTTTGCTACTGCTGTAAGTACTATTTCGTCATTAGTCTTTATATATAGCTCGGCTCTTTCATTGCATGTATTTATAATTAATTATCCTCAATATATTATGCAGATTGAAGATCGTCGAGTGCAAAGAATGAAATCTATGATATTGGGTTCATTAACACAAATATCATAGATGTTTTTCTGGTTGAAAAGGACGCCCAAGAGGCCGAGGACAACTTGCTACAATCATTGATCAAAAATCAAAACAAAGATACCATACTCTTTCCTTACCACGGCCCGTGAGTGTTACTATCGTGTGCATATTCGGTTTTCCTTATTACTCGAGCGAGGTTAATGTAATTGATGAGTTATGCTTGCGTGTAGGTACCACTATATTCTTCGGAGATTAAGCTTGAGCGTGGACTAGTAACCGCCTTAGACTCTGCACGGAAAGATCCCAGCACCTATGCGGACTTGACTGACATGCTCAGCAAGTAAGTTCAATCGATCATTATCGCACCATATCGGCAACTTTTTATTCATTTCTTGATATCTCAAGTAATAACAAATATTTTCTTTGTCTTGCAGGGTTTGGAAACAGTTCACCGCACAAGCTCCGGACTGCCAAGGAGCTGCGATATACATACCCGAAAGTAAGTACTCATCATGCGATCTCCGTTGATTCTATAGCTATACTTTCATCAATGCCATTTATATAATGCTTCATTATCAGTTTGATTGACCTCTATTTCTCGTAAAGTGCTTGTGGCAGGAGGAAGGGAATGATTTCGTGGATACTACGTGTGCGAGTTCATCCACAACGCGACATTGAAAAACAAGCGGGCTACTCTAGAAGACAATATGAAGTGCGTAAGCAATAATATTCGCAATTTCATTTTATTACACCATCATTTCTGTTGAGTTTCATTCATATATATGTATTAATTAACCCCTTCTTCAAATTAATTAGACTTGGCAGATGCGGATGAACTCCTACCACCAGATCGCATGAAAGCAATTCAAGAGGAATTGGCGGATTCTTTCTTGATCACGCCATCAAGAAAGCCGGAGAATACCATGTGGAACTTGAATTCAAATCCTAGTGGTTTGTAATTAAGAGATCTTATATAGATTGTACATGTATGTAGCCAAGAAACTTGTTGTTCGACCAATCTCTCGTAGAAGGAGAGGTCGATCGATCACTTCTCTCGGTATGCATGACTTAACTTCAGATCTGAATGGTTCTCTCGATCACTTATGTATATTTACTACGTGGCGTCGAGCAAGCACGGACATAATTAAGAGAGGACACTTCTCTCTATTAATTAGCTAGCTAACGAAACACCTAAATTAACCCCCCAAAACCCCCAACCCCCTCCTTTCAAAAAAAAACAAAAACCAGGCCATCGAATGCAGACACGTGGGCGCCTTTTGGTCCCGGTTGAGCCTCCAACCGGGACCAAAGGCCCCTCGACCGCCTCGGCGCACAGGCCACGTGGAGGCTCATTGGTCCCGGTTCGTTTCTGAACCGGGACTAATGGGTTAAGGTATTAGTAACGACCCATTAGTCCCGGTTCCCGAACCGGGACTAAAGGCCCTTACGAACCGGGACTGATTGGTGGTTTTCTACTAGTGGTGCGCCTGTAAGTATTGAAGTGTGCATAGGTCTTCTTGAGGAATGAGAGGGTTCTCCCAAAGTAGGAAGAACGAAAAGAGCAAATTCATCCTCACTTTTTGATCTACGACAGTAGCTCGGATCCATCGGATGTTATGACAAACAAGCCTGTGGAAAATCAGTGAGTTACGTCATGACTTTACAAGTTTAAATATATCTGCTTAATTAGTATAGTTAAGACTTCTAGTAAATTATTGGTCAAACAACAAGGCTTAATTCTGCCATGCTAGTCAGATCGTGATCCCAAATAACTTTGTCATACTCTGGATTTTTTGGGAGATAACTATTACAGCTTAGTACAGATCATTCTACTATGTCATGATATTAGGACAATATTTCTTTTCTTGGCTTTTACCTCTGCATATGTTTGAATCAGTTACAGAATGCAAGAACTAAAAAAAATATGGCTTCTCATGCTGATGGTTGTTGCTGACTTGATGATTTTGGGTGGTCGGCTAGGATGAAAAATGTATCCGGTGAACAAAAAAGGCCATGGTGTTGTTGATTTTCTTGATATGGACTAAATGGCCAGTGGTGGAAACATGTACAGGGTGAAGAACTAAAGCAAAGGGAATCTATACAGGGAGAAGATCTAAAAAAGCAAAGGGACGTGTACAGGAGAAGAACTAACCTCAGATTTGAGAGAAGATCAAGCAAATATGAGAAAACTTCAGCTATCACCAGCAAAGAGTTGCATGTAACCTGTTCTCGGTTGTATGAAGTGGAGATCTTGTAAAGAAGAGACTCTGTGCTTGCGTGTATATATATATATCTCTCCCTAATAATAAAGCACGGATTGGGTCTCCGGGTTCACCGTCACAATACGCTTTCTTTTCATATCATAATACGCTTTTACGGTTTGTATAAGTGGAGCTTTCGCTGAACGTATGTGGAGATGGGCCGGCCCATTTAGAGGTCAGGAGTTTGAGCGCGTTAAAAACGACCGCCAAAAATTAAACCGCACCAGCGAGGGATCGAACCTGCGACGTACCCGCTCGTGAAGTATCGAGCTAACCAACCGAGCTGATACGTTATACTGGTATTCAGTCGCGCGACATCATAAAGTAAGAGACAGCTTTTGAAAAAAATCAAACAATTCACGAAAATTGAGAACAAAAAAAAAAAGAAAATTACGAACAAAATTTGACCAACGCGAAACCCTTTTTAAAACATGAATTGGGCCGTGAGCCACTTGAGAAAAATGATTCGATCATTTTTCACCGCTGGGCCTTCGCAAGCACTATGCGCTCCTGTTCGTTCGTCCGTTCGCTTGCTATCTCATCACACGTTTCAATTAATAGTCCCACCCTGCTTGTTTACATCAAAGCCTACCAACTTGTATTCGTTCACTACAAAATCAACAAGCCAACAATGAGAGGATGAGATATGGTTCATGTCTAGACATAGACAGAGAAATGAAGAAAGGTGGTCATTTGAGCCGATCTGAAGGAGAGAGCTGATATCTACAAAGAGGGAACAAAAAATGGCCATCAGATCCGATCTAACAGAAAAACCCACCACGGCCCCGTAGGCAGAATGGGATAGGGGAAGAAGGAGAGAGTGATGGCGACGGGCATGCGACCTGCGGGGGGAGCTCCGGTGGCACGGCCGGGCATGTGCGATGAGGAGGCAGGGTCGCGGATCCGTTCCTAGGGGGAGGCCTTGGTGAAACAGGATTTGGCCATGGGCGAGAGCGGAGGAGGTCACATCCGTGCAATGGCAGGAGAGGAAGATGGAGGCGGAGGAATGGAGATGAGGGGTAACACAGTGCGCGGCTCGATGGGGATTGCCTCTTTTTAATCAACCGTTATTGGCTGGAAGCTACTGGACACACCGATGGTGCTACTGTTGGATTTATGTGTGTGTTCATGGCATTCCAACAAATGATTATCTGCTAGGTGACCCCTTCTTACATTGGCTCAATGTGATTATTTGACTGTACCGCCTTATAATCCAATGACAATAGTTTCAACTTAACTTAGTAAGCCATATGATATTCATGTAACTGTGATCTCAGAAATAAAAGTTCATTGAAAAAAAAAACTTCACTTAACATAGAGTTGTGTTGTACCTTTACTGAGAAAGGTTTGTACAGTATGAAAATATGTTTCGAGATCACAGCTAGAGTCAACTAGGTGGTGTAATGCTGGACTAACGATGGACCTTGCTCGGAGAAAAAAAATCTAGGGCCTTCCATGGGATAATATATTGGACATGTTCCCATTGTGCTTTGCATAATTGTGTTTTGCATAATTGTTCTTGGAAGCATACCGAGCAGGAGCAGGTCATATATTCAACAAAGCACTGAAACGATGCACTCTGTCTTTTCTTGAACACGTACCAGGTATATGTCAAAACCATTTTATGTAACCGTGGAACCGAGTTTGGAGCTGAAATGTTCCCACATACAAAAAATGCAGAATTGAATGTGTGGGCTTGTAGCCTCTCGGTGGGGATTTTTGGTGCTGTTGCTATTGCTTTTGATCTTTTTCTTAGGGTTTGCTCAATTCTCTTAAACATATAGATGAAGCGATTGCATAGTTAGTTTTGGGATACTTTTTAAATGGGTTGCTTTAGCCAACTGAGATAATAAAAAGTTGTTTCGCAAAAAAGAGAGATAATAAAAAGTTATGACGCTTATCTCAATAACTTCAACAATACTATGTGCATTAAATTGGATTGTACACAGCCAGCAAGTCAGACAATACATACCCTTCCCCTCCCACCCCCAAAAAAGAATAATAGATATGTTCGTTAGACTTTTGCAATAATTTTTTATCCCGTTGCAACGCACGGGCTATTTTCCTAGTATATATATATATATATATATATATATCCTGTCGTAGCCAAACGGCTAGCTCAGTGAGTAACAGATACTTGTTTGAAAGCACACCTTTTAAAATAATAATATTATAATGCTCTGAGTTCCTATGCTTTTCCTATGCTTCCATCAAACACCCAGTTGTGCCAAATCCTATGTTTTCTAATTCCATAGGATTCAGGTGGGTAGGGCATGGCAATCCTCTAATTTTCATATTCCTCCATTTTTTCTTTCCTATGAATCAAAGGAGGCCTAAGTATGCAACTTGCTCACAGTAGGCATATTTTACCCAGTTTCTTCCCTAGGACCCAGTTTTATCTTCCGTTAGAGGGTGGAGAACCGCTTCCCATGCTCAACCGCCGGCAGCAAACCCGTGGGATATCCCTCCTTTCGCCAGCTGCTCCGGCGGCAGGGAGGTGTGGAGATCTCCGGTGCTTCGACGTTGGCTGTAGATAGGTTAGAAATAGTTTTCATGGCGGTGCGCTCCGATGGTGGCGGTGGCGTCACTCCGTCGAATAAATTTGCCTCGACTTCCCCCATGTTGGTGGTGCTCTCCTAGGTGGCGCCGACAGGTCGATGGCTCGTGTCCCTCGCTGGTCAGTCAGGTCGGCGAGGGTAGTTTTTCCATGTATGGGTTGGCAGTTGTTGTACTTATCAGGGGCAATGGCGACCTAAGCAAGAGGATGGGTAGTGTTGGTGCTCGGTTGGCAGATGCGGCGGCAGGAAGCCGTACTGCTCTTGTTCGACTTCATCGAATGAAGACAGCGGCGCCGAAGTCCGAAGGGTGCCACAGGAGTGTCTCCCAGTCGACATGCCACATTAGAAATTGTTCTGCCATCCGCGGTGGATGTGCTCTTCAGCTCAAAGCGACTCTGGTCGCGATGGTGCTCCTTCCGATTTGAGTGTATTGGATCTTCATCTCCTTCCCTCTGGCGATATTTCGTTGATCGTGGGTCACGACAATGGATTGTTGCTTTTCTGTATGGAGTGACCTTCAAGGACTTGTTTGCTCTGTTTTTTGTTTTGGAGTCCTTTTTGCAATTGTACCGGGACAAATGTTCTTCTTGCTTTGTCTTGCTTGGGTGTACGTGTGGTGTTGTAACCGTATTTTCTTATGAACACGTAGCAACCTTTTCTTAAAAAAATATTTTCATCCGATTGTTAATGAGATAGTTGAAGAGCTCTGATTTTCTACTATTACAAGGGGCAACAATGCGAAAGAACTATATTGTTAGGACCTTGAGAAAATATACTATGGGTTAGATGTTTATAGCTGTCATGATGTTTGGACATGGTCGGCTGGGAGAAGGACCTATGATCCATTTATATACTGAGAACAAAAATGAGGTTATGTTTAAAAAAAAGGAGGATTACCCCGACCTCTGCATCTGGGCGATGCATGCAGTTATTTTATTAATTATTCAGAAAAACCTTACCAAGAAGTACATCAGGTAGTCTGAAGCCACCATCTTAACAACATATGTCGCTACTCCTATCCACTTGATGAAGGTGTGCCGATAGTCCGAGCCTAATACCAAACGGACATTGCATCAAAACCTAACATCTAAAGCCGGAGGCCCCAACCCAGCCACATACCGGGTTTTGAGCGAAAACCGGTCCGACGCACTCTCATGTTTCGTCGCCACCATCTTCCACTAACCAGTCCTCAGAGTGACACTAACGCACCGACATTGCCAGGCCTCTCTGCCATCGATGTCACCATGAGGCCAGACAGCGTCCTCCTCCTGCGCGAGTTCATCTTCATGCATGGGACGCCAAGTCTCCACTGCGCCATGCCATCGAAATCCGCCGCCATCAATGTGTAAGATGAAGTACTGCTTCACCAAATAAGCCTTCCACTGGTCCCTCGGGCCCATGTACACCTCCAAGAATGATGCCCCCAAGAAGAAAACGACACTAGAGAGCCATCGTCATTCGATCTACTAATCTAGGGTTTCCCCCGGAGGTAGCAGAGACTGGCCTTGAACTTCTCCATGGCGATGCCTTTAAGAAGGGAACGGCGTAGACAACGCCGCCACTGCCGGCCTTCGCAGCTAGCCGAGAGCAGGTTTTCACCCAGATCTATTCGAAGAGCCTCCCTCAAGCATGTCGTGCACGGTCCGCCGCCATCTGTGCCAGGGACAGGACGAAAAGGATTCAGTCCGCCGCCGCCTGACCGGCCATGGCACCACCACGATACCTACAACCGGTGCCACCACCAGCACGCGTGCTAAGGCGCATCACCACGCCATACCAGATCCGGCGAACGGCACGCCGGCCGAGCCCGAATCTCACCCCCACCTCCTGCGCTAGCCTCGGCCCTCGAGGACCCAGATCAGGCCCGCACGGGTGGCCAAGACAGAGACCGCACGCTCGTGACGGAGCTCCCATCGTGGCGACACCACGCCAACGACCACTGCTGCCACAATCGAGGACGCCGCCGTGAAGACGAACTCCGGACAGTCACCAGCCGCTCGAGATCTCCCCATCAAAAGAGCGGCCGGCGAGGAGCACGAGCCCCGCTGCCGCCGGCTCCGCGTAGGCTTTGCCTGCCGGAGGCCACCGGCGGCAGCGAGGGGGTGGATGGGATGGGTGGGGTGAGGAGAGGCTGGGGGGTTCGCCGCCCGTGTCGCCCCGGGGAGGGAGTGGCGCGGGGGCAGGAAGATGGTGGCGCGGGGGCACCGGTACCCCTCAATCATTGATCACCAAAATGAGGTTATGCAAGGACGCAAGGACATAAATCAACAGCAAGTCGGAAGGTGTACAAGAAACTGGTGCAAGGACTAGGACTGTAAAACTCTGTGTGTTTCACAAATTGGTGCTCATAAACATTGATACATTTCAGAGACTGCTGCATGCCCATAGAAAGATCAATCATGCCTATTAGTTACCAGGGTATATGGCATAAGATATTCAGATTTCACAACTGCTTGCACTTTAATAACAATACTCGGAAGTTGCTGGCTTACATGTGCTCATGTACTACTGCCGCTTCTGTGACTCCACGGTGCAGTGTATTATTCTTCAGTAAGCTGTTCTTGGACACCTCACTGATGAGTGCAGTCGATTTGTTTCGATGCGGCGGTGATGACGGAGGACACCGAGCGAGCTACCGGAGACGGCAGTCGTAGCAGTAGCGGCTGTGTAGGGGCAAACGTGCAGGTAGGGAAGTGTAGCAGCATGTTATTAGCGCAAGCATAGCATGTTTTACAAGAGCAGTTTATGCACGTGAATATGGAAGGCCAAGCACAAGTGCACCAGATAATTTTCTCCCTATATGACCCACTAATTCACTGTATTAAATAGCCAAAGGTTGATAATGAGTTCTAATTTTAACTTTATTTAGTATTTAACCTAGTAATATTTGTTTTAATTACATAAATTTATATTCCCTATAGACTACTAATCAAAAAGACAAGATCTATCTCTGTGACAAATGATTTTAGTGGCTCCGTGATCACGTCGGTTTTAGGTAGACCGAAACCAGAAGTGATAAGGAAAAGAAATACTAACGTGAAACCGAATACCAGTCAATTTTTTGTGTTCACATGATTGTGACTCCTTTGTCTGAAACACAAGATAAGCTTGCTCTTTAAAAGATACAAGAACATAGCTACTCCACGAAACGGCCATAGAGGGCACGTCATGGTAGTTGGCATGTCCTTCTCATGCATTGTTGTCAAACACTCAATTACCTATAGTCAACCACTAGAAGCATTGAACGTTCAAGCATGTTAAAGCTATCCTTAATTCATATAATTGATTGACTTCTCACCTTTAAACACTTGGCACTGGCCAATTTGTGATTCTAACTAAATTAATCGCTTGTGCTTTCAGCTCACCACTAATATATAATGAGAGATCAGCTT
Organism: Aegilops speltoides; assembly: GCA_021437245.1. Lineage (NCBI taxonomy): Eukaryota > Viridiplantae > Streptophyta > Magnoliopsida > Poales > Poaceae > Aegilops > Aegilops speltoides. The sequence continues at coordinate 8,896,312 of CM038143.1, forward strand.
CCCTATCAAATTCCATCACAAACCTTATACACTTCATCCATCATAAATCTCCTACAGCACTGCGGTGAACTCGACATGGATGTCGCCATATCTGCAGTTGCAAGCGAATTTGTTAGCCGCTTCATCTCCTTCCTGGTAAACAAGTACTCCTACTCAAGCAATGTCCGATTGGAGGAGAAGGTGGAGAGGTTGCAGAACCTCCTAATGAGAGTACACATGGTCGTTGAAGAGGCAGATGGGAGATACATCATGAACTCCAGGATGGTGATGCAGCTCCAGTTGCTTTCGGAGGCCATGTACCAAGGCTACCATGTTGTTGACACCTTCAGGTACCAAAGTCTGGAGGACAAAGGCATCAGCGAGGTTTGCAACTCATCTGTTTTGCCTTTCGCCATTCCTCTTAAGCGTACTCGCACAATTGCGTGTACAAGAAAGGACAAAGTAGTGAACCTTGAGTTAGATGGTGCCTTGGAAAGCATGCAAAGTGTTGTGGATAACATGATGGAGTTCGTTGTGCTTTTGGGTGGATGTGACCGCATGGTGCGTAGACCTTATGATTCATATCTGTATTATGAGAACATCATGTTTGGACGCCATGCCGAAAGGCAAACTCTCTTGAACTTCCTGTTGCAACAGAACCAACCTGATGATGAACCAGATGTTCTTCCGATCATAGGTGGCCGCACAGTCGGCAAGAAAACGTTGGTTGCTCACGTGTGTAGAGACGAGAGGGTGCGATCGCGCTTCTCTTCGGTTTTGCACTTGAGTGGAGAAAACCTTTTGAAAATTCTTGAGCATGAAAGTACCATCTTAGGGGAAATGTTGGTAGTTGTTGAGTTTGCTACTGATGTAGATGACAATGACTGGAGAACATTCCACTCATTTGTCAAAAGGTTGGCTACAGGTAGTAAGGTGATCATCATAAGTAAACTTCAAAGGTCAGCCAGATTTGGATCAGTGAAGCCAATTTTTCTCAACAATCTGTCTTACGAGGAATTCTCTTACCTCTTCAAGACACTGGCATTTGGAAGTGCAGACCCCAAAGAACATCCACGTCTAGTACCAATAGCACAAGAATATGCCAAGGTGTTGCACATGGAAGAGTCACTTCTCATCGTAAATACATTTGCAAATGTATTGAGGAACAACCTGAATGTACGCTTTTGGCTTTGCCTATTTAACAAGAGCAGAAGAATGATTGAAAGGAACCTCTCCATATATGGTGTGGATCTGAAAATACATATGGAACAAGGTTATCCGCTTCACTTAACAGATTATGCTTTGAATCCACTGCACGCGATACCTTATTCAGCAACAGTTCCGAGGAAGAAGGAACTACCAAAGGTCACACTCGGGGAGCTCCTGCAAGATCCTAGTGTTAGGCCAAAAGGGGAGTTCAATTTAGTGACCTGGGAATCAATGATCCCTCCTTATAATTCATCCTCTTACTTTGTTCCGGACTGGGTTAAGGATACGCCTGAAGGTACCCCCTTGTCGGGTAAGAAGCGACGAGGACTGCATGTATAATGTTATGGCATGGCCTCTATAATCTAGTGTGATGGGAGTTGTTTAATTTTCTATGGAATTTGTAGTCTTTTTACGAAGGCCCAAACAATTTGTAATTTACTAGTATTTGTAATCTTTTTTTTGGGGGAGATCTGTATTTGTAATTCTGTGTGTATATGGTTCTTTATCCGCTCATTCTCTTTCTACTTTTAGTTCATTCCTAAATTTATTTGCATCCTGACTGTTTTGTTTCTTGCGAACTATTTTCATCCTGAGTGTTAGTGATATAGTTGAAGAACTCTTACAATGAACAATATTGCACCCCAACTGGATTGTCAGGACTTTGACACTATATCCTACGAGTTGAATGATTAATAGCTTTGGTTGAGCGAAGATCCATCTATTGAGAATCAAAAAAGGGTTTTACAATGACTCACACAGAGAGAAAGAAATGGTGAAAAAGCTGGGCATTTCAGAAGAAGCAAAATGCATTTAGTTGAACCCAAAAAGAAAAGAAAAAACACCCATCTATCTCAAAATGAAAATTTTACGAAGAAGTTTGCTAAGTCAAGCTTTCTATGCCATATGTTTAATCTTTGTACGCCACAAACCTGGAGAAAAAGTAAATCCCAAAAGGATATTACCGTGATTTGAAATCGTTCGGGACTTGGCATGCTACAGTAGTAAACTAATAATGTCTGCTGTTACGAAATTTGACTTTCAACAATGTTAGCAGTCTGATGATGATCTGTATGGAAACAGACATCGCAATATTTTGCAATGTAGTAATTGATGATCTGTCACTCTTCCTTAGTTTGAACCACAAAAGTTCATTCGGTTAGAAATTGCTACCTACCCAAGTACCCATAGAAAGGTCGCCCCAGCGCGTGTGGACGCTTGATTGGTTTATCTTAGGCATTGCCACGATTTCATGCTACTGATTAATTACCAGGGTATGACATTAGATATTTAGATTTCAAAACAATTTATAGTTTACTAGGCAGAAGGTGTGCAAGAAATTGCTGCCTACCATGTACATGTAGTATTTCCGCTCATGCCGATTAGCTGATTAAGTCCTCGGTAATCTGTTCTTCCACCACTCGCTCACAAGTGCATTCGATTAGTCTCGATAAGGCGGCTGCGGCGGAGAGGAGGAGGTTGAAGACGGCAACGGCTGTACATGTGCAGATACGGAAGAGTGTAGGCGTGCCATGGGAGCGAACCGAAGGCGTTGGGGCTCGGGAGACTGCAGATCGTCGGCGCCTCCGTCGGAGCTCTGGTGGGAGGTCGTGGTGGGTGACGAGAACGTATCAGTTTTTTTAGACATATATTGAACATATCAGGTGAAACGAACAAATCTGTGTACCCGATGCATTGTGCGATTTGGGGTTAAACCAACGGATAGGGTTTGGTTACAAATGTTTGTTGGCGTATTCGCAAAACAGACCTCGCATTGTGTCTAAATCAACCCGCATGCCATCCAGTAATTTGGCTCATTGTCAATAAAACACTTATATTTCACCGAAATCAACCCAAACGGAACCCTGGGTTGATTCTGATGAAATAAAAATGTTCTATTTGCAAAATATGTTCAGAGCTCAATCTTCTCCATCATTTTCTCATCTAATGGTCCCAAAATGGCGTGGTGCATTGAGTGCACAAGTTCGTTCGTTTCACCTGATATGTTCTCGGGTGTAGGAAGGGGTGCTGATAAGGACCCGCTTCGCGAGAACTGGACAGATCTAGGGTACAATAGTTATCGGGCCTCATTATGTGGTAGGTAGTTTTTTTTTCTTTGCAAGATACAGTGTTGTGTGGAGGGTCCTCCTATACGGCCCTTGTCAGGGATCCTATTCCAGACGTAAGTCGCTCGGTAGCGTGGCGACTACGGTAAGATCTTTCCTTGAAGCGTCTACAATAATCGACAATTAGGTCCTGTTCGTTATAAGTAGTAGAGGCGTGACCTACCTGAGGCGAAACGAGTGGGTCTTTCACTGGTTTTTTGGGGTTTCTTCCTTCTATTTTTTCTTTTGTCTTTTCACGGCTTTTTCTTCGTGTTTTCTTCTAGTATTTCTTCTTCTTTTTTCTTTTCTTTCTTTTTCCTTCTTTTTCTTCAGCTTTTTATATTTCTTTCTCGGGTTTTGCTGGATTTATTATTTTTTTTCTCGTTTTTCGTCGGTTTTATTTGCTCTTGGGTTTCATTGTTTTTATACACATTTTTTGAATATATCTAATACATTTTTCTAACACATATTTAACATCTTTAAATTCCTGATTAACATTTTGTGAATACTATACTACTCCCTCTGTCCCATAATATAAGAACGTTTTTGACACTACACTAGTGTAAAAAACGTTCTTATATTATGGGACGGAGGAGTAACATTTTCTGAATACATATTCAATATTTTTCATATACATATTTAACATTTTTGTCAAATTAATTATTAAAAAAATTCAAATAAAATTTTAAGATTTTTGAATATGTTATCAACATTTTTGTACACACATTTATCATATTTCAAATACAAGATTAAGGTTTTAGAATATATGGTCAGCATGTTTTCTATACACATTTAAATGAAATTTAATTTTTATTACATCGTTAATAAATTTTCTATACACATTTTATATTTGAAAATGCAAGTTTAACAGTTTTTGTAATACATGGTCAACATTTTCTCTATAAACATTTAAATTTTTATAAATTCATGATTAACATTTTTCAAATACTTGTTTAATATTTTTTGAACATGCTCATTACATTTTAGAAATACATGATCAATTCTTTCACACATTGTATATTTTTGGTATACATTTTTCGTATACATAATCAATTCTTTTAACTCATTTAATATTTTCTAAATACAAATTAAACCTTTTAGAAAAATTATGTAAGTTTTTAATACATATGATTATAATTTTCCGACGTGTAGAAAAAAGTAAACAATGAAATAAGTAAAACAAAAACAAAAAACATGGATGTGTCCTACAGGCAACATGAGCTGGCCCATCTGCTTACATGTAGGCCGTCTCAGCTTGCTATATGCAGTTCTGGGACCTTCCCAAACCGTTTTTCTCTCTTCTACTTTCTCTTCTGCATTGTTCTCCTTTTATTTTATTTTTTGTCTATGTTTTAGATTTTTGTTTTGTTCTTTTCTTTTTCATTTTCTGATTTTGCATTTATATTTTCGTTCTTTTCTTTCCAAATTTGACGACTATTTTCTGAAATCCAGGTATATTCTTTCATGTCGCTGATAATTTTCTGAAGTTCTAAAAAAAATCAGAGTGAACATTTTCTGAATTTAAAATGTATTCATCGTATTAAAATTTTAGTCATCAAATTAAAAAAATGATTATCATATTTTAAAAAATGTTCATGTAATTTTAATACTCGTAAAAAACTTCATTTGTTTCCTCCAAATTTGAAATTGTTCATCCAAATAAAAAATGTTTCTTTATAAAATTTGAGAACAGTTTTTGAATTTGTGAATTTGTTTCTTGCATTGTTGAACATTTTTCGAAATTCTAAATTTTGTTTGATATGCCAAACTTTTTTAAAGAAGCAAAAAACAAAAAGAAACGAAGCAAAAAGAAAACTGGAGAGTCCTGCCCCGCACATGTGCTGGCTATAAGTTCGAGCGTGGCGGAGGAAAGGGGGCTGCACAGTGAAATGCAAAAAAAAAGTATAAAATGTTCGTGAATTTGAAAACAAATTCATAGTTTTAAAATTTGTTAATGAACTTGAAAACAAATCATGAAATTTGACACAAAATCATGAGATTGAAAACGTTCAATTTTTTTTTCTAAATTTGCAAAAAAGTACATGTATTTAAAAAAACAAGAATTCATGAAAAGTTCCTAGATTTGAATAACAGTACACGCATTTGGAAAAAGTTCAGGCATTAAAAAAATGTTCATGACTCTGGTTAGTTCGAAAAAGTTCATGAATTTGAAAAATGTTCACAGATTTGAAAAGCAATTACAGATTTGAAAAATGTCCAATGATTTCTAGAAAGTTAATGTATTTGAAAAACAAATCATGGATTTCAATAAAAAGTTCATGCATTTGGCAAAAGTTCATGAATTTCAAAACGTTATTTGCAGATTTAAGAAATGTTCATGGGTTTGACATATGTGCAATAATTTGGAAAAAGTTCACTCATTTTAAAAAGTTTGTGAATTTGAAAAAAAAAACTTCATAGAATTTGAGAACAAAAATCAATTTTGAAAAGAATTTCACATTTTTTAAGGGAACGGGTAAAAAAATGGCCATGACCAAAGCAAACCGCCACCTCTGGCCTCCGTTTTAGCGGCACGCCATGACCAAGAGCTTGTAGAAGTTGCTGATAAGAAGTTTTCAACATAGACAAGAAGACGTCAACATCGACACCGAAACATGGCAAACCCTAAGTTCATTCCTTACCATACCCACCGCCGGTCCAAGTCCTAGGGTCCCCGCCCCTATTGTCGCTAGAGCGACAAAAGAGTAGGGGGCACTCGAACATGATGAAGAGTAGGAAGACCGGCCGCCGTTGTCACCTGCCCCCTAGGTCTGGGAGAAGGAGAGGAAAGAACTCCTAATTAGTTAGATCATTCAGACTTCTTCATCCAGTTTAGTTACAAAGAAGTGTATACCTATGAGACCTTGTTAGTTTTGAGCACAATGGTTTGGTGTTTAGATAAACTCCTAAGGTTTTTTTTTGTGGAAACATTTTTTTGACAAAAGTTGGGATTCATTAAGTCAAAAGGAAGCATTAAGGGAATACAAACACAATAAGCACATATCCGACCTCTGCATGTTTAGGGTGCACACATCGAAAACATATGCACTCAAGTAGAAAATCGTCATATTCACATATTGCGACACAGCAAGCCGGCGCCATCGTTCACGTACCTGCAGACGGGATCATGGCCACTGATGTCTTACCACTAGAGAGCGCTGGTTCGGCTGAAATATTCACCACCGCCGCTGCACAGCCATACACGCTGCTTCAAGCCTTCATTCATAGATCACATATCATAGCCAAAGGATAGCTGAGGAAAGACCTCCCCGCCGTCGCCTTCACCGACCAGTTCCATGGCTTTGCAAGGCATTTTTGCAAAAACCAAAAAAAAAACGTTAATATGTTCTGGATATTTGCTAGGGTCTTTTTTGGTAAGGAGACAAACCTAAGGTTAGATGCTAAATGATACTCCCCCCGTTTCAAATTATAAGATGTTCTGGATATTTCAATATGAACTACATACCTGCTAAAATGAGTGAACAAATATAGTAAAACGCGTCTATATACATTTGATTTAGAAAAAGTTAGAACATCTTATAATTCGGAACAGATGTAGTACAACTAAACTACTCTCGAGTGAAATGTATACCAAAGATACAATAATTAACTAGCATGTTCACTTTGGTTCACGAGCTCCCAAATCGTAATTAGTCTACAACGACTCGTCTACTGTGTTTACTTTGGTCCAAGTCTCGCCCAAACGAGACCACATCAGATGACTTTTGCACACGTGGTGTCCCTTGGAGTTTGCAAAAAGTAAAAGAACATCCTTGATATTTTGTTCCATGTTATTTTTGTGATGCAAGTTAGATTTTATTTTACCCTCTCAATTTTTATATAAAAGACCACAAATTCAGATTACATCTATAAATGTAAAATTAAATGTCTGCTTTGCAAGCCAGTTTTTTTTTTCATTTACTGCGATAAGTAAACTTTACCAAACTATCACGGATAATAGCAGGCTTTGTACCTCTCTCTGAGCATCTCATTACCATAGCCTGCATTGATGTTCGGCTTCACATATCCCATGGGTCATGGGAGGAGGTGACCAAACCATCCTTCTCGTTTCATCGCCGCTCTAGTTTGATAGTAGTGCTCGACCAAGTTGCTGCTTTCGTACTACTTCCTCTGTTTTTAAATATAACTTTTTAAAAGATTTTGATAAGAACTACATAAGGATGTATATAGACATATTTTAGAGTGTAGATTCACTCATTCTGCTCCGTATGTAGTCCATATTGAAATATCTAAAAGAACTTAAATTTAGAAACGGAGGGAGTACATCTGAATTCGATAGTAACTAATCGTGCTACTTTGCCCTCTAACAGCGTATGCCTACAGCCTACTTGGCTCCTTTTACCGAGTCCAGGCGAGCGACTCCTCAACCAACTCCCGCTCAAGCTCGCGACGGTGACTTCAAAGGCAGGCGCAGCCAGGGACAGCAGTCTTTGACAGCGAAGCCATGGTACCTATGCCCCCCGGGCGGTCAGCCGTTCATCTGCCTCTGCCCCTATGCTGCGTCACCTATGCCAAATTGTTGGGAATCACTAAAGAAGTTTGAAAACAACACAAGGAAACATGATCACCTGATCGTTTGAAGCAATTACACGGTGAATGGGCATGAGTACACAAAGGGGTACTATTTTACATATGGTATTTACCTTTCTTGATGTGCATTTGTCAAGAGCATCAAAAAGCTTCATTGACCTACTCCACAACTTTTTCGATCTCAACGGTCCTGCTGCAGCTAGCAATAGCACGGCTGCTCTGGTGAAGTTTAGGAGCCTGCTGCATGCCCATAGAAATATATCAGTCATGCCTATTATTCCCTCCGTTTCTAAATATAAGTCTTTGCGGAGATTCTGCTATGGACTACATACGAAGCAAAATGAGTGAATCTACACTTTAAAATGTATGTATATACATCCGTATGTAGTCTATAATGAAATCTCTACATAGAATTATATATAAAAATGGAGGGAGTAGTTACTAGGATATACTTACAGCATAAGATATTCAGATTTCGCAACAGGTCGCAATTTGAAAGCACGAGTTGGAAGCTCTTTTTTTTAGAAAAAGAGGATGACCCCCGGCCTCTGCATCTGGGCGATGCATACGGTCACTTTATTAATTATTCTCACAAGACCTTACAAAGTGATACAACAGTAAGACTAAAGCCGCCGTCTAAGCAACAGATCGTCGCTACACCTATCCAGTTGATGAAGGGCGCAGATAGCTTTGGCCTAATACCAAATGACATCGCAGCCAAGCCTAACATCTAAGACCGAGACCCCAACCTAGCCACTTGCCGAGTCTGGGCGCACACTGGTCCGGCGTGCTCTCGAGGCCGCCGCCGCCAACCGCCACCGCTCCATCTTGAATCTGTCTCGATGCATCAACCTTGCTCGGTCTAGCTATTGTTGACGCCACCACGACGCCTAACGGCACCTTCTCCTCGCAAAACAATCGAAAGCACGTCGCGGTCGCCACTGATACACCTCAGCGCCATGCTGCCAAGTACCACCAGTCGACACAACTTGAAGTCTTTGGAAGATCTGTCGTGCGTAGCACCTGCCGACTAGGCATGACAAAAGCGTAGCACCTGTCGGTCAGGCATGACCTGACATCTCCACCGAAGCTCCGTGCAAGACGAAGACGCTCCACCTCCTGCCTCTGACTTCCAGCGCTGCTCCACAAACGATGCTCCCAAGAGAGAAACGACACCGCAGTGTCGCCATCGTTCGATCAGGAAAACCAGATCATAGGGTTTCCCCCGGAGCAGCACGAGTGGGTCGACAATAGTTACAGAACGATGCCTTCATCAAGGTAACGGCGCAGAACGCCGCCATCATCCGCCATCGGCTCGGTTTTCACCGGCAACTATGTTTCCCCGACTCGCAGCCGGGACTAGATTACAGATCTCGAGATTCGATCATCCAGTCTCAGGTCGACCACCTCCGACGTAGGAGATGACCACCACCGCCATAATCCTCGTGATGCGATGCAGACCCGGAGTGCTTCAGCGAGCCGTCACCGAATCCGATGAGATGCAGCAGTTTGAGGACGTAACGGCAGCCCGGTACGCGCCCCGGCCGCCGCTGCCGCCATCTCGTACTACTCCCGCCGGCTGCAGTCAAACCCCCCGTCACGCCCCGGCCGCCGCTGCCCGCCATCCTCGTCGGGAGAGAGATACAAATCAGGTCGCCGCCGCCTCAGATCTCGGGACGCCAGAGGAGGTCCGCCGCCGCCGTGCCACGGGGCCTTCGCCCAGCCACGTTGCCGGCGGCGGCAGAGGGAGGGGGTGCACGGGAAGTCGAGGGGAGATCGGGATGTGGCCGCCCGGTGCGGCCCGGCGGCGGCCGCACGGGGTCAGGAGGAGGAGTCGGGGTCGGGGGCGGCCGCACGAGTCGGAAGCTGTACAAAAAGTAAGTTGTTCTTCGACATATCACTTACGAGTGCAGTCAATTGGTATTGATGCGACAGTGGTGGGGCGGAGACAGGGCCGGTCCTGAGATTTCGGGGGCCCGGGACGAAACTAAAACCCAGGGGCCCTTAATTTAAGCATTGAAATAATGTGTTATGGAGAAAATAGACAACGATGCACGATGCAAAGTCTTGTTTAATGTCATGCTTGAACTTCAACTATGGAAGTACATTATTTTAGATACTGAACCAAAACATCAGAAGCCTCCACGAATAGTCCAAAAAGAAGTTGCATCCAAATTGCATAGTTGGATTCACATTTTTGAGTTCTTGGAATGACTATGGTACAACTATTACTACAGATAGGAGTATATGAGAAATTAGATAGATGATCGAATTTCATACGAGTGGTGTGGAAAATATTTCTTCGTATCTTCAAAAGTTAAATACCTTCGTATCTTTAAAAAGTAAATATATGGTGCCACGCATACAAAGTTACTCACATTTAGCGAGTTGTGCAAATGATTAAATTAAGAGTTAATTACACAATTATGACGTCATCTCATCGCTCAATTCAACCAACTGCCATGAGAGAATCCAGATCCTCGTTCTGCGCCTGATCTCTTTGAGATCTACTGCGTGAACATCAATATTAAACTGCAGAACCAGAACGGTTAATTGTACAAACAGTGAAAGATGTTGACCTGCCGGTAATACTCACCTCTGTAGACGACACTCCGGCGCCGGAGATCAGCGCCATAGATCATGTGCGCGCCTGAGATCATGTGCACCGCGCCCCTTGAGATCTGGGCCTCATCCTATACTGCTCTTGCAGGTTCACTACGTACGTTTTTTATGGCGGAAAGGCGGCGGCTGTTACGTGCGTGATGGCTAATTGGCGATGCATGCGTGGGTTGGGAGTTGATGCGTGAGTTATGGCGATATATCAGACTCTCCATATACGTACGTTTTTTTTAAGAACTTCCATCCACGATACGTAGCTGCTTCTACTTGCGATGGGCCACGCACACTGAATTTTTTTTACTGCAGCCAAATGGGCCGAATACAAGGAAATACATACTTGGGGGCCCCTCCACCTTGGGGGCCCGGGGCGGCCGCCCCCCCTGCCCCCCCTCAGGGCCGGCCCTGGGCGGAGACGGCAGCGGTAGCGGCTGCGTGGGGGCAAACGTGCAGGTAGGGAAGTGTAGCAGCAAGCTCGTAGCACAAGCATAGCATGTTTAGCAAGAGCTAGTTTATGCACGTCAATATTGAACGCGAAGTCCAAGCCCTGTTGCACCAGATAATTTTCTCCCTGTGTATCCAACTAATTTTGTGTATTAAATAGCCAAAGGTTCAAAATGAGTTCCAAATTTCAACTTTATCCAGTATTTAACCGAGTAAGATTTGTTTTCTTTTAAGTACATAATTTATATTGCCTAGACAAGTAATCAAACGACAAGATCTATCTCTTGTGACAAATGATTTTAGTGGCTCCATGATGACGTAAATTTTCGGTAGACTGAAGCTAAAAGTAACAAGAAAAACAAATACTAACGTGAAACCGAATACAATCAATATTTTGTGTTCACATGATTTTGAGAGTGCGGCTCATCTGCACCCACGCTTAGAAAAAAATTCAAAAAAAATACTAGAAAAATTCAAAAAATTCTAATTTTTTTTTGTGGTGGTAGATAATTTGTGCGTGAGTCTTCAAAATTCAACTCATTTGAGCATCTGAGCAGCTCTCGGCAAAAAGACAAAATCAGGATCTGTAAAATGTTTACTGTTCATGCACTGTTTTGACCCGATTTGTCTTTTTTGCCGAGAGCTGCTCAGATGTCCAAATAAGTTGAATTTTGGGGCGCACCTCACGCGTCAAATTATCTACCACCACAAAAAAATGGAATTTTTTGAATTTTTCTAGTATTTGTTTTTGAATTTTTTGCTGAGAGGGAGCAGATGAGCCCGGGCACCGTTTTGAGTTTTCGTGATTTTGATTCCTTCTCTGAAACACAAGATAAGCATACACTATAAAAGATACAAGAATATGAACTCCATCAAGCATAGTCATAGATGCCACATCATGGTAGTTGGCAATAGGGCCCTAGTTGGCATGTCCTTGTCAAGCATTATTGTCAAATAGTCCTTCGGGAAACTACAGTCAAACACTAGGAGAATTGAACGTTCAAAAACATTGGAGCTATCCTTTAATTGGTAGAATTCATTCACTCCTCATTTTTAAACACTTGGCCTTGCTCAATATTTTGTGATGGGACCCGACTAGATGACGAATCGTTTGTTGGCCGAATCTTTCACGCTACTCAACAAAATAGCAACAATGTCGACGAACGATCGTCGCAACAGCAGCGTGGGTCGAAGTAGTAGAGTGGCTCTTCGGATCAAGCAAAAACGCGAGAAGACCAAAGAACAAAAACTTGAGCAAGAATTTGATTGGATCAAATCCTACACATAGAGCAGCTCCAAAATCCCTCAAGGATCAGCAAAGAACATAGATATTTAGCGCATCCAACCTGATGCTTTCCTCCATAATTTTCCACTCAAAAAGTTCCGTCCCGTACAAGGCCGAGGCCTGACTGTGTTATAGGCAAAACTAAACCTGAACCAACCGACCTAACAAGCAAGCTAAAAAGATACGGACTCTTATCTCTTTTCTATTCTAACTAATCATGATTTAATTAATTAAGTATCCGGCGACGCTGATCACAAAAATCCAAAACAGACTAGTACTTACATATGTTAAAGCTAAATCAACATGGTTTAGACTCCTTCATGTTGCCTTGGGGCTTCCGGCCTTCACGTCCCGGTACTTCACTCACACACGACCAATACAAAAGAAATTGCATGGTGTTTTGAAGGTTGGTTTGAGCTCTTGCTTCTTTGATTGTGTCGACGGCATCTCAATACAGAAACCTCCAATCTGCAGTGTACATGGAATAGCGCGGTCTATGGTCACATCACTTAAATTTTAGTGCCTCCATGATCACATAAATTTTAGGTAGGCTGAAGCTAAAAGTAACAAGAAAAAGAAATACTAACGTGAAACCGAATACAATCAATATTTTGTGTTCACATGATTTTGATTCCTTCTCTGAAGATAAGCTTACACTATAAAAGATACAAGAATAGGAACTCCATCAAGCATAGTCATAGATGCCACATCATGGTAGTTGGCATTAGGGCCCTAGTTGGCATGTCCTTGTCAAGCATTATTGTCAAATAGTCCTTCGGGAAACTACAGTCAAACACTAGGAGAATTGAATGTTCAAAAACATTGGAGCTATATATCCTTTAATTGGTACAATTCATTCACTCCTCATTTTTAAACACTTGGCCTTGCTCAATTTGTGATTCTAATTAAATTAACTGCTAGTGCTTTCAACACAGCACTAATATATTGTGAGAGATGAGCTTCCCTGTCAAATTCCATCACAAACTCAGACTTTGTTTCGCCAAAGTAAAAGCTCAAGCGAAACATTCCACTTATCAAAGAAGGGCGGTGAACTTGACATGGATCTCGCCATATCTGCAGTTGCAAGCGAATTTGTTAGCCGCTTCATCTCCTTCCTGATAAACAAGTACTCCTACTCAAGCCATGTCCCATTAGAGGAGAAGGTGGAGAGGTTGCAACATCTCCTAATGAGAGTACACACGGTCGTTGAAGAGGCGGATGGGAGATACATCATGAACTCCAGGATGGTGATGCGGCTCCAGTTGCTTTCAGAGGCCATGTACCAAGGCTACCATGTTGTGGACACCTTCAGGTACCAAAGCTTTGTGGACAAAGGCATCATCGAGGTTTGCAACTCATCTGTTTTGCCTTTCGCCAATCCTCTTAAGCGTCCTCGCACAATTGCATGTACAAGAAAGGACAAAGTAGTGAACCTTGATTTAGATGGTGCCTTGAAAAGCATGCAAAGTGTTGTGGCTAACATGATGGAGTTTGTTGTGCTTTTGGGTGGATGCGACCGCATGGTGCGTAGACCATATGATTCATATCTTTACTATGAAAACATCATGTTTGGACGCCATGCCGAAAAGCAAATGCTCTTGAACTTCTTGTTGCAACAGAACACGCCTGGTGATGAACCAGCTGTTCTTCCGATCATAGGTGGTTGCACGGTCGGCAAGAAAACATTGGTTGCTCATGTGTGCCGCGATGAGAGGGTGCGGTCACGCTTCTCTTCGGTTTTGCACTTGAATGGAGAAAACCTTTTGAAAATTCTTGAGCATGAAAGTACCATGTTAGGCAAAATGTTGGTAGTTGTCGAGTTTGCTTCCAATGTGGATGACAAAGATTGGAGAACATTTCACTCATTTGTTAAACGGTTGGCTAGAGGTAGCAAGGTGATCATCATAAGTAAACTCCAAAGATCAGCCAGATTTGGATCAGTGAAGCCAATTTTTCTCAAGAATTTGTCTTTCGAGGAATTATGGTACCTATTCAAGACACTGGCATTTGGAAGTGCAAACCCGGAAGAACATCCACGACTAGTACCAATAGCACAAGAATATGCCAAGATGTTGCACATGGAAGAGTCACTTCTTGTTATAAATCCACTTGCAGATGTACTGAGGAACAACCTGAATGTCCAATTTTGGCTTTTCCTATTAAAGAAAAGAAGAAGAATGCTTGAAAGGAACCTCTCTATATATGGTGTGGATCCTAAAACACAAATGGAACAAGGTTATCCGCTTGACTTCACAGATTATGCTTTGAATCCACTGCGCGTGATACCTTATTCAGCCATAGTTCCAAGAAAGAAGGAATTACCAACGGTGACACTTCCGGACCTCGTGGCAGATCCTAGTGTTAGGCCAAAAGGGGAGTTCAATTTAGTTATGTGGGAATCAAGGATTCCTCCTTACAATTCAGCATCTTACTTTATTCCCGACTGGGTTCAGGATATGCCTGAAGGTACCCTCTTGCCAGGGAGGAAGCGACGCGAATTCCATGTATAGTCTTATAACATAGCTTCTATAATTTAGTGTAATATTTGTTGTTTAGTTTTTCATGCAATTTGTAGTCTTTTTGCAAAGACCCAAAGAATAATTTGCCGCCACTAGGCATACTAAGGCCACTCTGTGTTTGTAATTCTGCATGTATATGGTCCTTTTTGCTCTTGCTCTATTCTTCCTTTTATACTTCATTCCTATCTTGTTTTCATCTGAGTGTTAACAATTTAAAGTTGAAGAACTCTTATAATGGACAACATTGCACCACAACTACAGTGTCAGGACTTCGACACAATATCGTATCAGTTAAATGTTCATAGCATTGGCTGGGTGGAGAAACTAGGGCTTCGACACAACATATTTAGAGCCAAAATGGGGTTTGGACATTGTAGCAGAACCAAAATGTATTTAGTTTAACAAACCGCAATGCCTCCTACGCCATCGGTTTCATCTTCAAACCTGGAGAGAGAAAAATCTCCAGAAAGATTACCATGACGTTTGAGACGTGGCCTGTTGGTTACAATATTTGAGTTTCAACAAAGTTAGCAGCCATCAATCTTAAAAAAAAAGGGCCAGAAGTCAATCTGATGGAGACCTGGACGGCAAGAGAAATCGTGATATTTTCCAAATGTAGTAGTTGGTAGTATAAGATGAGGTCACTCATCATTTGTTTGAACCGCCAAAAGTTGTTGTGCCTAGCGCGCGTGCCCATTGGAAGGTCAACCATGGCCGCCTAGCGCGCATGTCAGCCGCTTGATTGGATTATCTTAGATATGCATATCAACATATGACATCAGATAATCAGATTTCAGAACAGTCTGCAGTTTAACAACACTAGACAGAAGGTGTACAAGAAATTGATCCTTACTATGGACATGTAGTACTGCCGCTTTGATTAGCTTAATTAGCCCTAGGTAAGCTGTTGTTCCACGCCTCGGTGAAGAGCGCATTTGATTCATCTTTGACGCGGCAGCCGAGGAGGCCGGAGGCGACAACGAGCTACCAGAGACGGCGGCGGCAGCGGGAGCGGTTGTCTGAAAAATGTGCAGCTAGGAAAGTGTGTACGAGCCACGGAAGCCGCCAGGAGTCATTGGGACTCTGGAGGCTAAAGATCGCCGGCTCCTCCGACGCAACTCTGTCGAGAGGTTGGCATGGGCGGAGGTATGGGAAATGGATAAGGGTCTGCTTC
Organism: Aegilops speltoides; assembly: GCA_021437245.1. NCBI lineage: Eukaryota > Viridiplantae > Streptophyta > Magnoliopsida > Poales > Poaceae > Aegilops > Aegilops speltoides. The sequence continues at coordinate 8,912,191 of CM038143.1, forward strand.
ACAAAAAGTGCTCGTATACGGTCTAGTAAATCTCACACGAAATTTGAGTTTCAATCAAATTAGCACTTGACGGTGACATGTATGCATGTATGTGTATGACAACCTAGTTGCTGCTATAGGCGTAGCATTACTTAGTAGTGACCTAAACGCTCTTGTATCTATATCTAATAATAAAGCGCTATTGCTTTTGACAGTACATCACCAAAATTACCTCCAAAGTTGCAAAATAGTATCCATCAATACCATGATCAAAAATGTTTTACACAGGGGAATCCCCCCTCCCCCAGGCAGCCCATGCAGTAGGGACCTCCCATACTGCCAGGGACAGAGCCAGGATTTGGACATAAGGAGGGGCGAAGGAGACATGATATATTATTCTAAATAGAAGGCACAGCCCGTCGAGTACACGTTTCCTTTTAAGAAAGTAGAATAAAAATGAATATAACATGATCGAAGAGGGTCTAAGGCTCATGATCTCTTTGTTATTGCGGTGAAAATCATCGACAAGAAGGGATAATTAGTTAATAATCTTACATCATTTGATAAATATATGATCTTTGTCTTCTACGTAAGTAAATTGTGTAGGTCATCAGTAAAATGTAAATACAGTAATCAATCTTAATTCATAAGAGTAGAGCTTGTATGTTGTTGTACCTTGATTAGGTCAAGATGCGTAGACATAATTAACAATCAACGATCGGATGCCTAGATGCCACGGCGGGGCCGCAGTGTGTTGCTTCAAGAGCGCCAGCAATCCAGTCAGTACCTATGAAATCCAGCACGAGAACCATCATCTTTGAAGGGCCATGGAGATTGATGCTTCTAGGATTCAGATCGTGTATATGTCGTACCTTCAGGTTTCAGACTGCAAAGAACCAGAGATTGATCAATTCAGGCGGTAGTTTCCCTTCCTGGCAGGCGAGACGGCGGCAACGACGGCGGTGGCGACGACGGCATGAGTAGAAGATAGGAATCATCCCTGTACTCTTGTCCAATGCAGATGGCCTAGGGCCTCGTGGGTACTCCCTCCGTCTCAAAACTCTTGTCTTAGATACGCCTAGATACGAATGTATCTAATACTAAAACATGACTTTATACATGCGTATTTAGACAAATATAAGACGAGAATTTTGGGACGGAATGAGTACAATATACTCCATACTCCTATTGTAGAGTAAAATACGTACATGGCCATATGTCGAAATAGGTCTTTCCTTTTTATTGGGCCGGTTATATCTGTTGGGTTTAATCCCTAATTAGTGCTAATTAAATGCATGTTGCCAATTTGTATGTATAGTAGTTTCGGGCAAACCCTATTTGACGCTCGTTAGCGTCAGAACTTTGTGCTTTCGCTGAGGCGAGCCTCTAATTGGGCCGGCCCATATACGGGATTGGCGTTTGCTGTCTAATTTGTTCGCTGCTGCTTCCTTCTCTGTTCCTTGCGAGTTTTCTTTTCGTTTTTGCTTCCAGTTTTTTCACTGTTTTTGTCCGGTTTTCAGCTGTTTTTTTATTTTTTCTGGTTTGGTTCCTTCTCCTTTCATTTTTTATTTTATGTTTCCTTCTGTTTTGGTTCCTTCTGTTTTTCTTCTCTTTATTGCGTATTATATAAAAGTCCACCGCGTACTACAAAAATCTTCAACGTATTAAGAAAATGTTCATCATATATTATGAAATAGTTCACCTTGAATTTATAAAAATGTTCATCGTATATTACAAAAATGGTCATCATATATTATGAAATTGTTCAACGTACATTAAAAAAATGTTCATTGTGTATTTAAAATTTGTTCATCGTACATTATACAATTGTTCAATGCATACTACAAAATGTTCATTTGTGTATTTGGAGCATTTTCAGTGTTTGTTTACAAAAAAAATCATTGTATTTTAAATTTTGTTCAACGTATATTATAAAGATTTTATTTGAAAAAAAAAAGATTTTTCCACCGTCTTCCCTACTTTAAGACTAGCGCTGTGTTAAAGCCGTTGTGGGTCGCTAGCTCGGCTGGCTAGACAAGCTAGGATCCACAAGGAGGTTGGGAGTTTGATCCACGCGCGCGCTTCTTTTTTGTCCAGCTCGATGGGTGATAATTGGGCCGGCCCATTTGCGTGTCGCTTCAGCGAAGCCGCGATGAACGGACGCAAACGGGCGGCGTATAGGAACTATCGTAGTTTTGATAACTCCATAGGGGAGGCGAAGCGATGGGGGTGTTTCACCCCTGCTCGCACCCCCTGTCTCCGCCCCTGTATACTGCTGTCTGCGGGGGAAGATGCAGCGCGCTTGTTTGGGCCGACACATATCTGGGCAAACTGTCTTTATTTTTTTATTTTTTTTGTTTTAATTTTTTCTGATTTAAATATTTTGGTACTAGAAAAAAGTTCCGCAATTTTTAAAAATAGAATTTTGAAATAAAATCTTTAATAAATCATAATTTTTTTTGAGAGAACGGCAATAGTTGGTTCGTGTAGAAATTGCTGCCTGCCCATAGAAAGGTGAACCGCGGCTGTCTAGCGCGTGTCCGACGTTTGATTTGACTATATATCTTAGGCATTGTGACATTGTAATGTTTCCTATTACCAGGGTATCGACACTTTGCCCTCTGACGAAATTACCACGGTCTCGTTATTATCAGCGTGGTCATAATTTTTGTAAGTAGTAACTTTTGAAATTCGCTGACTTTTTATGGCAAGGAATTTGCTGCTTACATCTGAATTTGACACTTTGCCCTCTGACAGTGTGTACCCACTCATCTACCTCCCCCCCGCCCCCCCCCCAAAAAAAAGAGTAAAGACGGAGCCCCGAACCGTTTTCTAGGGTTTCGAGTGGCAGGGCGGCACACGAGGCGATCTCGGGGGCGCAAGACTAGGGTTTGGCGATCGCCAGCTAATCTACCTTTCGATCGCCGGAAATTGCCAGTCAGCCTGCTCGGGGTGATCAAGGGGGGACCTGGAATTATACATGTATTTATGCATGGAATTATTACTTGCTGGAACATACTTTTTTTTTACCGAGTTTTTTGTCCTTTTGTCTATTCTTTTATGTTTCCAAATTTTTATAGCATGTAATTTTTGCATAAGTAAAAATGAAATCAATATTTTTTTAAAAAAAATTCATGAGCATTTTTGAAATTCAGACAAGACTTTAAAATTCATGATTTATTTGAAATTGTGATTATTTTGAAAATTCAAGAACATTCTCCAATTTCTTGAAAATAATAAATTCACAATTATTTAAAAGTAGGAAACTTTTTTCCAGTTTAGGATATTTTAAAGATTTCCGCATCAGCCATTTTTAAAAGCTATTTAGAAAGAAAAAGACATTTCTTTTAAACTATGATGTTTTTTATAGCAGAAACTATATGACCTAATGTGTTATTTGCAGAACTATGACCCCGTCAGCCTCTATTAGGCTAGGCCGAAGACCAACTTTTCAATAAGCACTAGTAGGCTCTTCTGTCTCCTAGTGGCCGAAGGCAGGCACAACATTGGCGCCAAGTTTCTTTCTGCGACTCACCTCCCGCCTTTTTCCATTGCCTATATAACAGGATTTTGTTGGCCGCATGGGGCGTTCTACACACAGATCGCACAGGCTGGCTGCGGCCACAGGCACCGGATGGAATGCATCGCCTTTGGATCTGAACTTGGCCATCTTCAATAGGACTGCACACCTCCATCGAGCTCTTGTTATCATCATCTTCCCGTCTTCAATCAGGATTCGTGGCTTCACCCATCCTACAAGGTAAGATAAGTAGAGTTACTAAATTCTGCAGTACGAATTGTTTTTGTAAATACGTTCATGCTACTGTTCATTGAATTAATTCTATTGGTAGCGAACCCTATTTTCCATACAACCCCTGATAATTTTATTTAGGCAATTCCTAGATTATACAAGATCCAACAACCTGGTAATTCCTAAATACTCCCTCCGTTCGGAATTACTTGTCTCGGAAATGGATGTATCTAGAACTAAAATACGTCTAGATACATCCATTTCTGCGACAAGTAATTCCGAACGGAGGGAGTATGAATGTATGGCACATACGAGAATCAGGGTGCTCTATAAATGCACCATACATATTAAAATAATCCAACACCGAACCACAATAATATTGTCAATCAGTATATATATCCAAGTGCAGTAGTTAGTTTTTTCATGAGAAGGATACAGTTTAAATCACAGTATAAGGATAATTTTGCATAAGTATCAATCATACCTATCCATATTATATAGTGTATGGTAAGAGCTACGAAGTAAGCAAATGAAGATCAGAATACCTTATGATGTCCAATGTGAAGTTGACGGCAATAAGTGGGGCAACTGAGCCCAGCTTTATAGTAAATGAACTTCATGCCTGAGATCTTGGCTGCAACCCAGCAAAGTAACTGGTCAGGGAACATCCCATTAGGCGAACATGCGACAAAAATTGAAGTTTCCAGTCACACTTTGAACAAAAGATTAGTTCACTCCTAGACTCCCATTTGTGTACAACGACCACAGGATTACCCATGAAAAGATCGAAATATTAGTGGCATGCTCATTTTCTTCCACTTCGTAGATTTATCGTAATGAACGAAACGACTCATCTTGCATTATTTCTTCTTGTATCTCCCTATAGAAAAATATGGATGATGAGAAGGACAAAATAATTAGGAAGGAGAACACAAATAAAGCTAAGCGCCATGTATGGAAATCTTCAGAGGACAAAATACTACTCAATATATTGAAAGATCAAAGTCTACAGGGAGGGAAAGAAGGAACAGGTTACACAAAGAAAGCATGGCGAGATATCTTAGGACAATTCAACGATTCAAGGGTAGAGAAACTTGAATTACAACAATTGAAAAATCGTCATAAGTACTACAGGAGTTGCTACAGTACCATAGACAGACTTCTAAAACTCACGGGATTTGGTTGGGACGACGATGATAAAATGATAAAAGCTTCAGAAGAAATTTGGGAAGAACTAATTAAGGTAAGGATTTGCGAGTAGAATCCATATGAAGTTCTCATATCATAGTATTAACCAAAAACTAAACAACTTGCAGAAGGATAAGTCACTACAGGAATATCGAGATAAAGTGTGGCCTAGCTGGGTAGATCTTCAAGCCATATGTGCTACTTCAACAGCATCTGGAGCTGGTGCTGTATCTAGCAAAGGAAAAGATGCTGCATGTACAAGCAAATCTTCACAGATTGATCTCAATATGGATGTTGAAGTTCATGAGATTGATTCTGATGAAAGCAATGCTTCCCCTGGTGTCTTCATGAAGAAGTCAACTACCATTGAGCAAGAAAAAAAGAAGTCCACTGGAAGTGGATCAAAAGAAACTGGAAGAGGGCAAAAACGGACAGCCGACGATGCCATATCAGCAATTGACCGCCTTGCAGATGCATCACTTAGCATTGCTGAAGCGAAGAAAATAGTAGCACAACAAAATGAAGCTTACTCGGTTAAATCATGTATGGCAATATTAAATAGTATGAGTAATCTAGATCCCAAAGAGAAACTAAGCGCGGTCAAGGCATTTACAGATGGTGATAAACGGGCCATATTCACTGAGATGGATGATGAGACGCGGAAGCTTTGGATTCTTGATCCTTAGAATTTTTTAATACACCATTGAGCATAGTATTTTATTTCAGTCGTTGTCGTAGATTCCGAAAACAATTTCCATTATGTTTTATCAGCTTGTCTGAAATAATGAACATTCTTTTCAATTTTATATTGTTCATTTGATGGTTCAACACTGATATATTTTAAACAAATATCCTGAGATGATATCAATAGTGCATATTGTGCAGGGAACTATGAACAGCTTGGATGTGCCAGATGATGAACTTTCTGACTCTGAGCAAGTGCTTATTAACAACATTTCTGCAGCGTCCATATTTCGTGATGTGTTGTTTACAAGGTTATTCAAAACAACTCGTAACACCTCTATATTAACTGGTGCTCAGAAAACAATAGAGTTGTTAGAGGGACATCCAGTTAGATTTTATGAACTAATTCGTCTTGAGAAGCACACATTCTACTTGTTGCGGGATGCTTTGTGCGAGAGAAAGTTACTTAAGGATACAAATCGAATGACAGTGGACGAACAACTACTCATGTTTTTACATACAATTGGTCACAATGTTAGGAACCGTGTCATGCAAGATAGATATCAGCATTCTGGCGAACCAATCAGCCGGCACTTCAACAAAGTTTTAGACGCCATAAATGGTTTGCGTGATGTTTGCATAACAGATCCAAGCAATCGAGTCCCATCCAAAATATTGGGTGACGCAAGGTTCTACCCATATTTCAAGGTATAATTTCTATTCGAAGAAGATACTCCTTTTACATATGATTTTCATAAGTACAATGTCCACAACATGTGAACATCCTTATTTGACTAACAAAAAAAATTCCACCAGAACTGCCTAGGAGCAATTGACGGGACACACATTGAAGCAAAAATCAGGCTTGATAAGCAAACACCTTACAGAAATAGACATGGTTATCCGTCTCAAAATGTAATGGCAGCAGTGTCATTTGACATGACATTCTCTTATGTCGCTGCTGGATGGGACGGTTCTGCATCAGATCAAGCTGTTCTAAGATGGGCTGTTACTAGTGGGGGTTTGGTTGTTCCTGAAGGTAAAATTATAAATATATTAATTATTTGTGTATCTATAATATAAATAAAAATTCTGACAATGCTATTAAACCTCATGTGCAGGCAAATTTTATCTTGTTGATTCAGGCTATGCAAATACTCCAAAATTTATTGCCCCATATCGCGGAGATCGCTATCATATTGCTTCTTTTCATGGATGTAACCGGAGATATACTGGTGAGAAGGATTTGTTCAACCATGTGCATGCACAGCTGCGGAACGTTGTGGAACGAACCTTTTGTGTTTTGAAAGCTCGTTTTCCAATTCTAAGTAGGAAAGGAGGAATTCCTTATCCATATAGAACCCAAGTTAAAATTGTTATGGCTTGTTGCATCATCCACAACTTCATAAGGAAGGTTAATGAACCTGATGAGTTGTTTGAGCTTTATGAGCATGGGGAAACACAAGAAACTGTTGACCATGGTGATCAACAAGTTCGTGGGCAAGCAAGAGAAGATGATCGAGTTGCTGGTGAGAGAGTTCGTGTTGGCATCGCTCAACAGTTGTGGACTAATCATCAACGACGTGTGAACCGACAACAACAAGATGATTAAACGCCGTAATATTTGATCTCCATCTTTAATTACAGATGTATTTGAATAATTATTGTTAGAACTTTAAATTTATTTATATGTTCATGAACTCCCCATTCTTTTGTAGGCTTATGAACTCTCTCTCTGTCTCTCTCTCCCTGTCTCTATCTACGGCTACATGATGAAATGTTATTTTTCACCAATCTATTCAGCAAATGAAGCAACAAATAAACTACTTCAAATGGGTGTGTTCTTATGTAACATAAGAGTGTTCCCGTCCTACCTACACACCAGATTCTATAATGTACCAAGTGCAAAGCTTTTCAGCTTTCACTGCTACAAACGCACCTGAAACTTCTTGTTTTTAGAAAGACCATGAACCTGGCCAGTTCTCACTTTGCTTTCTACAGTAGCACTCTCCTCCAAAGTTCCATTATACAAATTCCAGTATATGTAGCTAATTGCTAAGACCTGTTACATTAGGCTGAAGACCACTCTTCGGTCATCTTTTGGCCGAAGAGCCCTCTGCGGCCCTCAGGTGCCGCCAATGTGCGTACCTGCTGTTCATCTAGCAGAATTAGCACTCTATACAGGGAATTACAAGAGAACCAACCTAGGTTTTTACCGGTCCAATTAGCATCCATGAGCGCTCGTGTTGCCCTTGCCCGATTGTTGGCTCGTCTTTGTTAGTGTCTAGTTGTGATCGTAACGCTTTATTTGCAAATAAAATTACTTTAGCCTTCTTTCGCGGGGTTATGGAGCTAGAGAGGTTTGTGTTGTTGCAGATTCGATTATTCTAGTATGTCATGTTTCTTTTGTTGTTGCTCGTCATGTTATGTGATGCTGTTGATATCCAGATTTCATGACGGTTTGCAGTTTAATACGTACTAGACCAGAAAACAGAATTCGAATTTGTACTGGAAGGAGTACAAGAAATTGATGTTTTCATGTGAATTTTGGTACTTCACCCTCTGAGTCTCTGACAGCGTTGGGCCCACGTGAAATAACAAATTGGGGCTCCTTTGACTAGAGCCGAGATAAGCGACTCCTCGACCAACTCCTTCCCTAAAACAAGAAATAAAAATTTTATTATCTCCCGTCCCCCGTGCCGCTCCCGCGAGCGGCCCGGGAGGAACCCTAAATCGCGCCGCCGCCAGCCTTCCCTCCCGCCTCCCACTCCCTCGCCGCCGCCAAGAGACGCCGCCGGGCAAAGCCCGGGCGGGTCGGCGGCGGCGGGGATTCTCCCCTCCTCTCCAGGCACCAGGCGGCGCGGGACGCCAGATCTGGCGCGGAGGCCCTCTCGCCGGCGTGGTTCGCGTGCGGCGGCGGGCGGGGTGGCTCTGGCGAGGCACGGCGCGTCGCGTGGCTCCCGTCTGGCGGAGTGGCGCGCCTTGCTCCGGTGGCTTGGGGCGGGCGGCGGCGTCGGGATCGGCGGTGCCTGCGCCGGCGGCGTGGCGCGGCCTCGTCCGGCCTGCGGCGCCGTGGTGGCTCCCTTGGTCGGCGTTGGGTCGGCTGGCTGGCGGCCCTCCTTTGCACGGATCCGTGGCTCTCGGGCCAGATCTGGCGCGTCGGATGGCTCCCGGTCGGGTGCTGCGGGAGGCTGGTTCACGGCGGGATGCTTGACGGCGGTCCCCTGGATCTGCACGAGGGGTGCAGCGGGTGAGTGGATGTGGGTGGTGCGCTGATTTCGTCGGAGGCGGCAGCGCATGCGCAGCCACGGAGGCGGCGGCGCTGCGAGGCTCGGCTAGGCAGGGCCTGGCGAGCAGCGGGCGCCCGACCACCTACGTGTGAGGCGCCGGCGGTGATGCCTCGGTGAAGTTGGCGTCGGAGTGTGGCTGATGGTGCGCGTCAGGTCCATTTGTGTGGCAGTCCCTAGGTGCGGGTGAAGGCCATCGCGACGGATCTGGTCCCCGCATTGATTGGTGGTTGCTGCGGTTCTTGGTGTGCTGAAGGTGGTGGCTTGCGGCATGCTTCCTCGGCAGTGATGTGTGGCTCCGACTGCAAGTGGCTGTTGTGTTGGCGGTGTGAGGCATCTTTCGGGGCTGGCCGGAAGCTTGGTGGCGTAGAAATGTGCAATGCTACGGATGAAAATCCTGTTCGGCCTTGGTCGGACCGGCGTCGATGGCACCCGTGGGTGTCATTCCCCTTCCTGGAGGCGTCGCCGAGTGTAGCGCCTTTGTTCACGGTGCCTTGTATCGGCAACCATCTCCGGGGCGAAAGCCTTGATTCGTAGGATCGGCACGATGGCGGTGTCTTCTGACGCTGTTTCTCTGTTGGGAGCTTCGTGCTTGGAGATAAGAGGCCCTGTGTTGCGCTCCTCCGGCGTGCACCGCTGCCCGAATCGTTCTTCTCTGGCGCTATGTACGGTCGTCGTTGGCTCTTCCTGGGAAGCTGGAGTTGCTGTTCTTCGATGATCACCGGCGTCGGTCGAGACGCGGCGAGGATAACGGTTTTGGGTAGACTCTTGTTTGTCGTAGTGTGGTTGTATGTGTCGTGTGTGGTCGTGTGTGGTTTCCTACTTGTGTCTGGTGTGGAGTTGTGCTACGCTCGCTGTTCGCAGTGAGAGGTAGATGTGGTTGTATGGCTGTATTTCCCTTCTTCTATAAAGCTAAGGTACGCTATTTGCGTACCCTCGAAAAAAAAAAAAAAACAAGAAATAAAAAACCGCTGAAGCTCGCGTGGCGGCGGCGGCGGCGACTTGGACGACGGCCAAGTGACGGTACCTCTGCTCCCCCCTCCCGCTCATCTGCCTCCTCCCCATCTGCTGCGACTTAGGAGAAATGGGACCGGTGGAAGCTGTCCGTCGCCGGAGTAGCAGCCGACACAATCGATCTGGCCGGTGGAACCCCCGACCGTACGGTAGCGGAACGGCCGCCCGCACCGCGGCCGATGTAGCCGCCGGCGCCGGCGCAAAGAGGAGCGCCAGAGGCCACACGCCGCTAGCATTGATGAAAACTGACGGATGCCAATTAACCAAGGTTCAGAATTCAGACATCAGACCCCATCTTGCACAAAGAGCAATGTCCCGGCAAATGCACCGGCAACGTTTAGCTTCATCACTCCCCCATTAGCTGATTACCCTGCATGGCCTCTGAATCCTTGATCCTTGGTCCTGGGCAGCACATGCCCAAGTTGCCATACACACATTCCAGGATATAGGTACAAGAGACAAACGTATTGACAAATAGTACAATCACGTTTTGATACAATGAACAATTATAGAGTCCAAATGGAAAAGAATAAATGCCAAGTCTCTCGTCTGCCAAATGTTTGGGAAATTGAAGTTTGGAAACAACAGAAATAAACACGACTTGCGATTGGTTGATGCAATTATACAATTTAGATGATACTGCACGGCTCAAATATTAAAGCTTCATTGAGCTACTCCCCAACTTCTTCGATCTCGCTGGTCCCGCTGCAGCTAGCAGTAGCATGGCTGCTCTCATGAAGACCTCCTTCTTGTGTGTCTTCTTTTTCTTCAATCTCAGTCATCCTACTGCAACTGGCAACTCTGTTCTCTTGGAAAACCTCTTCAGTCTTGGTGTTGCAGATACCATTTTTCTCCTCTTCAGCAATGCAGAAAGTGATCTCGTTCTGGTGCTCCTTACACTCAGTTTTCACGGCTTCAGTTGTCTCCCTGACGCCCTTGTTGGTTGCATACCATTTGGCATACCGGAGAGTAACCTTTTGAAGGCCTATAAGGTGCTTGATACACATATGTTCTTCGCTCGCTGATCCGCTGTACATCTTGAGCTCAAGATGTTCCAGGTTCGGCATGGCTCCTTCCTCAAAGATTACCCTTGGCATTCGGCAATCAACATAGAAACTCTCAAGTTGTGCAAACCCCTCACAGCTTATGCGTATCATTTCTGTTGGGAGGACTTCAAGCCGCACAATTAGGCTCTGCAATCTAGGCATCTCCCCGAGTATCTTCAGACCATCCTCCTCTAGCTTGCAGACCCTGATATCAAGCATACCAAGAAAGCTTTGCCCTGCAATATAAATCGGGATCCTCAAGAATCTTAGCACTGTATGTTTCTTCCAGTAGTTGACATATTTTTTCTGTGATGACGACTGTACTGTGTTCGATCTGAAATCACTATAAACTACACGGGATCTCTGCTTGATGAACTTGTCGAGGGAACAATCCAGAGCATTGTTCATTCTTGCATCTTCCTGCTCATCACTTGACACTACTGCAATCTCTTTAAGATGAGGGAGTTCAGCAAGCTCCCCCAGAGAGGATGCAGAACATTTCCTCAAATCAATGGTGCACAGCTGCTGCAGTGATGTCATCTTACGAATTCCATCAGGTAACTTCACTCCTTCACAGGATTCGTCGTCACCAATAAGCAGATGGGCCAGCCTTGTGAGCTGGACAACCTCATCAGGTAAATATTTGACTTGTGACTTCCTTGCATCTAGAGTCTTCAGATACTTTAACTTGCCAATTTGTGTTGGGAGCTGGGTGATTTCAGTCCCTCCTATATTTAGTCTCTCCAAACATTGTAGGTTACCTATTTCCGGTGGGAGCTCGGTTATTTGAGCCCCTCCTACATCTAGTCCCTGCAAATGTTGTAGATTGCGAATTTCTGGTGGGAGCTCGTTGATTTGCGTCTTTGCAAGGCACAACTGCTTCAACAAGACCATACTGCATATGTACTCCACATCAGCTTTCTCAATACTCTTGCAGCCTTCTAAATCCAAAATTCGTATACCTTCAAAGCGCCTAATCAGAAATCGGTTCGCATGACCAAAAACAGTTAAGGAGCGAACATAACCACCAAAGGTCATACTTGATAGATCATTTAGATTTTCTGAATCCGAACAGTCAAGGAACAAAGCAGGACACTTAAAATATCCCCCTGAATTATCTTTGAGATCAAGCGAAGCAGCAAAGTTCTCATCTATGGCTGTGGCTTTAAGGAGGCCGTGCATCATAGGGTGGATATGGTAGCTTATTGCCTCACCATTGTTGTTGCATTCCAGGGGTTGAATAACATTCCTATTGACGAGCTCGTCCAAGCAGTGGCTTGCTGCCTCCTCTCCATTAATCTCCCGACTCAGCCTGGCCTCATATTTGTTTGGTGATCCAATAAACTTAGTCTCCGGAGTAACAATCCCTTCTGCTACCAACTTTTTCACCAGCCGGTGTCTTATAATCGGGAGAGCCCCAGGGAATATACTCAAGCACAGTAAGCAAGTCTTTAGATGTGGGGAAAGTTCATAGTAGCTAAAGGATAGTATCTTTAGCATCTTCCCGAAATAGGGATCTTTTACGACGCCATGATCAATAGAACTGAGCAAGACATGCCATTCATCCTCTGGTTTGACCTGCTGATCACTAGCCAACATAGAAGCCATCGTAATGATGGCTAAAGGTACCCCGCCACATTTCTTCAAGATAGCAATAGATACTTGTTCATATTCGTGAGGACATCCACATCCAGGAGAGAATATTCTGTCATACAAGAGTTTTTTGGAGTCATCATCAGACAGAGGTTCCATTTGATAAATTGAGTCGTTAGAAGATGAGCAACATGCTTCAGATACACTGACTATGCGGGTTGTAGTGATTATGCGGCTGCCCAGATTGTTCAATGCACAGAAAGCATGCTTGATAATTTCCCACACTTTTTTATCCCATATATCATCTATCACAATGAGGTACCTGTACAAATTGTGAGAGCATCAGAGAAATATTATATATGCATGACAAAAATAATCTAGCATGTTTTTGTGTGTATTTAAATGAGCAAAGGAGAATGTGATAGGAACCGGGTTCCTACCAGGCCGTGCCATCAGGTTGTAGGGGTAGAAGGGGAGCTGGCGAGGCGAGGGGCGCGAGCGACGGCGTTGGGGCGCCGTGATCGCGCGGGAGAAGAGAGAGAGAGAGAGAGAGGCACAGGGTCGGCTAGGGTTTAGGGTTCTCGGCTCCTGAAGGGAACCGAGCAATAGAGATGACTTATTGCTTAATTCCAGAATGAGTCCTTAATTACAAGTGTTTACATAATCCTCCTATGTGCTAATAAAAATAACGATAAGTTGGGCCAAGCCCCTAAATGGCCGCGCCATTGGGCCTCCTCCGGCTATAATGAACGCCGGTCATAACAACTCTCCCCGCCTGTGCAAATAGCTCGTCCTCGAACTGAAAGTCTGGAAAGTGCTGGTGGAACTCCTCGAGCTCCTCCCAAGTGGCGTCCTCCTCCGGAAGGCCTTGCCACTGGATCAACAAACACCAAACACCTTGGCTCTACTAGGCCTTCAACACCTTCGCCGGACCCGGAAGGAGACGTCCATCGGAGGTTGGAGGGAGCGCCGGTGCGACCATCGACGGTTCGCCGCGGAAAGGCTTCAACAAGCCCACATGGAAGACGTGGTGGATGCGGGCGCCAAGCAGAAGCTGAAGGCGGTAGGCGACGTTGCCGCTGCGTTCCAATACTGCGAACGGTCCTGCGTAGCGAGGGCCGAGCTTGCGCTTCGCTCACGGGTATAGTGACTGCATGGTGCGGTGAAGGAGCCGTAGCCACACCCAATCACCCACCGCAAACTCCGCCTCGCAATGGTGGACGTCGTAGTATTTATTGGAAAGCTGATGGGCCTGGAGAAGACGATGGCGCACCTCGGCAAGGATCTCATCCCTGCTGCAGAGAAGGATGCCTGCCTCCTCCATCTGGGCCGTCACAGGTTGAAACGGCAGGATGGGTGGTGGAGGACGGACGTAGACCACCTCGAAGGGTGTGGCACGCACGGAGTGATAGGAGGTGTTGTAGCAGTACTCCGCCCAAGCGAGCCAGTCCACCCAAGCATGTGGATGATCACCTGCCGTCACACAACGCAAGTAGATAGCAATCACCTTGTTGACCACCTTGAAGGAAGTATGCCCTAGAGGCAATAATAAATTAGTTATTTTATATTTCCTTATATCATGATAAATGTTTATTATTCATGCTAGAATTGTATTAACCAGAAACTTGATACATATGTGGATACATAGACAAAACACCGTGTCCCTAGTAAGCCTCTACTAGACTAGCTCGTTAATCAAAGATGGTTAAGTTTCCTAACCATAGACATGTGTTTTTATTTGATGAACGGGATCACATAATTAGTAGAATGATGTGATGGAAAAGACCCATTCGTTAGCTTGGCATCATGATCGTTCAGTTTTATTGCTATTGCTTTCTTCATGTCAAATACATATTCCTCCGACTATGAGATTATGCAACTCTCGGATACCGGAGGAATGCCTTGTGTGCTATCAAATGTCACAACGTAACTGGGTGATTATAAAGATGCTCTACAGGTATCTCCGAAGGTGTTTGATGGGTTGGCATAGATCGAGATTAGGATTTGTCACTCCGAGTATCGAAGAGGTATCTCTGGACCCTCTCGGTAATGCACATCATAAGAAGCCTTGCAAGCAAAGTGACTAATGAGTTAGTTAAAGGATGATGCATTACGGAACAAGTAAAGAGACTTGCCGGTAACAAGATTGAACTAGGTATGAGATCCAATCTCGGGCAAGTAACATACCGATGACAAAGGGAATAACGTATGTTGTCATTACGGTTCAACCGATAAAGATCTTCGTAGAATATGTGGGAGCCAATATGAGCATCCAGGGCTATTGGTTATTGGCCGGAGAGTGTCTCGGTCATGTCTACATAGTTCTCGAACCCGTAGGGTCCGCACGCTTAACGTTCGACGACGATTTTGTATTATATGAGTTGTGATCTGGTGACCGAATGTTGTTTGGAGTCTCGGATGAGATCACGGACACGACGAGGAGTCTCGAAATGATCGAGAGGTAAATATTGATATATAGGATTGGGTATTTATCGAACCCCCCGAGGGAATAATGGGGCGCGCCCCCCTTATGGTAGGAGCACGAATAGGAGAAGGAAGAGGGGTTCCTCCCCCCCCCCTCTTTCCTTCCGCCTTCCCTCTTCCCTTTTCCCCCTTTCGATAAAAAGGAAAGGGGGGGGGCTGAATTGGATAGGGCCCCAAGTAGGATTACTCCTACTTGGGGCACCCCATGGTAGCTCCCCTCCCCCTCCCACCTATATATACATGGGGAGGGGGCGCCTAGAACAGACACCAATAATCGTTAGCCGTGTGCGGTGCCCCCCTCCACAGTTTATGCCTCCGGTCATATCTTCGTAGTGCTTAGGCGAAGCCCGGCGCAGATCACTTCACCATCACCGTCATCACACTATCGTGCTGACGGAACTGATGTACTTCCTCGACACTCTATAGATCAAGAGTTCGAGGGACGTCTTCGATCTGAATGTGTGCAGAACTTGGAGGTGTCGTACGTTTGGTACTTGATCGGTCGGAACGAGAAGAAGTTCAACTACATCAACCGCGTTGTCAAACGCTTCTGCTTTCGGTCTACGAGGGTACGTCGACACACTCTCCCCCTCTCGTTGCTATGCATCTCCTTGATAGATCTTGTGTGAGCGTAGGAATTTTTTTGAAATTGCATGCTACATTCCCCAATAGTGGCATCCGAGCTAGGTCTATGCGTAGATGATATGCACGAGTAGAACACAAAGAGTTGTGGGCGGTGATCGTCATATTGGTTGCCACCAATATCTTATTTTGATTCGGTTGTATTGTTGGATGAAGCGGCCCGGACCAACCTTACATGACCACGTTCATGAGACTGGTTCCACCAACAGACATGCAACCAGTTTTTCATAAAGGTGGTTGTCGGGCGTCTGTTTCTCCAACTTCAGTTGAATCGAATTTTACTGCGGCCGGTCCTTGTTGAAGGTTAAAACAGCAAAGTTGATAAATCACCGTTGTGGTTTTATGTCGTACGTAAGAACGGTTCTTGCTAGAAGCCCGTAGCAGCCACGTAAACTTGCAACAACAAAGTAGAGGACGTCTAACTTGTATTTGCAGGGCATGCTTGTGATGAGAGATGTTCAAGACATGACGTGATATGCGTTGTTGTATGAGGTGATCATGTTTTGTAAAAGTTATGGCAACTGGCAGGAGCCTTATGGTTGTCGCTTTATTATATGAAATGCAAACGCCATGTAATTGCTTTACTTTATCACTAACCGGTAGAGATAGTTGTAGAAGCAATAGTTGGCGATATGACCACGACGCTAAGATGGAGATCAAGGTGTCAAGCTGGTGACAATGGAGATCATGACGATGCTTTTGATATGGAGATCAAAAGCACAAGATGATGATGGCCATATCATGTCACATATTTTGATTGCATGTAATGTTCATCTTTATGCATCTTATTTTGCTTAGTACGGTAGTAGCATTATAAGATGATCCCTTAACTAAATTTCAAGGTATAAGTGTTCTCCCTGAGTATGCACCGTTGCGACAGTTCTTCGTGCTGAGACACCACATGACGATCGGGTGTGATAGGCTCTACGTTCACATACAACGGGTGCAAGACAGTTTTGCACATGCGGAGTACTCAGGTTAAACTTGACGAGCCTAGCATGTACAGACATGGCCTCGGAACACAGGAGACCAAAAGGTCGAACGTGAATCATATAATAGATATGATCAACATAAAGATGTTCACCATTAATGACTACCCCATCTCACGTGATGATCGGACATGGGTTAGTAGATTTGGATCACGTATCACTTAGATGACTTGAGGGATGTCTATTTAAGTGGGAGTTCATTAGTAATTTGATTAATTGGACTTTAATTTATCATAAACTTAGTCCTGATAGTATTCCAAATTATGTTGCAGATCAATAGCACGCGTTATAGCTCCCTTATGTTTTTTGATATGTTCCTAGAGAAAACTAAGTTGAAAGATGATAGTAGCAATGATGCGGAATGGGTCTATGATCTGAGGATTATCCTCATTGCTGCATAGAAGAATTATATCCTTAAGGCACCGCTAGGTGACAGACCTATTGCAGGAGCAAATGTAGACGTTATGAACGTTCGGCAAGCTCGATATGATGACTACTTGATAGTTTAGTGCATGATGCTTTACGTCTTAGAACCGGGACTTCAAAAACGTTTTGAACACCACGGAACATATGAGATGTTCCAAGAGCTGAAATTGGTATTTCAGACTCATGCACATGTTGAGAGGTATGAGACCACTGACAAGTACTTTGCTTACAAGATGGAGGAGAATAGCTCAGCTAGTGAGCATGTGCTCAGAATGTCTGGACACTACAATCGCTTGAATCAAGTGTGAGTTAATCTTCGAGATAAGATAGTGATTGACAGAGTTCTCCAGTCACTATCACCAAGCTACTAGAACTTCATGATGAACTACAATGTGCAAGGTATAACGAAAAAGATTCCTAAGCTCTTCGCGATGCTGAAATTGGCGAAAGTAGAAATCAAGAAAGACCATCAAGTGTTGATGGTTAACAAGACCACTAGTTTCAAGAAAAAGGGCAAAGGAAAATAAAGGGAACTTCAAGAAGAATGACAAGCAAGTTGCCACTCCCGTGAAGAAGCCCAAAGCTAGACCTAACCCTGAAACTAAGTGCTTCTACTGCAAAGGAAATGGTCACTAGAAGTGGAACTGCCATAAATACTTGGCGGATAAGAAGGATGGCAAAGTGAACAAAGGTATATTTGATATACATGTTAGTGATGTGTATTTTACTAGTGTTCGTAGTAACCCCTAGGTATTTGATATCGGTTCAGTTGCTAAGATTAGTAACTCGAAACAGGAGTTGCAGAGACTAGTTAAAAGCGAGGTGACGATGTGTGTTGGAAATGATTCAAGGATTATATGACCACCATCGCACACTCCCTCTACCTTCGGGATTAGTGTTGAACCTAGATAAATGTTATTTGGTGCTTGCGTTGAGCACGAATATGATTAGATCATGTTTACTGCAATACGGTTATTCATTTAAGACAAAGAATAATTATTATTCTGTTTACATGAATAAAACCTTCTATGGTCATACACCCAATGTGAATGGTTTATTGAATCTCGATCGTAGTGGTACACATATTCATAATATTGATACCAAAAAATGCAAAGTTGATAATAGTAGTGCAACATAATTGTAGCACTTCCTATTAGTTCATATTTGTGTAAAGCACATGAAGAAACTCCATGCAGATGGTCTTTTGGAAATCACTTGATTATGAATCATTTGATACTTGCGAACCATGCCTCATTGGCAAGATGAATAAAACTCCGTTCTCCGGAACAATGGAGAGAGCCAATGGCTTATTGGAAATAATACATACGGATGTATGTGGTCCGATGAGTGTTGAGGCACGGGGCGGGTATCGTTATTTTCTAACATTCATAGATAATTTGAGCAGATATGGGTATATCTAATTAATGGAACACAAGTCTAAAACATTTGAAAAGTTCAAAGAATTTTAGAGAGTGAAGTGAAGAATCATTGTAACAAGAAAATAAAGTTTCTATGATCTGATTGTGAAAGCGAATATTTGAGTTATGACTTTGTCCTTCATTTAAAACAATGTGGAATAGTTTCACAACTCACGCCACCTGGAACACCACAGCGTAATGGTGTGTCCCAACGTCGTAACCATACTTTATTTGATATGGTGTGCTCTATGATGTCTCTTACCGATTTACCACAATCATTTTGGGGTTATGCATTAGAGACAAGTGCATTCACGTTAAATAGGGCGCCGTCTAAATCGGTTGAGACGACACCGTATGAACTGTGATTTGGCAATAAACCTAAGATGTCGTTTCTTAAAGTTTGGGGTTCTGACACTTATGTCAAAAGGCTTCATCCTGATATGCTGGAACCCAAATCGGAGAAGAGCGTCTTCATAGGATACCCTAAGGAAACAATTGGATACACCCTCTACCACAAATCCGAAGGCAAGATCTTTGTTGCCACGAATGGAACCTTTATAGAGAAGGAGTTTCTCTCAAAAGAAGTGAGTGGGAGGAAAATAGAACTTGATGAGGTAATTGTACTTTCTCTGAATTTGGAAAGTAGCTCATCGGAGAAATCCATTCCCGTGATGCCTACACCAACTAAAGAGGGAACTAATGATGGTGATCATGAAACTTCAGATCAAGTTACTACCAAACCTTGTAGGTCAACCAGAACACGATCGACATCTGAGTGGTAAGGTAATCCTCTGGAAGTCATGTTACTAGACCATGGCGAACCTACGAACTATGAAGAAGCTATGATGAGCCCAGATTCTGATAAATGGGTTGAGGCCATGAAATCTGAGATAGGATCCATGTATGAGAACAAAGTGTGTACTTTGGTGGATTTACCCGATGATCGGCAAGCCATAGAAAATAAATGGATCTTCAAGAAGAAGATTGACGCTGATGGTAATGTTACTGTCTACAAAGCTCGACTTATCGCAAAAGGTTTTCGACAAGTTCGAGGGGCTGACTACAATGAGACTTTCTCAACCGTAGTGATGCTTATGTTCGTCTGAATCATGTTAGCAATTGCCATATTTTATGAAATCTGGTAAATGGATGTCAAAACTGCATTCCTTAAATGGATATCTCTAATAAGAGTTGTATGTGATGCAACCAGAAGTTTTTGTTAATCCTAAAGGTGCTAACAAGGTGTGCAAGCTCTAGTGATCCATCTATGGACTGGTGCAAGCATCTCGGAGTTGGAATATACGTTTTGATGAAGTGATCAAAGCAGATGGTTTTATGCAGACTTACGGTGAAGCCTGTATTTACAAGAAAAGTGAGTGGGAGCTCTGTAGCATTTATGATATTATATGTGGATGACATATTGTTGATTAGAAATGGTATAGAATTTCTGGATAGCATAAAAGGATACTTGAATAAGAATTTTTTCAATGAAAGGCCTCGGTGAATCTGCTTACATATTGGGCATCAGGATCTACAGAGATAGATCAAGATGCTTGATAAGACTTTCAATGAGTACATACCTTGACAAGATTTTGAAGGAGTTCAAAATGGATCAGTCAATGAAGGAGTTCTTGCCTTTATTATAAGGTGTGAAGTTGAGTAAAGACTCGAAACCCGACCGACAGAGATAAAGAGAGAATGAAAGTCACTCCCTATGCCTCAGCCATAGGTTCTATAAAGTATGCCATGCTGTGTTCCAAACCTGTTGTGTACCTTGCCATGAGTTTGGCAAGGGGGTACAATAGTGATCCAGGAATAGATCACTGGACAACGGTCAAAATTATACTTATTTACCTTAAAGAGGACTAAGGAAATGTTTCTCGGTTATGGAGGTGATAAAGAGTTCGTCGTAAAGAGTTGCGTCGATGCAAGCTTTAACACTGATCTAGATGAACCTAAGTCTCAAACTAGATACGTATTCAACGTGGGAGAAATTAGCTAGAGTAGCTCCATGCAGAGCATTGTAGACATAGAAATTTGCAAAACACATATGGGTCTGAATGTGGTAGACCCGTTGACTAAACTTCTCTGAAAAGCAAAACATGATCACACCTTAGTTCTCTTTGGGTGCTAATCACATAGCGATGTGAACTAGATTATTGACTCTAGTAAACCCTTTGGGTGTTGGTCAGATGGCGATGTGAACTATGGGTGTGAATCACATAAACATGTATGAACTATTAGTGTTAAATCACATGGCGATGTGAACTAGATTATTGACTGTAGTTGAAGTGGGAGACTGAAGGAAATATGCCCTAGAGGCAATAACAAAGTAGTTATTTTATATTTCCTTATATCAAGATAAATGTTTATTATTCATGCTATAATTGTATTAACCGGAAACATGATACATGTGTGGATACATAGACAAAACACCGTGTCCCTAGTAAGCCTCTACTAGACTAGCTTGTTAATCAAAGATGGTTAAGTTTCCTAACCATAGACATGTGTTGTAATTTGGTGAACGGGATCTCATCATTAGTAGAATGATGTGATGGACAAGACCCATTCGTTAGCATCGCATCATGATCGTTCAGTTTTATTGCTATTGCTTTCTTCATGTCAAATACAGATTCCTCCAACTATGAGATTATGCAACTCCCGGATACCGGAGGAATGACTTGTGTGCTATCAAACATCATGACGTAACTGAGTGATTATAAAGATGCTCTAAAGGTATCTCCGAAGGTGTTTGTTGGGTTGGCATAGATCGAGATTAGGATTTGTCACTCCGAGTATCAGAGAGGTATCTATGGGCCCTCTCGGTAAAGCACATCATAAGATGCCTTGCAAGCAAAGTGACTAATGAGTTAGTTACAGGATGATGCATTATGGAACGAGTAAAGAGATTTTTTGGTAACGAGATTGAACTAGGTATGAAGATACCGACGATCGAATCTCGGGCAAGTAACATGCCGATGACAAAGGTAATAACATATGTTGTCATTACGGTCCAACCGATAAAGATCTTCGTAGAATATGTGGGAGCCAATATGAGCATCCAGTTTCCGCTATTGGTTATTGACCGGAGAGGTGTCTCGGTCATGTCTACATAGTTCTCGAACCCGTAGGGTCCGCACGCTTAACGTTCGATGACGATTTTGTATTATATGAGTTATGTGATTTGGTGACTGAATGTTGTTCGGAGTCCCGAATGAGATCACAGACATGACGACGAGTCTCGAAATGGTCGAGAGGTAAAGATTGATATATAGAACGATAGTATTCGGACACCGGAAGTGTTCCAGATAGCATCACGTATTTATCGGACTACCGGGGGTACTGGATCCCCCCGGGGAAATAATGGGCCATATGGGCCATAGGAGGGGAGCACACGAGCCCTAAAGGGGTGGCTCCCCCCCTTATGGTAGGAGGTCGAATAGGAGAAGGAAGTGGGGGTTCGCCCCCCTTTCCTTCCTCCCTTCCCTCTTCCCTTTTCCCCTTCCGGTAAAAAGGAAAGGGGGGGCGAATTGGAGTAGTGCCCCAAGTAGGATTCCTCCTACTTGGGGCACCCCAAGGTAGCTCCCCTCCCCCTCCCACCTATATATACTTGGGAAGGGAGTTCCTAGAACACACACCAATAATCGTTAGCCGTGTGCGGCGCCCCGTCCAAAGTTTACGCCTCCGGTCATATCTTCGTAGTGCTTAGGCGAAGCCTTGCGCGGATCACTTCACCATCACTATCACCATGTCGTCGTGCTGACGAAACTCGTCTAGTTCCTCGACACTCTGTTGGATCAAGAGTTCGAGGGACGTCATCGAGCTGAACGTGTGCAAAACTCGGAGGTTCCGTACGTTCGGTACTTGATCGGTCAGAACGAGAAGAAGTTCGACTACATCAACCGCGTTGTCAAACACTTCTACTTTCGGTCTAGGAGGGTACGTAGACACACTCTCCCCCTCTCGTTGTTATGCATCTCCTTGATATTTATGTGAGCGTAGGAATTTTTTTGAAATTGCATGCTACGTTCCCCAGCACACCTCGAATTGGCCGTCTGTCTGGGGGTGAAACGCCATACTCAGGTGCAATTTCACGCCCACCATCTAGAAAACATTGCTCCAGACATGGCCGGTGAACACCAGGTCGCGGTCGCAGACAATCGAGGAGGGAAACCCGTGGAGGCGGACGATGCCATCGAAGAAGGCATGGCGACGGAGGTGGCAGTGTAGGGATGGCCGAGCGTGATGAAGTGCGCGTACCTGGAGAAGCGGTCGACCACCATAAGAATGACGGACTTGCCGCCCACCTTGGGAAGAACCACGATGAAGTTCCTGGAGATGTCGACCCAGACCTGGGAGGGCACTACAAGGGGCTGTAGCAGTCCCGCTGACTGCGGTGTCTCCGTCTTGTTGTGCTGGCACGTCACGCAAGACCGCACCCAGTCCCGTACCAGCGCACGGTCGCCGGGGATGTAGAAGTTTGCACGGAGGCGGTGGAGGGTCTCCTGCACACCCTCGTGGCCGGCCGAGTGGGCCAGCAGCATTGCCTGGTGATGGAGGTCGCCATTATCCGGCACGAAAAGACGCCGCTCGTGCAGGAGCAGGCCATCGTCTAGGCGCCATGGTTCCTCCAGCTTGCCTACCTCGAGGTGCTCACGGAGGTGATGCGCATCCGTGGCGATCGCTGTGGCTAGGCGGATGTCATCGATGAAGGCGAACGAGGGCCTTGAGCTGGTGCAAAGGACCGGCCCCTCAGTGTCAACGACACCCGTGTCGTGGTCGGCGTCGCGGCGGGACAGTGCGTCCGCCACGGTGTTGAGGCGACCGAGCGGTACTCGACGGTCAAGTCGAACCCGAATAGCTTGCTGATCCACTGATGCTGCAGCATGGTGGAGAGGTGCTGGTCCAACATTAACTTGAGGCTGTAGTGATCCCTGCGAATAAGGAACAGTCACCCCCATAGATATGGCTGCCAGTGGCGCACGACGTGCACCAAGCCAATGAGCTCCCTCTCGTAGGCCGCGAGCTTGTGATGGCGCGTGGCGAAGGGCCTGTTGAAGAACGCGAGCGGCCCAGCACCCTGATGAAGGATGGCGCCAAACCCCACACTCGAGGCATCGCAGTCCACCATGAACAGCTTGTCGAAGTCAGGCATCTGGAAGACCGGCCCCATAGTGGGAGCCTGTTTGAGGGTCTGGAAAGCCTCGGTCGCCTCAGTATCCCAGGAGAAGGCGTCGCGGCGCAACGGGCGCATGAGCAGTGCCGCGATGAGACCGAACTCCTGGATGAACTTTCGGTAATAGCCCGCGAGGCCCAGAAAGCCACGGAGGGCCCACGGTGAGTGTGGCATTGGCCAAGCCGCGATAGCCGCGCCGAGATGACGTGGTCGAGATAGGCGACGGACGTCATGCCGAACATGCTCTTCGAGCGCACCATCTGCACCTAAAGTGCTCGAAGCTCGTTGAAGACGATGGCCACGTGTTGCAGGTGCTCCGCCCTCGACGAGCCGTCGATACGAATGTCATAAAAGAAAACAAGCACAAACCGTCACAAGTAGGGGCGGAGGACGTCGTTCATCAAGGCCTGAAATGTTGCCATGGCATAGGAGAGGCCGAAGGGCATCACCAAGAACTCAAAGTGGTCGTGATGTGTGCGAAAGGCCGTCTTAGCTACATCGTCCGGGTCCGTCTGCACCTGGTGGTAGCCCGAACGGTGGTCGAGCTTGGTGAAGATGCGTGCCACATATAGCTCGTCCAAGAGTTCATCAACGACGGGGATATGAAATTTGTCCTTCGACGTCTTGGCGTTGAGAGCACGGTCGTCGATGCAGAAACGCCACGAGCCATCGACGTTGCAAACCAGGAGCACCGGCACGGAGAATGGTGATGTCGAGATCCAGATGATGCCCTCGGCGAGCATGACCACGCACTGCCACTCCAGGTCGTTCTTCTGTAGCTGGGGGTAGCGGTATGGCCGCACGGCGATGGGGGCTGTGTTCGGCAGCAGGTGGATGTGGTGGTTGTAGGGTCGGACTGGGGGAAGGCCCTGTCGCTCGTCAAAGAGGTCGTGGTGCTGCTGCAATAGGCTAGCAATGAGGGGATGCTCAGGGTTGGCGGCGGCAGCCATCAGCTGGGGCTGGGGCGCCGCTGGCCCGGCGCCACCCATGCCCTCCCATCGGACGCGACAACCCAGGCGCCAGAAGATCATCATCATGACGTCGAAGTCCCATAGGATGGGACCCAAGGTCCGTAAAATGTCAATGCCGAGGATGAAGTCAAAGTAGCCCAAGTTAATCCCGACGTATGTGATGGTGAAGTGCTCGTCGCCGATGATGATGGGGACATGCCGAGCAATACCCTGGAACTGTAGGCAATCATCGTTGGCCACGGTAACGCATAGCTACTCCCCGCCAGTCGGTTGGAGCGCCTAGCGACGCATGGTGGACCCTGGCAGGAAGTTGTGGCTGGAGCCCGTATCCAACATGGTGAGGAAGCGCTCCCGTTGATCATCACCGGCAGCAGCATCATCTTCTCCATCCGTATGCCCGCGAGGCCATGGAGGGACACCACGAGGGAATTCGCCCGGGTGGGACCCGAGGGAACCTCTGCATCAAATGGGGCGGCCAGGTCGCCGAGCTCGGCGGCAGTCACGTCCTCCTCGATGTAGTCCGCAGCCTCCAAGTAGAAGAGGCGCGGGCAGACGTGGACCGGAACATAGGGCTCGTCGCAGTTGTAGCATAGTCCCTGGCTGGGGCGTTGGGTGCTGCGGGTGCCTAGGCACCCCGGTGCTGGTGGTGTTATCCAGGGGGGCTGTCGGGTGGCCCAGGGCGGTGGTGCCTTCTGCATAGCCACCGCGCGGCGCTCGAAGGCGCAGTCATAGTACATGGCCGTCTGGAGATCCTATGGTCTGTGCATCTCCACGTCGACGCGGATGTGGTCCGGCAGACCTCCAACGAAGAGCTCGGGCCACTGGCGAGCCGTGACACCGGGAGCGTAGCACGCCAGGGCCTGGAAGCGGTTGGCGAAGTCCTGCACCATGGAGAGAAAAGGCAGACACCCAAGCTCCGCTAGCTGGCTCCCACGTATCGGCGGCCCGAAGCTTAAGAGGCATAGCTCACGGAAGCGCTCCCATGGGGGCATGCCGCCCTTTTCCTGTTCGCGGGCGTAATACCACGTCTGCACTCGCCCCGGAGGTGATATGAGGCGACCTAGGTGCGGTCGGACCCGAGCGCGCGCTACCCCCTAAAAAATTGGTCGCACTGATTGAGCTAATTCAGGGGGTCCACGGTGCCGTCGTAGGTGGTAAACTCGAGCTTGGAGAATCTTGGCGGTGGTTGGGCGTGGACGAGGGGCAGGTGCGCCTCATCTACATGGAGCTGAGTAGGCATGCATCAGGGTGCCGCCGTGGAACAGGGGGCTGTCGACGCCGTTGTAGGGGCCGGCGGAACCCGAGGGCCCACCATACTGCGTGGCAGGGTGCGGCACCATCGGTGGCGGCAAGGACGGTTGGCCCGAAGCCGTCGTATAGACCGGCTCGAGGGACCCGGCGAGCCAGGCCGGTAGCGGTGACGACGATGGGAAGAACCGGACCTGGTGGATGGGCACCCCGTGAGCCGTCGTCGGGATGCCCTGGAACGAGGACGCCGGGGCGGCGGCTATAGATGCGGCTGCTACGACGCCATGGTGGTGGCGGAGGAGGTCGGTGGTGGCGGCGGCTACCACTGGTGCGGCTGCGGCCCCAGGGTGGCGGCGAAGGGGGGTGGCGGCGGCGGCTCATAGGGACCCGAGAGGAAGGTGCGGATGCCCGCAACCGCCTGGGTGAGGTCCCGGAGTGCAGCCATCATCTCTACCGGGGTGAGGGCGATGGGGACGGACACCGGCGGCGTCCAAGCGGCGGAAAAGACTTGCCCGGACAGGGACGGCGCACCCGCCATGGTGGTCATCAGCAGCGTGGTGGCGACCGGTGGCGGATGGGTGGTGATGGGCAGAGGGGCAGACATGATCGATCCCGAGACTGCTGATACCAGATTGATAGGAACGGGGTTCCTACCAGGCCGTGCCCTCGGGTTGTAGGAGTGGAAGGGGGGCTGGCGAGGCGAGGGGTGCGAGCGGCGACGCTGGGGTGCCGTGACCGCGCGGGAGAGAGAGAGGCCCAGGGGCGGCTAGGGAGTCGAGCAATAGAGATGACTTATTGCTTAATTCCCAAACGAGTCCTTACAAGTGTTTATATAGTCCTCCTATGTACTAATAAAAATAACGATTAGTTAGGCCAAGCCCCTAACTGCCCGCGCCATTGGACCTCCTCCTACTATAATGAATGCCGGTCATAACAGAATGCATGCGAAATAAACATTCAACTCGAAATGAATAGGGAAAAGGATGCTGAGCAGAATGCATTCCAAACTCAGGGATCCAATACTTACTGCGATAATGATTTCAGATCCAAGGGTGGAAAGCACAGAAATTGCTGGATTGGAACCGCATAGTAATATATAAAAAGAATTAATTCGATACGTATTTGAAACATACCGCAGCAAAAGAACTTGTGAAAAATGCTATGGCCAACACTTGGGTACTTGTTAAATGCCATTGTGGCAGTGGCATATATTGATATTTTTTTGCAGTGACATTTTTCGTAAGTCGTTTTTTGCAATGCCATTTTTTGTATAGGGGAAGTTGGAGTGGCATATATGATATATCTAATACATCTAGAGTTTGGCGCTCTGCCCTGAGGAATGACGGAGGACCAACTCTCTACTTTTCTCTTGATTTGTTGTTTCGCCCTTTTGATTTATCATTTGTTGGAACAAGCGAAAAATATGCATGCACTTTTACTGTTAGACATGCAATGAATTCTGTTGATCATACCCCTCTAATGCCTGTGTTTAATATAGTTGTATTTGCTAATTAATTTGGCATGGTTGACACAGTGGAAGCAGTTATCCTTAATTCATCAACGTAAACTTGTAATTTTATACGCCATTCGTGTTGCATGCCACAGCAAAAAAACTCATCAGCCTAGGATTGGTAAGGGTGTGTACCTTTTGTTCTCAAGGAGTTCCCCAAGTTTCTCGATGAGCTGTTGTTCGTCCAGTCTGGTGAGTTGATTTCCATACGTGCCGAGATCAAGGATGATATCCCGGATAACCTTCTTCACGTCAGCATTCTGACCGGCTGGAACGAAAGCCCTGCAGTCAAAACCACTTTTGATCTTGCCATACACTGCTTTGACAAGAGTGGTTTTGCCCAATCCTCCAAATCCAATAACAGAGACTATCTTCAGCTTTTTATCGGGCATGTTGTCCTCAACTGATAGTAACTTCATGAGCTCCTGAACTTTTTTCCCATCAATGCCGACCGCATCTATGTACAGAGCTTGCAAACGAGGATCGATGCTTGTGATGGCTGCAGGACGTGCACCAAAATTATCAACAGCGTACCTTGCACGTCGGTTGGACACCTCTTGGACCTGACGCATCATGGCCGTGATTGCGGCGGCCACTCTCTGATGGCAAGTCCTGCCTTCCATGGATAAATTGCGCATCTCCTTGATAAGCCCCTTAGAGACTTCCGAGCTCGTCAAGGACAACAAGCAGGAGTCGACAACAACGTCCATGTCGTAGGACAGCCGCCTGAAGTTCTCTGCCCAGATCCTGTCCTGCGCGTCGAGTTGGTCCCGCGGAACCTCCGCCATCTCGCGAAGTTCAGCGTGGATGCTCTTCATCTCTCGGGAGAGAGAAACGATGCCTTCCCTGATACTCGCCTTCAGCTTGTACTTCTCGTTGAGGAGCTCGTCCAGCTTGGGGAGCAGGGATGCCATGGCGCCCGTTCCCACATCCATGGCTCCTTCTCTCGGAATGGCCTCCCTTGAACAAACAAACAAACAAACAAACCACAAGGAGCTAATTTATTTGCCGGCTGGAGAAGTTTGTAGTACAATCAAAGTCGCCGGCCAGGGTGGGATTGCTGATAAAGTGAAGCTATCATACGGCTAGCTCCTCGATCGTCCGCGCGGGATCCGGGCCGCCGGGTGCTTGCTAGCCTTCGACGGTGCCACCAGTAGATCGCGATTGGCAATGGCATGCGTGGCGTCACGTGCTGCGCGTGGGATGTTAGCGAGGTGCGTGTGGCTGGGAGTTGGGTAGGTGCTGCGAGACCATGGTTGCGGACGAGGATTCGCGGAGCCCGAGTCACTTAAAGTGTAGAGTAGTATAGCCGCAAACACCACGATAAATTTCACTTGAAAAAAAACTTGTTGTTCAATACACACCCCTAATAATTTATGTGTAAATAGCATGATAACATGCAAACCGCTAATCTGATAATTTAGTTATAAATACAGCGGTAACTCTAGCAGAGCTCTTACCCACATCTTGATTGGCTCGTCGAGGTGCTCATGCGGCACCGTGGCCACCTAGTTGAGGATAGCTTGCAATAGCTTTAGCTCTGTTATGAGCATGGTTTTAAATAACGCACTGTAACGGTAGTCATGCACGCTAAGAGATTTGTGTGCAAACACATTAACACATATTTTAAATAGCACGCGTTTAGAGAAGTTATGTCGTTAATTAAGAGGCATATCGCTATTTAGAACTATGGTTACGAGAGACTAGACCCTCACACGTTCCTTCAGGGTGAACTTACCGACGAGTGAGCTTTGGGAGGAGATGGCCTATAATTCCCATGGAGATCTCCATGGCAAGCTAGATCTCTTGCAGTGTTAACCTGAATGAGCCCTTGCAGTGTTAACCTGGCTGCTCTGGCAAGGGTCAGATCCCATATTAATTAACTGAGACGGCCAAAAGTGGCCTAGGATGCCACTTGGACTGCAGAGCCCCGGGTTAAACTACACTGCACCACTAATCTCCATGCGTCGTCTGATTAAAGAAAAAAACATGATTAGATTCCACCTGCTCCCTGAGACCATGTGGACGTGTATCGGTTTATGTGACCATCTCTAAGTTCTAGGTATTCAAAAACATAAAATGTCTAAGCTCTAGGATAAGCGTGAAGCTTTTGACGCCCTTTTCATTGGTACTTGCAAATGGTCACCACGCTTGCGATCGATGATGCCTATGAGAAAGTGTATTATTAGTTTAGTTAAACAGCTTGGCTTGCATTACCCAGGGACAGACAGGCATGTTGGTTGGATTAATCAACTTTGGCACATCCCTCCATGCGTACCAAAAAGGAGAAAAGTCACAATTAGCTGATCTACTATTGTATATTGAAGTTACACGACGGATTGCCTGTAGCAAAATAAATAATCTACAACAAAATTACACAAAAGGCAAAACATTTTCCCGTCAAATAGACAAAGTAATAACTCATCATGACCGATGAAATCTTGAAACTTTATGTTAAAGTTGCACTAGTGCAGATTGGGTCGTCACGGTAAAAAATCCCGGTACCACACAAAATAGCAAACCGTCACCTCGTGATGGTGTGCGATAGGGGTGAGGGATCATGTTGGAGCTGGACATCAAACATACAGTGCACAAATTCACCGACACAACAAATATGCACACTAAACATTATGACCAATCTCAAATATCGAATAAAGTAAATTCATGCATATATAACTGAACAAAAAAAGATAGAATTACAAAGAAAAAACTTGTACGAAAACATAAACATAGAAAAAAAAATAATACCCTAAAAAAGAATAAATATACTTACAAAAAAAATCAAATTTCTTTTAAAAAAAATGTAAGTATTCATAAGCATATTATAAATCAAAACATAACATCGAATTTATCTAATTATCAAAACTATATTATTTATCATTAAAAAAAATCTTCAGAAGTCTAAACAATAAGAAATAATAACTCATTAATTCTATCTAAACAGCACTACGAATGAATTTTCAAATAACCAGGTATCTCTAACTCCCCTCCTCTCTGCTCTCCCCCCCACTTTTTAAAAATTCTATAGATGATCCATTGAAAGGAACCTGGAGCCGCACCAGATTAAAGTCATAAACCGGTTAAGACAGGAAACAGAGTATGGGGCAAATGAGAAACGGAGTCACGATATCAGAGGAAGTATCAATTGTTGGTGGAGAAGCAAAGAGGTTGGGCAACGGGAAGATGGTCTAAATAGAAAGATTTTGACTATTTAAATTCTAATTATGTTAAAATGAAAAATTTGGTAGGACGAGGATATCGAGTGTGGGATTCCTACTATATTTTAGGCTTATGCCTATAACTGATAACGGAAGCACGGACACAGTCGTCCGGAAACGACTTGATGAAGATGTGGAGACCCATACGAAATCTTTACAGAAAGGCAGAGGGAAGCTGAGTACAGGACATGTAATGTTAGTTGAGCTGACAGGGCAGACGTAAACAGATGATTATACAAGAATGCGCAGGGAAAGAGGATCCTGAGCGTGCCTAATGCGGAAGCGTCCTCTAGGTTAAGGAATGCAGCAAGCACGATGTGAAGTATGACTAACTTAATATAGTCGATAAAGGAGGCCGCTAAAATACTGAAAGATCGTCGAGGTGCGTAAAAATTAGTTCAACTCACAATAAGCGTACTATAATATGATCTAATGAAAACATACTTTTTGAAATCAAAAAAAAATAAAATTTCAATGTTAAATTTATACGTGAAAGCACACTATTAATTTGATAAACCTACTACATAGACATCAAAAATTATGTAATTTGAAATAAACTCCATAAGAGTAAAAAGTCTCCAGGAAATGCACATCAGTCAACACACGTGCGCTTAGTATTTATGCAATGTCCCCACACCCTCTTGAAAGAAAATAACCCCTCATCAGGCATCCACGCTCAACTAAAGCGATTAAGTCTTTTACTACTAGCATTTTAATCAATTTAATAATTTTAGCCCATAGTAACATTAATATCAATTTAATAGCATTGATTAAACTAAATTTATAAATTATAATTAAATTTTATAATTCATTCAGATAATAAATATATAATTACTATATATCTCATATCTTACTAGTACCCATCTCAACCATTTAAAACGTGAGCTGTTGCAAAAATATCATTTAAAAGTCTGTATGCCACCATATTACACGCGTCCTGCGCCGCCCTCGTAGGGCATGTGTAGATGTGCACTATCTAATGAGGACTATTGAGAACAAGAAACAATCAATGGTACTAATACTATATTTAAGTACATTCAATGTGACGCATCCTGTGTAGATATGCTGAGAAATAGGTAAGTGTAGACTTTTGACACTTGCGCTACAGCAGCGCGAAGATTACTAATACCATATAGTAAAGGTAAAACAAATTGTAAGTGAGACAATAGAAAAAAAAGTTATTTGCAGAATATTTAGGATTCTACTACAAAAAAAAAAATGATAGTACAAAAATGAACAATCAGACAAAAAGCTTCAGTAAGATAAAATGAGATCAACCAAACTAACAAGAAAGTAAAGGAATACTACGACAGAACGTAAGACCAAAAGAAAGCTAGATAAATTTATGTTAACGATACAAATTCGTATACACTATTTTATAAAGCCTAAATTTTCTTATTAAACTGGTGCGAACACCCAAAAAAATATCAGATCAATAAAATCCCATAATTTGAAAAAAACGCAATTAATTTTCCAAAATGAAAAAAAAAACCTTTCATTCGGGTTAGAAACTTTCTAAAATTAACGAGGTATTATAAATGCTTTCAATCCCTCCCCCCCTTCTTGGCACTTTAAGTTTGCACGAATATAGCCCAAGGGGGGCTGCCCGTCCCCCTACCCCCACGCGACCTCTCACCCCCCCCGCCAAGCCAGCATTTAGAGTATATTTTTTTTTTTCAAATCGAATCTTTTTTTGAAAAACAGGGGGAAAAAAAAAACAGGGGGAAAAAGGGGAAATAAATTAAGAAAATGTTTTAAAAACCAGTAAATCAATGCGTGGGCCGGGAGGACCTAGCGTTGGAAGGTGATTGGGTTGGGACTGGGCCGTGGCCTCCTCCCCGACGGAGGAAGAGAACTTGACCTATTTTAAAGTTTTTTCATATATTAGTATATTTTTTTTTTTAATAAAAATCAAATCTATTTTTGGAAAACGGGGGGAAAACAAAAAGTAAGGGAAAAACGCATTTTTACGGCCTTGGCAGACATAATTGAATATTCTTTAGAGGGTTCCTTTTTCTAATTGATCTGGTTAAAAAAAAATTGGTTGAGGGGCGGGGGCGCACAAGTGCTTCCGAACTCCCAAAAGTGTTTTAAGAGCTTTCTTTAAGACAAAAAAAGAAAAATACAGGAAGCGAGCAGAGCCTCCGGCCCCGAGAGCCATCTCGCCCGGGAGCCCCCTGGGGAAAGTTGGAAGGGTTTAAGGGTGACCAACGTCAATTTGTCATTGAAAAAATGGAGGGAAGGGAGGTGGACTGGCGGGGGGGGCTGAGGGGAGGGGAACGGTTCGAAATGGACCCAAATCCAACCAGCCAAAACCCCGTTTCAATTTGCCCGTCCAATGGAATCCCCTTAAAAAACGTAAGCAAATTGGAAGGGCTTGGGCGTGGAGGGTAGGGGGAGAGGATTCCAGAAGGCCGTTTAGAAAAGTTGAATATCCCCAAAATTACATTTAAGAACGCCCATAAAAGAATTAAAAAAGTTTGGAAGCCTCTTTTGAGCGCGAAAACACAATTTTTTTATTTTTTTCACGGCCTCAAAACGAGGCCGTCCCAAACCATTTAATTCTTTTAAGGACAACTATTTGTTATTTGAAGAAAATAAATGATCATTTTTAACAAAAGTCCAACCATGGCAGGGAGAACATGGTTAGGTGCCCGCAAAGAAGCGCCTTCCCTTTGCGGTTTGGAATTTTTAAAAAAAAATAGCCCCCGGCCCCTGGCGCACGCCGCGGCGCAAAATCACTCAACCCAGCAATACCTCCAATAGGAAAGTTGGTCCTACCCAAAGGTGCTTTTAAGATGGTAAAAAATTAACCCTATTAGCGAGGGCAAATGGGGAATACTTATAAGGTGATAATATAATTTAATTTAAACTAAAAAATTTTATCAAAATTTATATTTAAAAATTTTTTATTTTTCCATTTTCAAACATATTCCTTTAAAGAAATCCGAAATCAAATGTTTTTTTAAATGAAATTTTTTCCGTGTAAAAAAAATTCTTTTAAAAAGGCAGGATCTATTACGTTTTAGTATAAAATTTTTTTGGCCGCCCACCTGGGCCGCCGAGGGCTGGGTGGGTGGGACGTGGTGCTCTAAGGGCAACAAAAATTATAAAAATTGTATCCTAAATTAGTTAGACATATATTTAAGAGTTTCCTTATGTAGTTGCTGCCTGGCTATGCAGGTTTAAATAGTGCGATTGATACTAGGTGGAGCTATAGTTAAGTCGAATGATCTTGGGATGCATCCATCTGAATTTAACCTCTTACTGAGGTCCTATAGCAATGCGCTGAAGCCGTAAGCCCACACTAAAAAAATTATCCGAACGCTCAGTGTAAAAAATTAGAGATTTGCTTTTGGAAGCGTATCAATATATTTACTGTCAGGCGCATGTGTAATGCCCCCAAAGAAACCATTTATGTCACAGATTGCAAAAAATCCAAAATCAAAGCAACTTTCAAGCAATATATAAACAGAATAACTTAGTAAGTATTCGATTGGTCCTATACTACAAAACAAGCCAGGATGGAATTGGACATCAGCGATAATTGCCACCCTCATGTAATTGAGGTTACAACAGTGAGAGCAAATTAGTCAAAATGATAAAGAAACTCTCTGAGAATTGGAAACGCCATTCTGAGATGGTAAATTATCTAACTTAAGTAAATTCCAATCAGAACAACGTAACAATAGTTAGATTACAACTATCCATATTCATGTTCAACACACCATTTGGTAGTGAGTCGACTTCAAAATAGCATAACATTTCATTGTCAAGCTATAAACTTAGCGTCAAATATTAAAACATTCATTATAAGATAAGAATTAGAAGTCTAAACTGTCAGCACAGTACCAATCAGGTATTCAAGATAAATTAAACTCATTTTCAAATTGCAGTTATCGAACACTACTTTTAGAAAATATGAACTGACTTATTATTATAGTGTTAATACTTACTTACTAATACGAGACATGTTAATTATATACTTTCTATCTCTTTCATAGCCATATTACGATGCATTATGTTAAGAAACACAAAATGAATATAACAATTAAAGTAATGCAATAAAAATTTCTATACTTCCAATTAAGTAATCATAATAGGAGCAAGAGATATAAACTTTGTTCATGGACCTATTCAAATTAACTATCAAAACTGTACGATTAATATGGCTATAATAATCTCTAATCACCACAATTCGACAGAATTAACAAAATGACTGTTCCTAATTATCGTACAGAGCCATTAAGTACAACTTAATCATAATTACTCACATATAGGTAAATACTATAATGAATCTCTCTATTTCCTCAACTTTCTCTACCCAAATATACATATAATAAAATTATAAACTCAGTAACTGATGATATTTCGACGTAATTTGAATGGCATACTATAAAAACAGATACATAGATCAATGGCATAATTAAACTCTAATTCACCATTCGCAGTAACCTTATCTTCACCTGCTATACCTTCCCAATGACTATAGCCACAATTCCAAATATTTTATAGTATTATTCTCTAATTTATATCTATCATAATTCAGTATCACTTTTAGATTTTCATGAATGGAAATAATAATTGAGGCAAATCAACAGTGAGAACAATTGGAGTACTGCTATAGACATCGCAGTACATGATTTAACAACCTGCACTGCCGCCACTTCCTATTCCATCATCTGTATATCGTACGATCTGTCTGATGTGAGGTGAATGTGCGATGATCATGACAGGATGACGAGGAGTAATTAGACGTAGTAGGGTCACAATCCTATTGAAGCACTGACATACTCAGACATTGATACGCACTAGCCATGAGAGGGAGAGACAGTAACGCATGTGGTATTAACATATAGTATAAGGATTATCCTATAAGGATTGAGAATAGTGTTATATAATTTGATTGATCTGTGTTCTGACTAATACTGACATAAAGCCGAGATTTTGAGAGTGAATCGTGAGGAGCAAACGAGAATGAGGAGAAGTAAGACCATGCCATTAAATACTTCGATGACGACACTTGCAGTACATCGACTGAGACATTTGATCATTACTAGTGCTTCACAGAACATGAGTTACTATTTTTTATGTTAGATCTTGTGAGATTTAACTAGTAAAGATAAGTGAGTGATATAGAGTGATGGAATGATCGTCAGGCAACACATGTACTCAGTGATTAATTCGAAGATAGATTGTGTGATTACTAGTCAAGAAGAACTACACTCAATGTTAGATAATTGCAGTAATACATAGAGTTGTGCTCGGCACACACAGTCATCATATAACGAGGATGATCGTAATCCGCAAAGACTGAAAGGAGACGCATATTAGTATCTGTGATCGCTCACCAGGGACAATCCGCTGATTATACTTCGACATACAGACACTATGATGAGTACGAAATTGGTGCATAGAGTTGATGTGATCAAAGGTCATGAGTCTAAGACTTAGAATCTAACACTATCACAGTTCAACATGATAGATCAATGACGTCATAATACTATATTATAGGAAAACATGCTGAGCCAGTGAGAGGCTGGCAATGGAACGAGTGAGCCTGGAGTACACTGGTCAGCGGAATTGGTGCTTACAGATGGAGTAGCATCAGCAGTCTACTATAAAGCATTTATACATGCTAAACTGAAATGCAAAACGACAAAAGAGCGACAGCATAGCTACAATATAACCATAGCAGTAAATGAGTGCGGTGTAGAATGACATGCTATAACATTAGACAACTGACCAATTGCACGGTGACTAACACCGGAAAAGCATATGTGATACCAATATCTTCTAGCAGACGTTAATGAACTATGAGGATAAATCTATCAATAAATGTAGTTTCTATAGGAAACGTACATAGTGCAACCTGGTCGTTGTACAACACATTTCTAATCACATGACTTGAATAGTAAACATTGGCGATTAGATCTGTGCCAAAGTACCATAAATAGATCTGAAACTAACAATATAGTGCCTCTACATGAAGATGCAGATTTAAATGCTGCAATTATCCTACCTATCATCAGAAATGACGATAACTCTCTCTTACACTAGTAAAGCGATGCTAGAGCTAGCAGCATATTGAATATGTCTATAGATAGCGATAAAATTTAAAAGATTTTGATCAAACAATGCCAGATGTAACACTTAGTTTGTGGGAAGATCTAAGTCTAGATGAAAAATACACCGAATAATAGCAAATACTTTTCAGTTGAATGAGCTGAAATGAAATACATGGCTAATAATGCTACATCCTTTCAATAACATGAGTAGAATGGGCCACTCTCGCCATAATTATTCTAAGTATTCTCAATTTCAGCGACATATTTGATATCAAAGATTGGAAAACTCATCCATAAGTAATTCTAGAATGAAGATATTTAATTATATTTCTACGAATGGGAGATAAGTCTATCACTATCAATTAGTATGATATCGATGCTATGCCGACAGTCATTTAGATCAAGTAGAATGATGCTACATTGACGCAATTGCCAATGCTCAACAGCTTGGTACTTTGTTCGGCTAATCGATGAGAACATCATAACATGTTCAACATTTCTAATTCAGTGGTGATATATCCATTCCCAGATCTGCAAAGTGAGGAATAGCATCGATGTTCCCCCCTACGTGTAATTTGACTACATGGGCATCAATTTGCGTTTATAAACTTTTTTAAGTAAGGGGAATGACAGGGTCAATCGATGGAAATTCAGAAATGATTCAAGTAGGCCAAATTTCAGAATACATGTTTTGCATTCAGATGGCATCCTAAAATCAACCGGCAATGGATCATGCACAAAGCAATTCTCCATATCATACAGTGATGACATTTCATAC
Source organism: Aegilops speltoides (assembly GCA_021437245.1). Classification (NCBI taxonomy): domain Eukaryota; kingdom Viridiplantae; phylum Streptophyta; class Magnoliopsida; order Poales; family Poaceae; genus Aegilops; species Aegilops speltoides. The sequence continues at coordinate 8,949,661 of CM038143.1, forward strand.
ATCTCAAAGTTAATATTTACACTCTGTACATTCTATTAGAATAGAGTATACATCACTTACATGCTGGCGTGGCTGAGCATATAGTCTGCACAAATCGAAGAACGGAATTCGTGGTCATGGCTCTCAGATTAATCTTAGGATTCATTGGTGAGATATAAGCGTAATTGAAAGGTCCATCTAATTCCGCAATTGTGTAGGATGATGGCAATTGGCAGAAATGCATTCTTTTAGTATTGATTAAGAACTCAGTGTTACATTCTCTGTTTCACACTAAATCTTCAGAAATTACTTGCAAAGAATTGCGCATGGATTCACTATGACATGGCTTCAGAGTACGCATTTTTTCTCTTCGGACATTTTGCAGTAAAGCACTTAGTGAGTTTGTCCAACTCACGATTCACGTCGCAGAATCCGACAATTGACATCGTGAATTCCTGGGTTGATTGCAAACGAAGTTATTAGTTTGACTGCTAACTGTAGTGAAATTTTCTACTGGCAATATCACGAGTTATCATTAGCTATATTTTTAAATGGATAAAGCCACTTTTGTTTAATCCTGACGTCATGCATAACTAATAAAATTCCAAATCATGGCTGTGGAGGAAGATGATGGACTGGATATGTAATGATTGGACAAATGTCACATGGCATTTTGTGGAATACTATTTCGAAATAGCCTATTTGTGATGTCAATGTATTTCGTTTGTTTACGCAATTCTTGGATAAGTAAGATCCAGTGCTAGTGCCAGATAGCTAGGTTTCCATAGAGCATGGAGCATCTGGTACAGATTGCGCAGATGTAATTGTTAGTTGTGCATGGGTGATTGGACCAAGGTGAATTGACCAGTACTTAGCACTCCAAACAGCATCATGACCTGAAATAGGTATTGTTATATAGCCCTTATGTTAAATGCATATCATGCAGCATTGGTCACTGTGTATAAAGATTGACGACTTGGGAGGCCCATCTAGTGCCTCATAGTTAGATGCCGTGCCACTATGAGCAAATTTGCATGGCAGGTTTTAATCGTCAGTTTCATAAGCAGTACGATGTGAACTTTATCTATCTAATGGCCGTTTATAGGAAATGCGATAAGGGAGTAGAATGGTCATCTAGTTGCGCCGTAAGTACTGGGTAATTGGAAGCATGATTGGGGGCATGTAATCTGAATCGGACGAGTCGGCTAGACTTAGGGGACTTTGAGTTTAGATGGCACTGAGCTCCCCTAATTATGCCAATTTGCATGTATGAAACGTGGATATAATTAACTACGTATTGACATTATTAAGAAATATATCTGTCCAACAAATTGTCGGTAACGTGTTTCATTCTAGATTCAATATAACTATGTTTTTGAAGCTTAGAATATTGATTGATTGGATAACCTAGTGGCATGTGAGTTCTTAGAAATGTATTGATATTTTTATTGAAGTGTTAAGGTTTCAGACTAGCCCAATGGTTATACATTTTAATTCCCCATGTTTAAAGAATAATAGTTTCATGATTTGTTATGATTGCTAATAATAAATTAGGATTATCACAATGCAACTTTTTTATAGGATGTGCTAACATACAACGATGAAACATGCAGTTAATGCTGGAAGGTTGCTGCAACGCAAAATGACACAAGTGGGAGCAAGTGTGCGATTGTTGGAATTAGCGAAGTAACATGGCTAGCAATCCGCACTGATCAATAACAGTCATGTCGCAATTTGAACTTTACACAGTACATGTTTAAAGAACTGCCATTGCTAAAATTATATATGAAACTACGTTTGATAGGCACAATGTTTGGCGCGGCACATTGCCTAATGAAGGTGTAAATGATTCTAAGTAATTTACAGATACAATTACCATTCAAATACACAAATGAAATATAACAAATAAAATCAATTTTCTAAACTTAATTTCCAAAGTTTAACTCAAATTATAAACTTAAATTTGTAGAGAACATCATTCGTAGTTTAATTATTAAATTGTAAATATCATAAACTATGTAATTCAATCCAGGCTAGAATACTAATGATAGAAGTTATATAAATTGATTCTAATGACTAAAATTAAGTAACTTAATTGTCATATTAATTAAAAAAATATTAATATGAACGTACAGTAGACATTGCAGCCAAATCCTAGAGTTAACTAAAGCAAACTTGCCATAAATTGCACAATCACTACAATACGTTATTCCTGATTTCACATGTTAGTCACATCATAAATTCTAGAATGCACACATACGAGTAGATAGTTGAACTGAGCTGTTTGATAAGAGTGGTCTAAGTACTCTCTTACTTCATGGAAGAGTGGCAACCATTAAATTTATAGATTCCCATTTCATCATTTAATGTCTGTTCAATAGAACAATTGGACCATGCCAGTATGACAGTATGATCACCAAAAACAGGTGCAGTACGTATTAACATTGTACGAGGAATTGCACTGCTAAATTAAAGTTCTAACCTATGCTATCCTCCTAATTATAAATTTCATAAAATAGACAAAATTATAAAATATTCTAAATGATAACACCGTATGTTCATATGAATTCAAAATATCGTCAAAATCTTTCGAGATGATAAATGAATTCTATACTAATGCAAACTCTTTAAGTTTTGAGAGGAATAGTAACAGGAGATGTCAACATTCCTTAAGTATTTTCATGCAAAAAGCTTGTCGCGTACATTACTTATAGTAATTCATATTAATAAGTGCATGCACTTCCATCAAACTACCTCTTACCTGTCTTCCATTTCTCCATTCACAACCAATTCCTTTATGATGCGACCATTATTCCACACCTATATAAATGGATGATTAATTGCCAAGAATTAATTCGTATGTACCACAGTCCAGACTGAGAGTGACGATGAGCCGCTGTCAGCATTGGCACTCAATGCTAACGCATACTCAAGGGTATGCTCAACCCTGGAGCTTGCCTCACTTAGCCATGCTGCGTTCTGAGACCGATCATGCACAGGCAAGCACCTAGATAGTAATAGATTAGTAGGTTATAATATGACTTAATTGTGATGATCTACATACAAAAACTGCCATGAAATTACTTTTAATTTCATTGGATGGAAAATACCATAATGAGGAGGCAAAATACAAAGAACCAGAGTGGAGAGTGCACAAAATCAAGAGGAAGATGACAAATTAAAAAATTTACACAAAAGAACAATTGGATTTGTAATAATAAATCTGATGCACAATGGTCACTTTCACTAAATTCGAAGCAATTGTATATACCGTTGATGGCATGGTTCCATGGTTGAGGAAGTGGAACCACCATCATGCGATCATGATTGATCAAGTGAAAACAATGGTAAGTTAGAATTGTAACAGTTAGTGATAAACTCACCATTCTAGAGAGCAACCGAGTCATTATCTTAGTGCACTTACCCATCCTGTGATCCATATCACGAGAACAGGCAAGAATTAAGGAAGACACTAATGTACCAGTTGAAATCCACTCATAAGAGAGATATTTTAAAACGTATTTTTTCCTAATCTAAGTATGACAATTAAGTAAGGTATTAATTAGATTATTTTATTATTGATGATTTTACATAACTTCAAAAAATCACCATGAAAATTAGATCTATTTTTTCTTCTTGTTAAAGAACCAATGACAAACCGGATGTGAGGACGAAAACACACAAACCGTTGAAAAAAGCAATAAGTTAAATTCCAACGTATCAACGTATTAAAAAGCACATTTCAGTCCATATGTGGAGATTCACTGCTCTCGGCAAAATGGCGTAACTCTAAAATCTCACATCGATATTGTCGAAACTTATTTAAACTCGTTAATTATTTCAGAATACAATGAAACAACTTTCAACCTATTCTCTTTCTATTCAAGTTTGAGTCAAGAGAACCTTCGAGAGATTTCATTAAATATTACATTACAAGAACTGCTGTGCAAAGCTTAACTTTAGATCGTTAATTCTCTACAATACATTGGTTTACCAAATTTAACTTGGCCTTCACTCTGCAATCTTCTAAAACATATCTCTATGTGGCTACAATCATCTATTCAACAAAGCTTGTCAAGTTGAATTATTTCCCAGGAATAAAATCTAGTACAGGTATACCTATACCTACGAGTGGTCGTGGATTACGGTTTGCGGCATCCTCACAAGGCATTTGCCATCTCCGCGAACCTAGCGCTACCGCCAACTAGGCAGACCCCTCTCTACTTCGGCAACTAACTGCACCTCCGCTTCCCCTGCATGCGAAACCATCGCCAAAGCCTGGAACATATGTAGTATTAACGTATTTATTACTTGTCTTAGGATTTCATGATTTACAAAGCTCCACGGCGAAGTTCGACTTTGACCTTTGACGTGCGAATACCGGAGGGAGGAGGCAAATCACCCCAACAGGAGGAGCGTCAAAACTGGAGGTGGCAATCAATAGACATTTGCAAGGTAAAAGTTGATTTAACGCCTAGAATGGTGTAGAATTCGAATAATTTGGATGATCTGAGTCTCCATAGCATATTCTCAAGTCAATGAGTTTGATCCTAATTTTGGCTGATCATAGACATGAATATGAGTAGGGTAAAAATTAGGGGAGGTTAGGTGGGAAGAGAACAAATGAAGCAGACAGTGATAGAGGTTGGTCACCTCGGCGCATGGCCACTTCCGCAAGGAGAGGGAGTTAGAGGTGACGAATCTTGTGGATGTCCAGAGGTGAGTTTTCAAACGGATTTTGTCATTGTCATGGATTTGAACTGTAATTAGAGATTTGTAGAGTGGTTCTCAAAACAATCAAATAATTGCCGCGAAAAGTACCGTAAGTTTTGGTGAGGTCCCGAAATCAGGTGGGGCCAAAAGCCGAAAAGCAGGTTAGGTGGAGATAACGAGAGCTCTGACTGCCATTAAGAAGATATTGATCGGTCGACCTGTTTACTCCACAAGGACTATATTCTCGACACTAATACATTGTAGATATTGAGTTGTCATAAGATCCATGGACCGCTTTCCACTATTTTTTTTTAATAGCTGAGATCTAATGCTGGGGCAGTTAAAAAAAGAAATGGAGTGAGGCGATTCTGACGTAGACTGACGGGGAAATGAGTACGGACTGCTGCTCAGGGTACGCGGGTTGCTGAGAGGCAACGGACATGTGACTAACGGGGCGATGTGGATCACAGAACTGCAAACGGACTTCCGTGCTATTCTCACAATAAGGTCTAGATTCTTAGGTCCGATATAAAGTTAGAATGGCGAGAAGATGTTTGGAAAGCGGAATCCGGCATTCGTCACCTAATGTAAAATTACATGACTCATGTCATATGCGAGTGTAAAGGATGCAAAAGAGCCTGTGGCGCATGAGTAACGCCGTATAAAGCTGGCGCGGAATTCACCAGGATTTGGAAGACTAGGGGCTCATTACCGGTTTAGTCATCGAGGATGGAGGCATGGCCCGATGCAATCAGGGTGCATGACAAAGTCTATAATGGTTTCTAAAGATGAAATTTACATTTTAGGAATCTGGCAACCATTCCCAACAAAACCGAAGTCAGTAAGGCACAAATTAGCCATCCCAATTCAAAATCCATCTTTAAACATTCAGTCAAGTGGGGAGAGGAAATCGCATGAACACTATTGACAGTGGTTGCATAACTTTGGATACGGCATGACGGGTAAAAGGGTAAGTTTGGAATGTTGCTGGGTGGGGTTTAGATAACCAAAAATTCATGGTGGAGTCTCCTAAAGTCGCTAGAGTCCAACTGACCATCACAATATGGCAATGGCCGAACAGGCAAAAGTGCTGCCATACAACCATGTGAGGATTTAGTAGTGTGCGCAATCTGGCGGCTCTACCAGCCATGCAGGTGACAGCGCAAAGCATTGTCCAGAGCCGTTATTCGGCAATGGAGTATGGCATATTAACGTGTTCTAAAAATGATGTTAAAAGTTTAAGTGAGCATGACAAGCGCCGTGCCCACGGGCACGTGGTGACAGCGGGCTGATTAGGCACAAGTGGCGGCAACCATGGGCCAGCCACCTGCATTCCTAGGTCACTGGCCCCGATCATTGCAAAGGAACAAGGTCGCAAATTGTCACTTCTCCCTTGAATTTATAAACAATATCCTGTTAACGAAAGCTGATCAGTGCACCAGTTGAAGTTAAGTCGAAATTTCAACAGGATTGGGTCAAAAGGTGCCCGATGCACGGTTATTTGAGATGGGTCTGGTCTGTAAAATATGTTCACATACCAAAATTTTCACAGGTATACTTCAATGTTAGCTAGATTTGGACCAATCTTAAATGGTTAGAATGACAAGTTTATACCCATATATATTTTAAATGCCACTTTAAAAATCTTAAGGATGGACAAATCTATCTATAGGTTTATAAGATTTGGGTGATATTACTTCAATAGTAAATATCAGATTAAATATGTGATTTTACCAAATGTTTGACCCATATATTCTTAAAGCTAATTGGACCTATAGCGCCATGTAAAATACCGATTAATTTCACTGTGAGATCCAAGAATTTTAAGCCTTTGACTTGTTCAAATAAATAGTTTTTAATGAATCTATAATTTAGTCCACCCGGTAATTTGTTGGCAGTTTTGGGCAATAAATAATTTTGTTTAAATTAAACTTAATGTGGATCCTGCAGGCCAGGCAACTCATATGCCCGACGCAACATTGGCGCCACACGTCACGTCTGGCAAACGTCAACTTCTCAACTTGAAAGCGCATTCCCTAGTCTTCCTCAAATCACATAGGCATCCATACATTAAATTAATTGAAACATGGGTCCTGTTTTTTAGAGGGTGAAAGTGATGGGCCATCCACCGACAGGCGCGCGGCCTGCTATTGACAACAGTAAGCACTTGTAACAAGTGTACATTTTGCATGCACATCTGCTAATCAATGCAAGCTTTGTTCCCTCTGGCTAAATGGACACAGCTCCAATCTCACCTTGTCAAATGCTAAGTGTATAGCAAATGCTGAGTCACATTTTCAATGCTTGAAGCATGTAACTACCTGATTGTTTAGAGTGATTCAACAAATTTTGGCTGAATTTTCTGAACAGTTTTTTATATTTAGGATTAGTGCCACGCATTAGTGAAGAAATCATCTCGAAATCCATTAAATTTAACAACTGAAAATCTTCTGTTCATGAAAATCATAAAATTTACTTTAAGTAGTATATATCATGAAAACTTAAACTGATTTTTATAAATCCGTACGTTTAGATTAGAATCACACTAACATTGTTCTGTTTTCTAGAGACGTGGCCATATTAGGACTGCTTGAATTAGCATAAGCTCATTTGGATAGTTTTAATATATACAATAAACATTTGTTTTCTGACCTTGGATCTTTGCCCATACCTGATTTAAATAGACTTAGATTGTCTAATGATCAGCCTGTAGACATGGTTCGGAGATATTAGCACGTCTTGGGAGTGGGAGTGTGACAGGTTTGAGCTTGGGCATCTAAGTATGGCTAGTATTCCCACACATATTCCTATGAAACTTGTCATCACGTTAATTCCTAATGCCTACAGTACCATTGTATTGTGAAGGTCGATCCAATTTACATGATTGGCAAGTGCTAGCGTGCCCTGTTGGGATGTGCAGCTCTAGTGGAGTTAAACCATAAGTTCACGAAATTTGTCAATACATAATATTTAAAAACTATAAGATTCCTAATTGCATGCATTAATATGGTAGAGACCACTTTGGTGAATCCAGGAGCTTGGGATGCTAAACAATTTAGCTCTAGACTTGCTGTAACTATGGCCCTTGTTAACTTGTCTCAATGGTCAGTCCAATAATAGAGCGGAAGCTAGACATTAACTACCGTTTAAATTAACGACATGCTTGATTCCATAGAAGAAGCATTTGGGATTACACTTGGCATTCCCTATCGTTAGACAAAGTAGTTTAAATAGCATAATTCTATGTAGTATGAAGTGTCCTTTGTACTGAATGGCAAAATAATGTGCTCAAAAATTATTATTTATAACAGCTGTGTCCATGAACAGCATTGGTTAATTAACAATGACATACTCTCTGACCATAAAGAAAACTATTTAGTTCACTATGAATTGGTACACGGTATTGCAATAATAACAAAATACAAAAGAACTCGAGATAAGAAAGTATAACTTACTGAAATCTTAAACTTATTTAAGTTGCACAGGAATTGTCACGTAAAACCGACATTCACAAAGAACACTCAGTTGAGTGATATTTGAGACGTTTCAACAACAAGTAAAAGAAAATAAAAATTACATAACATAAATTTAAATGAAAACTCTAACTAAGTCAAAACCAGTGAAAATAACCACAATTTACTAAGAAATGGTAACAATATCTAACTAGAGATAACACTTTGCAGTCCGCCAACAATGACAACAAGGGAAAATTTACAAAACTTAAAAATTCACCTTTCATTTCCAGTTCTAAACACAACCAAAACACAATTTGAGAGTAAACAGATTCTAATCCTTGTAAATTGAGTCAATTAACATGTCCACATATTTGTCAAAACATACATTGAAACTTACAGTCAAATGAAGCCTTACAAATTGTTCTCCTTGATCATTTCAAAACTACATCATGAAGTAATAAAATGACTACATTACAACAAGATTCGACTCCAATTACAGCAACATTATCAATAATGAATGATTACAAACTTATCATCTTTCACTAAATCTCTTATCAGTGAAACCCTTACCTTTACATAGATAAATTGTATATCTGACTCATTCTTATTAGTGGGTCAAAACTCTTACCTTCTTACTTCAATGTAAAGGAGAACTGTAAATTTGCTTAATATGTTGTATCTTAATCTTCTTAATAAACGAATTGGCAACGCATTGAACTGTAGTAACATACATCATCTAACCCTTTCAAAAATGATCAGAAGTTAACAATTGTCCAGGTAACATTCATGCCTAAAGTAAAACCTACACACTTCTCTCAGTAAGCTTTAGAGATTTCACTAATCATCTAGAAAATAGCTATATTACTCTAAATGCATCATATAATCGTTTGGTCATTAATCTTAACTTAATGTCCGAATAAAAAATGTCAAAATGTAAAATGATGTATTATAACTAAAACCTAATACTCCATTCAAATTTCGAGGAGAGATAAAAGATAAAAATGCTAATACTTTTTCACCTAAAGTCATTTCAGACTAAAAACGATGCTAAGGTCACATTAATTTACTTAAAATATTATACTCTAATATCAAGTACTTGCCTTTTACCATCAAATTACTTAATTCATCCATTCCACTTCTCATTCATCTCTTAACACAACCACAATCATCTATTGTCCTAATCCATATTTCCCCCCCTAAAACAAATGATATTATTATTTTCGCACAACCAGATTTAATCAGAAATGGTCACAAGTCAGATTAGTGATAGTTGCCGTCGGAATTACTGTAAGGGCCCATGGCCCTATAAGGGTGCACGCACCCATCGACCCTTCGAGGCCTTGCACCTCCAATCCTGCCTGGAAGCCCTCCCTTCATCGCCCCCAACCGGCACGGATCCCTTTTCCCCCCGCGCGACCATACAGCCAAGTCGCCTCAGCTCAGTATGAGGATTAAGGTAGGTAATTAATTTCGCTGATTTAGTTGTTCGTGATTATGTAAGTTACCAAATATTGCCTGTGGAAGTTCCGCCTTTTATTTCTTCAATAGGGGCGTAGTAAACCGACTTTGGAGGTTGTCAAATCACAAAAAAACCACGAAGGGGGAGGAGCAAAAAATCTAGAGGGACAAGCAGTGAGCATTAGCAAAAAGATACAATTGGATTTAAATTACTCATCACAAGAACTTTACAATGTTCAAAGCAACTGTGATCTGACGGTTGATCGCATATCATCCTTGGTGGGATCGAGGAGATCGGACACCATGTCAATCGGCCGGAGTGCTAAATGGAGGATGGGACATGAATGGAGTAGAAGTTTGGACGAGGGTTAGGGAAATCAGGAGAATACAATTTGGACTGAGGTTCGAGGATAATTTGTTAGTCTGACGCAGCTGGCCATCTTTCGATGCCATGGCCACGGCTGACCGCGGCATGAGAAGGCAATAGCCAGGATGGCCAGTTGGAGAAATCCCATAAGGAGTATTGCTATGGTTTTTTGTTTCCATTAAGTGATGACAATTTGTAAGTGATTATTTGTTTAATTTGGATTGACTATTTTCATAAATACTAAATAACTTGACGTGAAATTTGATCTAATTTAAAATAGTGCAGGTGAAAGTATAACCGTGAGTTTTTGTGGGAGAAAAACAGGAAATAAACGGTTGAGTGGTGGGACGAAATAACCGAATAAGGTTAATGTATAGATAGAATTTTCAAGCTACGAATGCTTACGGACACTTTTAGCGATGCAAAGCGGCGCAACCTTATTCCCGACAACTGATGACATTTCGAAACAAACTTCGTAGTTGGCATTTAAGCACGTTAGGTGGTTTCACTAATCTTTCGGACACAGCTTTCAGTAGATCATCTTCTCAAGTGTTGAACTGAAATAGCTTCAGGCAGTTAAAGCTGAGCTTTGTGAGGGAGGCAAGATGCAATGGCACGACACACGCGGGGAACAGGAGGTTGGGATCGAACCTTTCGTGGCGACGAGCGACGACCTCCGGCGGTGGTGACGAGGGGGCGGCCTTCTTCGGTAAGATCTGGGCCGGTGGCTGGTCGCAAGAGGTGGGGGTGAGTGAAGATAGACATAGTGTCCAGCGGCTAGGTTTCTACCTAGGTAAAAAGACGACTTAGGTAGTAGCGTGCGACTCACAACCCATGCCACAAATAATTCGGCCCGAAAACACGACCTAGAAGCAGGTCCCGAAAACAATCATGTAGCGTGCCCATATAGTCCACACCATAGCTAGGTATGTTATCAGTAGTGTGTAGAGTCTTTGACATGCCATCAATAACATTTGCGACTGGCAGACTCTTGGACCCACACACCTATGGCACAGTCGTGTGCTCGCACACCACCGGTAACAACATATTGGTGGCATACCAAATATTCCCACGCCACCGCTATTTCAAAAAAATAATGATGCCATGGATTGAAAGTGGCGTGCCAGTAATAAAGATGTGTGTACGCATTTCTGCACTAGTGGAGACGGTGAAAAGGGTCGGCCGTTGATCTGTTGATCTCGGCGGTCAGGCCGGGTTGGCTGGAAGCAGGCAGGGCATGGTGATTAAGGCAGCGATGTGGGGGCGGAAGCAGTGCGGAGCTGCTGCCGTGGCAAGTTTCCGCCACATAAGGTCTAACTAATGGGCCCCGGATGTCATATTTGCTGTTAGAAGAGGAAGAAAGAAGGATTTGGACAAAGCGTTGTGAATTACTCCTTCCGTCCCATAATGTAAAATGTTATTACAACCAATGTACTCATATACTAGTTTTAATAACGGGAAATGCATGAGAGCTCTCGGGTGCCACGCACCCCTATATGAATATAGTATTAAAAGAATACCGGGAAATTTCAAAAAAAAAGGATTTTGGGATAGCAAACATGGGTGCCCATTCTACCCTGTGTTTAGTTTCGTGAGGAATGGATGCCTGTGGTCTCCGTGGCGAAGAAAATACGGTGCGACATACAATCTATCCAAATAGTTTTTTTTCTCTTTACATATGAATATTTTGACTATTTTTTACCTAGAATACCATGGGCACCCATTCCTCAGGAAACTAAACACGCCGGAGTAGAATGGGCACCCAGGTTAGATACCCCAAAATCCCATAATATTTTCAAATTTCCTACCTTTTGATACTATATTCATATAAAGGAGTGTGGGAGAACCACAAATCCTTATCTCATAGTAACATCTTATATTATGTATATTGGTTTCAGTAATATTTTATATTATCGGAATGAAGGGAGTAATAAACAATTCAAAAGTTATGGTAATGATTATGCCCTGAAGTTGTGGTTTTATGTAACTAACCAAAAAATATGGTTGATGACCCTACTATATGTCAGTCAAAGCCCTCAATTGCGGGACCATAACTAGGTCGGCATGGCCTGACACAGGGCTAAACGTGCCTAGCACAACACGACTTGTGAGGGCACATTTAGTACACAGGTCGTGCCGTGTCGGCCCGTGTGCCCAGTCTCTAGGCCACAAATGACACAAGGAAACAGGCCGGCCCATCAGCGCATTTAGTCCACAGCCCGTGTGATTTTGGGCCTACATGGGCAGTTTTGGGGGCTAATATATATAACTTTTTTTAATAAAATGTATGTAAAAAAAAGTTAATGTGGCATGCCCAGCCTCGCGGCCCAGGCGGGCCACGTGCCATACCGGCCCGATTAGGCACGTGCCAGGCCAGGCCAACCATGGGCCAGCCACCCTGGCACGGCCCAGGTGGCCAGGTCCATGCGGGACCAAACGTCAAGCAACTCACTGCTCCGGCAACTCCCGTTGCACACTTCCGGGCAAACTCCCCCCAATCGGCTCCGTCAAAGTTCAACACTAGTCCACACTCCTCTGCTTCACTCACCGCTGCTCAAATGTTCTAAGGTGAAACAGACGCGGAGCGGACAGATTTTACAGATGGGGTCGCGCGCTGTGTCGTCCGCTATGTCCGTTTTACCCCAAACGAACACACGGGGTCTAGCGGTGCAGTTGGCCTTAGATTTTTCTGACAAATCATGTGAAGCATCTTGGGTTGACGAATAAAACAAAGTTATTAAACATATATATGTACGCACTGCCCGAGTCCTCTTAACTTCTTGTACGAAGGCATGTGCTGTGATGCGACCTTGGAAGGGGCCATCAAAATGTTGGGACTGGCAGCTGGAAATTAACCTTCTCAACTTGAGCTCAAATGAGCTCGAGGGATTGGTAACATTGACAAATGTTCTAAGAGCTTACAAATTTCTTCATGAAATTACATTTGTAAAAGCCATGTTAAAAAAAATCGATACTCTGATTATTATTTTCACGAATGTGATTCCAAGAAGAAATTTTGTAAGCTCTTAGAACATTTGTTCAAATAAAAATCAGTTTTTTTTTAATATTTTTTATGATGTTAGTGCTCACCCGAGCTAATTTTAGTTCGGGCCAAGAAACTCCACATTCTTGTCAGTTTAAGATTTCCCTTTGAGATGTGATCTTGCAACAAACGGAAAAAGTATCGATATTGACCCGGTAGCTGAGTCGGAAAATTCAGCTCACCAAAATGTCACTACTTCTATAGGTAGTTTATTTTTCTTGAAAACTTGGATAAAAGCGCTGCATTTTGTTATTGCTTCCTCCATACCGGTGCATTAGGCACATTACGAAATCAAAATAATCTCGAAACACTTAGTTCCTTGTTTCTTGTAGAAAAAATGAAGGGCCAATATGAGAGGTAGGACGCCTGTGCCTTCAATGACTTGAGACTATTAAGCACCACATGCAGTGGTCATCAGTTTTTTGCATGCAATGGTATTAATTAGCTAATAAATGTCAAGTTTTCTCGTTTTTCACTACGTCTTGGTCGCGGTGCACCACCTATGGCCCCTCCCAATGCTCCACCTTGTACAGGTGCTAAGCGTGCTATGTAGGCACCTAGCCTTCGACGGTGCCACCAGTAGATCGCGATTGGCAATGGCATGCGTGGCGTCACGTGCTGCGCGTGGGATGTTAGCGAGGTGCGTGTGGCTGGGAGTTGGGTAGGTGCTGCGAGACCATGGTTGCGGACGAGGATTCGCGGAGCCCGAGTCACTTAAAGTGTAGAGTAGTATAGCCGCAAACACCACGATAAATTTCACTTGAAAAAAAACTTGTTGTTCAATACACACCCCTAATAATTTATGTGTAAATAGCATGATAACATGCAAACCGCTAATCTGATAATTTAGTTATAAATACAGCGGTAACTCTAGCAGAGCTCTTACCCACATCTTGATTGGCTCGTCGAGGTGCTCATGCGGCACCGTGGCCACCTAGTTGAGGATAGCTTGCAATAGCTTTAGCTCTGTTATGAGCATGGTTTTAAATAACGCACTGTAACGGTAGTCATGCACGCTAAGAGATTTGTGTGCAAACACATTAACACATATTTTAAATAGCACGCGTTTAGGGAAGTTATGTCGTTAATTAAGAGGCATATCGCTATTTAGAACTATGGTTACGAGAGACTAGACCCTCACACGTTCCTTCAGGGTGAACTTACCGACGAGTGAGCTTTGGGAGGAGATGGCCTATAATTCCCATGGAGATCTCCATGGCAAGCTAGATCTCTTGCAGTGTTAACCTGAATGAGCCCTTGCAGTGTTAACCTGGCTGCTCTGGCAAGGGTCAGATCCCATATTAATTAACTGAGACGGCCAAAAGTGGCCTAGGATGCCACTTGGACTGCAGAGCCCCGGGTTAAACTACACTGCACCACTAATCTCCATGCGTCGTCTGATTAAAGAAAAAACATGATTAGATTCCACCTGCTCCCGAGACCATGTGGGCGTGTATCGGTTTATGTGACCATCTCTAAGTTCTAGGTATTCAAAAACATAAAATGTCTAAGCTCTAGGATAAGCGTGAAGCTTTTGGCGCCCTTTTCATTGGTACTTGCAAATGGTCACCACGCTTGCGATCGATGATGCCTATGAGAAAGTGTATTATTAGTTTAGTTAAACAGCTTGGCTTGCATTACCCAGGGACAGACAGGCATGTTGGTTGGATTAATCAACTTTGGCACATCCTCCATGCGTACCAAAAGGAGAAAAGTCACAATTAGCTGATCTACTATTGTATATTGAAGTTACACGACGGATTGCCTGTAGCAAAATAAATAATCTACAACAAAATTACACAAAAGGCAAAACATTTTCCCGTCAAATAGACAAAGTAATAACTCATCATGACCGATGAAATCTTGAAACTTTATGTTAAAGTTGCACTAGTGCAGATTGGGTCGTCACGGTAAAAAATCCCGGTACCACACAAAATAGCAAACCGTCACCTCGTGATGGTGTGCGATAGGGGTGAGGGATCATGTTGGAGCTGGACATCAAACATACAGTGCACAAATTCACCGACACAACAAATATGCACACTAAACAGCCCACTCCAATTGTAGTGAACTTTGAGGACAGTTTCAACCAACAAGTTATAAGTAGCGGAATAAAATAAACGACATGTACATGTGACATAAGATTTAAAATGGAAAAACCTCCTCAACTTGAGGAGTACAAAACCACGGTTGTGGACAGACCGCGTCACACAATTTCACTAAGAGAATGGTGAGTACAAAGTCTTATCTAAAACGTCTAGAGAGATTTACAACACACTCTCCATGCTACCAACCAACAACAGGAACGACAACCACAAGTGGCAAGATTTCAGCAAAGAGAGTTAACACAACTTCTATCTCCTTATGTATTTTCCATGGTGTTTCTTAAACCACCAAACCAAACAACAGCAATTTTGTAGGTAGCTAGACACACGAGTTCCCGAGATCCTTGTAAAAATTAAGCTCAATTAGACATTGTTTGCATATCCACTATGTTTGTCTCTCAAACTACTATGCGTTGAAACTACAGCAGTCCAAACTGATAAGCCCCCTTACAAATCTGATGCTCTGCTGATCCAATTCAATAAGCTAACCAGATCAAAGTAGTCAAATTAATGAATGATCTCATCAAAGTTGATGCCAATCCAAGCACGTTTGGGCGTCCAATTACCAGGTTGAACATTATCTAATCAGATGCAGTAGATATGGACAGAACTTCACTTCTTCTTTTCACTACAAAATCTGCTCTATTCAGTGACAAAAACCCTTACCTTCTTACATCAGAGGTAAGAGTATGTAGTAAATCTGAGCTGTTCATTTCATTAAGTAGTGGGTCTAAGTAACTCTTACCTTCTTACCTTCAATGTGAAAAGAGGAGGCAACCATGTTAAAATTTGCTATAGATCTCATGTTTCTCGTTCATTCTTAATGCTCTTGTTCAATAGAGAAACCAGAATTGGACACGGCATTGGTGCCCGTAGTGTATTTAACAGTAACATGCATCCAACCCCGCAAAAAAAAACATGCATGCAGTAAGCTTATAACACACTGTACCCAACGGTAACATTGCATGCCTACAGAAATCGCTAGGAGTGGACGAGCTCGCGCGCTCCTGGTATCGCGAGGCGTTGATTATACGTTATGGGGATGTGGGCCGTACGGTACGCTGGCGTATATACTAAAGTCATGACTGGACGGCCGTTGGGTTGCGACGGCGCAGTTTTTGTGTGCGAAGATGTACCACTCGTACATCAATAAAGGCGTCACGTCGATGTTGATCTTGCCGTTTACGAGCGGCGGCCCCGTCCGATCCGCACAGGCCTGTTTTACCTCACTTCCCCCAAATCGCCCGAAGAACCCTAGCTGCAGAGCGTGGCGAACGCCAGCCAACCTGCCTTTAGTCGCGGCCAGTTCGCCGGCGACCACTTCAAGTGTCGCAATCATAATGTAAGTGAATCTTGAGTTAACAAATAGTAGTTGACATTTTTTGCGAGGATATCTCAGCGCTCCTGTGAAGTAGAGGGGGGGGGGGATGCAATTTCTACCGGTGGCAGGAAGCCCATGCGGAGCACCTAGGTTCGCATGGTCGGGCGGCACCTCCGCTCGCGCAAATCAATCCAGGGCAGCAGCAAGTCGTTCCAGTAAATCAAGATGGGCACGCGCAGGCGGCGCTGGGGCGGTCGCGCAACCGTGATGCGTGTGCTTGATAAGCCGTCCCAATCACAGTGGTAGATGGGTGTGCGTGTGCTTGATGCAGTAGAAGTTAAGCTGATTTATGTCAGTAGTTAAATAGTACTAATAATACCTTTTGTCTGAGTGGTTTGTTAAGCTTTTGGTTGTGTATATGGATAAGTACCTTTTAAAGAAATCTCGATTTTCAGTTAATGATATGCACCAACCAGTTATTGTTAATTTTTTGGTTGTGTATCTGGATAAGTATTTTTTAAAGAAATCTCAAAATTTTCAGGTAATGATATGCAGTAACCAGTTTTTGTTAAGCTTTTGGTTGTGTACATTCGTAAGTATTTTTTTAAAGATGATACGCCGCACGTTGCTGCGGAAATTAGTTGTAATATATTTTAGTCATACTTGGTTGTCTTTTCAATGTACACCTATTTTAGTCATACTTGATCGTTTTTCCTTTTTTTCCATTTATTTTTTCATTTGTCTTTTTAATGTACACGTACGTCTTTTCAACTGATTTTTGACATCGCCATCTGACATGGAGAGATGTTTGTTTTGTACAAACATATCCTTTTTTGGAAGCGAGCCTGTCCGCGCCAGGGAATTATCGGGATATTGTGGCAATAATCTCGGATGAGTTCGACCAGGGGGACAATGGTTGATATGTTCTTCGGGGCATACAGCAGGGGAAGGTATGCACATCATCATCATGGACGGTGTTTTTTGGTTTGGTGAAATGAAACTCTTAAATTGAATGGTATGTCCAAGTTAGATGCAATCCCTGACAGAGTGCTCATGGAGTGATGTTTTTCTTTTTAGGGTGTTGAATCTTATACGTGAGTGCATGCCACAGTTTATCTAAACGAAGATTGGCTGGCTGTGTTAGAATTTCAACAACTTAGGCTAACAAGTCTTTGCCGTGTGATAGGGATACATTGTTTACGAGTAGTTGATACGGACATTACATGCCCGATAGACCCTAGTACACTTAGGAACAGTCTTAACACACAGCCATATAGGAGATCTATTACAAATTAGGCTAAACAAGTCTTGCCACACCATAGGGATACATAGACAGAAACAGAAGGAGTTGTTGTAGCGGCGAAACCTTTTCGTTGTCACCCAAATCCTCAGTTGCAGAAGCAACAAGGATGATGATCTCCAATGTTCTGCATACCTTCGACTGACTTTGAGCGCGTCTCCTGGCTCTAGGGGAGTCACGCCTTTTATTGACTTTCTAGCGATTGCCTACTCCAGGATGCGACCATACATGCAATTCAGGGAATCTGCTTTGTTCCCTTTCAGCGCCAGAACTTCATATGCCATCTCCATCCGTAAACCCAATATAGCCTGCGGATAGTAGATTGATTAGTATAAATTTTATATGATGAGCAGTTCAAATTCAATCAGAGAAGGTCATGGTGCTTATTGGGGTAGGAGTAGTTTTCAGTATCAGACCATTGAACCCCCTGATGTAGTGCAGCACATAGAATCCGCTGTTAGCACTGCATGAGTTTTGAGCACTTTGTGTTGGTTAAATGCTCAGGACAGGCGTTTCATCAAAATGCGCTATTGGGAAAAAAAAATTGCAGAATAGAAATTTACCTGCTGCAGTTATCGTGCATGCCCGAGTTGTACTTGTAAGTTAAGTAGCAAAATGCCAATCTTGATACCATTCGTGTAGGCACCTACAGAAGCAATGCAGTATAAGGTGGCTGGTTTTCATGTGTTTCCGTTTCATCTTATCCTGTGTGGATGATGCCGTCATTGGGTCCATGACATATAGAGTTTGCCCTTCTCCGCAATTAGTATTATCATGAACTGGAGATGCACACAACAGAGGAAGAAGTGTAAATAAGACACATGTATATGATGTTTTTTTTCTGTTATAGGATTACATGAAAATGAGGTTGCATTCTCTCAGATTGAACTGGAGTTTTTCTTCATCGAACATCCATTCAAACCTATGAATGTTAGGATTCCTGTAGTCGTACAAGAATTCATCCTGGGAGGAAAATGAAAAGCGGATGCATACAAATTCTTGTCATATGTTTTCCAGAATTTTTGAATGGATAACGTGGAAAGGCGAGTCATGAATAGCACCACAAAGCATGGCTCCATCAAAGCACAGGGTGGACGTTCAAAAGGTGCATTCCCAACACGGACTCTGTAATTTGAACAGAAATCACTCGCCTGCAGTGAAAAATATTTTTTGCTTAATTAACTACTACTATTCGGCATATAGGAGATGTATAGCAGTAACTAGTACCATGATTCAGCATTGTTACGACATGCATTGTACTCACGAATGCTAATTGATTCAGGAGCAGAGAAATGCATCTATATACCTTCATCCAGCCGGGGGCTTGAGGATCATGCTTTCTGGTTGACTGCTCCGAGTTTAGCGCTGACAAACTGAGACCTTCACAACTGCTGTTCACATCTAATTGTACTGTAAACGCTGCGTTGGCTACATTAGGAATGCTGAACTTGGGGGCTGTGCACAGTAGAGTTCCGGTGGGTTCAGCGTCGCCTACATCACCAATGCTGAACTGGGTGGTTGTGCACACCAGAGTTCCAGTGGGTTCAGCGAGTAGTATTGTCTCGCCACCGCCAAGATCCGACAGGGGAGACCTATGGCAAAGAAGGGAGCAGAGTACTAAGTTCACGCGGCGAGCCACAACGGACAACAGTATGTTGCATGAGCGGGAGACATGGAAGATACGTGTCAACAGGATCTGATAGAAACTTGAAGCCATCGGCTCCCGCCACCGCCATGGCTTAGAGCAACTCCAACGCGCCGACCTAACAGATGCGCGCTTTGTCAGTTTGGCTCGGCCGCTCGCTCATCGTCCTCCCCCTTTTGTGTTTGGGTCGACAGTGCACCCAATGCGCCGATCCATTTTGGTCTTCGCGGATGGCCTGTCATGTTTTTTCAAACAAAATACAAAAAAGTTTGATAGTTTCACAACCAAACAAATATGTCATGGTTCAGATGCCAAATAAATATATCATAGTTTACAAGCTAAATAAAAATTAAATGGTCTGAAATACAATTTTTAAAAAGATACATTTATTGGTTGGCAACATGAGCCCACATATGCTCAACCAAATTATTTTGGAGCTAAATGTGAGTTTTCCAATCGCGCATTTGATCGCGAAGTTGGATGAATTGTGCAAACGTTGTCGTTCCTCCATGCTCAGGCACAACATTGTCACTCTGAAACTGAAGTCGTAGATACGTTTCGGACGCTCATCCTCTATGATCATGTTGCCCATGATCACACAAGCAGTCATCACCTCCCGCAACTTCTTGGTGCTCCAAGTTCTAACAGGATATCGAATAATGCTCCATCAAGATTGCAGAACACCAAAAGCACGCTTCACATCCTTCATAGCACTCTCTTGCTTTTGTGTAAATCTCCTCCTCTTCTCTCCTATAGGGCCGGAGATTGTCTTCACAAGAGTACTCCACTGAAGATAGATACCGTCAGCTAGGTAATATCTTTTGTTGTAATACCTTTGAGGATAGATATCAAGTACTCAGGGCCAAACACGTGGACTCTAGGCACGTGGACTCGTTCATACAGATATATCATCAATGGGATCACCGGAAACTCCGTATGCAAGCATCCGGATAGCTGCAATGCATTTCTGATAAAAGGAGAAGCCAATCTTTTTAAGGGCATCCTCCTCGCACTCGAAATACTTATCATATGCCACCACCCCCTCTCGGATACGGTTGAAAACATGCCTAGCCATATGGAAAACGGCGCCGGAATAGGTGATGTTTGAAGAGCAGGTTGGGTGTCTGGAAGTAGTCCTGCCAGAGAAGGAAATGGCCGTTTTCTCGGTTGCGATTCAACGCCGGAGTGTGCCTTGGGGTCGAGCCCCGGAACAACGGCCGCTGCTTACTAAGTTGTTCATGGACGACCAACGCAACAACCACCATCTCCTCATGTCGGATGAAGAACTCATCGGCGGAGTCCATTTGTACCTTGCGGGCAAACCGTTGAACAGCTTGCGGGCGTTGTCGAAGAAGCAGGGCGGCGATGATCCGTGCGCCTCACCTGAACCAGGTAGCTGGTCTGGGCGAGTGCATCGGAACTGGGCGGCAGTGGCGACGGGGTGGGGAGCTTACTGTTGATGAGAGGAAGAGAATGACCTATGTGCCACCGACTAGCGGGCTAGGGGAAGGAGTAGGCGGGCGTCGCGCACGTCCGTCTTATGTCCGCGCCGACACAAATGAGGCCCAAATTCGGGTCAGGAGTCGTCCGGCAGACAAAAAGCGAAGACGCATCCTTTGAGTCAGCGTGTTGGACCGACTTTTGTGTCTATTTTGATCCAAACAAACGCGCGCGAACGAAATGGAGCTGCTCTTAGCCTCTGCTTTTGCCTCCTGCGGTCGTCCAAGTGATAAATCTATTCTTTTTTCTACTATAGGCGTCAGGTAGGTGGGGCGTGGTGAAGCGGTGGTGCCATATATGCTTATCCATTGCAAATTCACCGGTTTGGGCGACGGACGCAACGTGGCCAATTGTTATGAACCAGCACTCACGTTCTGTACCGTGGGAACAGGTGGCCGGTGTTTCGTGACGGCGTCAGATGAAAGACGTATACCACTGTTCTATATTACGTGTGGGTCTCCTAGCATCTACGCTTGCATTCAAAGCCCGGCGCAACATGTCCCTCTCCTATTGGCACGCGTAGCGGGAGCAGGCGTGCTCGTCCGCTACAACGCCGCTCTCTGCATGCCTAAAGCTTAAAAGGTCATCTACCTATCTAGGTCAATGCGTTCAAGCTATTTTCACCTTAAAAAGCCATTTATCTATGTCTATTTTCAAGCTGATCGAGATGCGGGACAGGACCACCTGTTTTTCGGCGGCACCAAGCTGGCGTGAACCTAATATTCCTCGACAACGTGAATGACACTTTGTCAGAAAACAGACACAGTTCACGTTAGTTGTGCCATTTTCAACGGCAACGTACGTAGGGACACGGGCTTTCCACCTATTCTTCTTTTCTTAACATCAAGCTTTACTGGTAGCATCACTAACTTGCCTTCGAGGGCAGTTTTAAAACTGAAAGTACAGTAACTGGCCTGCGCAAAGCTGAGCTCTGGACGGGTTGACATTCTCTGCAGTACTGCATGGTGATGTAGTGCGGATGACATGTAGGGCCGGATACACACGGCAGTGACCGTACTGCATGGTGTGCTACTGCAGAGGATCCTAACCCGCTCGGGACATGATCGAACAGTAGGTTGTGGCGTCGTGGTGAGATTATTCCTGCATGGGAGGAACTAGCTAAAAGCTGATGTTCACGTGATACCTACTACCACTACTCGAAAAATGGTCGTTACGGAGTTCTTACGAGTTTGCCGAGTAGCATAACACGGGATCAGCAAATGGCCATTTTGCCGAGTTTGCTTTTCGGCGAATAGCAGGACACGGCACATACGAGGCACTGTCGAGCCTCAAACTGTAAAAACTCGGCAAACATGAAAGAACTAGGCTTACGCAAAGTATGCCGAGAGCATGCTGAAAGGCACTCGGCAAATAGGAGCCATGTGGAACGGCCATAATGTAGGTAACGGCCCCGTGACTATTAGTGACCCTGGTCGCACGGTCCCACCAGCCAGAGGAGAGGAGGCAACTCACGGCCCCGTGAATGTTAGTGACCTTGACCGCACGGTCCCACTAGCCAGAGGAGAGGAGGCAACTCACGGCCCCATGACTGTTAGTGACCCTGACTGCGAGTGTGGGGTGGCAATGATCAAGAAGGTGTTGGATGATGGATGGCTAAAGGGGGAGTTCATTGAGATCGTTAAGAACTGGTAGGAGGAGTGATTCTACACTAGGCATATCAATCCCACACTAAGCATATATATCAATCCATGGATTACTCATCCTAAATTTTGGCATTCCTGTATCATCCTAGACTACATACGAATCTATTCATTATAAGAAAACAACAAATTGGGCGCACCTGCGACGTGGCCGAGATGAGGGAGGCCAGATGCAATGGCACGACACACGCGGGGAAGGGAGGTTGGGATCAAACCTTTCATGGCGACGAGCGACGACCTCCGGCGGTGGTGACGAGGTGGCAGCCTTCTCGGTAAGATCTGACGCGGTGGCTGGTCGCAAGAGGCGGAGGTGAGTGAAGATAGACATAGTGTACAGCGGCTAGGTTTCTACCTAGGTAAAAAGACGACTTAGGTAGTAGCGTGCGACTCACAACCCACGCCACAAAAAATTCGGCCCGAAAACACGACCGAGAAGCAGGCCCCGAAAACAAACATGTAGCGTGTCCATATAGTCCACGCCATAGCTAGGTATCTTATCAGTAGTGTGTAGAGTCTTTGACATGCCATCAATAACATTTGCGACTGGGTAGACTGTTGGACCCACACACCTATGGCGCAGTCGTCTGCTCGCACACCACCAGTAACAACATATTGGTGGCATACCAAATATGCCCACGCCACCGCTATTTCAAAAAAATAATGATGCCATGGATTGAAAGTGGCGTGCCAGTAGTAATAAAGATGTGTGTACACATTTCTGCACTAGTGGCAGCGGTGAAAAGGGTCGGCCGTTGATCTGTTGATCTCGGTGGTCAGGCCGGGTTGGCTGGAAGCAGGCAGGGCATGGTGATTAAGGCAGCGATGTGGGGGGCGGAAGCACTGCGGAGCTGCTGGCCGTGGCAAGTTTCCGCCACGTGAGGTCTAACTAGTGGGCCCGGGATGTCATATTTGCTGTTAGAAGAGGAAGAAAGGAGGATTTGGACAAAGCGTTATGAATTACTCCTTCCGTCCCATATGTAAAGTGTTATTACAACCAATATACTCATATACTAGTTTTAATAACGGGAAATGCATGAGAGCTCTCGGGTGCCACCACTAGTAGAAAACGGACCTAATATGAGACACATTAGTACCGGTTCCAACGGCTAGCCGGCCGTCCTCATTAGTACCGGTTCGTGGCAAACCTTTAGTACCGGTTCGTGCCACGAACCGGTACTAACACTAGTAGAAAAGGGGCCAATGGTCCAGGCCACTCCAGCCCATTAGTCCCGGTTCAATCCAGAACCGGGACCAATGGGGGCATCGGACCCGGTTCGTGAGCCCCGGGAGCCGGCCGGGCCACGTAGCCCATTGGTCCTGGTTCGTCTGAACCTATTGGTCCTGGTTGGTAGGATGAACCGGGACCAATGGGCCTCGCTCCTGGCCAAACACCATTGGTCCCGGTTGGTGGCTTGAACCGGGACCAATGGGCTGCCCATTAGTCCCGGTTCGAGCTGTCAACCGGGACTAAATGGTTGGTACCCGTTGCGAACAGAGTTTAGTCCCACCTCGCCAACCGAAGGGGAATCGGACCGGTTTATAAGCCCCTCTCTCTCTACCTTATTGAGCTCCTCTGAAAATGAAAATAGATGCACTTATATAGGTAATTTAGCATAAATTCATACGGATTTCTCTTGAAATTCGTTATGAATTTAAGTTGAATTTCCTCTATAAGCGCATCTCTGCTCATTTCTGAGTAGTTTTTTATATAGTTTTTTTTCTTTTTCTGCTATATATATTTTTTATTTCTGAGTTGTAATAAGCCATTAAAAATAAGCATATATGCTCCTTTTTTAGTACAGTTAATCACAACTATTTTTTGCTTCTATTCATTTCTGAGTAGTTTTCTATATTTTTTTTCTTTTCTGTTATATTTATTATTTTGTTTTTATTTCTAGTTGTAATAAGTCATTAAAAATAAGCATCTATGCTATTTTTTTAGTAAAGTTAATCAAAATTATTTTTTCTTCTATTTATTTCTGAGCCATTAAAAATAAAATAGAGGCGCAATGCTCGTTAATTTGCTTCAAGCCTTTCGGAATAGTGTCAACTGCACTGCACATAGCTCTGTGTCTACCGTATTCCTCAAGGCTTGAAGCTAACCAACGTCTTGAGAGCATTGAGCCTCTTCGTCATCGTCTCTGCACTCGGGGCTTATAAACAGCTGCAGTGCCTCTCGCTGGCGAGGTGGGACTAAAAACAGCTGCAGGAAGAATCAACAAAAAAATAGCTGCAGAAAATAAAAAAGTAGTTACAGGTCCATTGGTACGGTTCAAGGCACCAACCGGTACCAATGCGCTCTTTGGTCCCGCTGGTCGCTTCAACCGGGACCAATGCCTCATTAGTCGGTTGGAGCCACCAACCGGGACCAAAGGTCTTCGTTCCGCCCTTTGGGCTCTTGAAAAGAGCCTTTGGTCGGTTTGTGGCTCAACCGAACTAAATAACGATAGTCGGTTGGTGCCACCAACCGGGACCAATGCTATTGCTATATATACTGGACTTAGCAGTTTTCGCCAAATCCCATCTGTTTCTCGCGCCTGCCCCGAACCTCTGCTCCTCGTCGCCGTCGCCGCCGAGCCCGCCCTGAAACCCGCCGTCCGGTCGCCGCCCGAGCCCGCTGTTGTCGCCGCCCCATCGCTGCCAGCGTCCGCGCGCCCGTCATCGCCGCCCGCGTCCGCCATACCTTGCCAGCGTCATCGCCAGCGCCATCACCCTTGCCCCGAGTCCGCCGTCCCCGTCGCCGCCCCCGAGCCTGCTGTCCTCGTCGCGGCCGTCCCTGTCGTCGCCCCTGCACCGCGCCGCCTCGACGCCGACGTGAGCGTTTTTTTATTTTTGTTAGATCTTTTTTATATTCTTTTTGTAGTTCATAGATTTTTTTTGTTAGGTTAGATGTGTAGTAATTTAGATATATAGTTCATAGATTTTTTTTTGTTAGATTAGATTTTTTTTGTTAGATTACATGTGTAGTAATTAATTTGTTCATATTGTCTTAGATTTTTTTTCTGTTAATAGATTTTTTGGTGATATTTTTATTGAATATGCATGTTTGGTGATATTATTGTTAATAGATTTTTTTGGTGATATTTAGATTGTGTAATTAATTTTGTTCATAGAATTTTAATGATTTTTTGTTCATAGTATTTAGAAAAAGGAAAAAAATAAGAAGTAGTTTATATATAGTTGAACTAACTAGTTGATTTAATAAACTAATTTATTTTACTATATAATGAAGTAGTTTGTTTTAGTAAGTACTACTTATTTATTTATAGTAAGTGCTTAGTAGTTGAACTAGATAGTTGATTTAATTAGATTTTTTGTTAGATTAGATTTTTTTGTTAGATTACATGTGTAGTAATTAATTTGTTCATATTATGTTAGATATTTTTGTTAGATTAATTAGATTTTTTGTTAGATTAGACATGTGTAGTAATTAATTTCTTCATATTATGTTAGATTTAACTATATATAGAAGTAGTTCACGCGTCGACGTCGGTGATGCCTATCCTGCATCCTCGTAAATAAATCGACTCAGCGATGGAGGCCTGCTTGATCAGGGCCATGTTAGGGACTGGGCTTCGCCGGGTTGGTATTGGGAGGTGCTACCTTCCGGGGACGAGGTTGGTGAGGAGGCAGCCCGTTGTTGACCCGATCCTTGTTTGGTGGCGGTCGCGTGGGCGATGGCGATGGTGAGGCATCCGGACACCGCGGAGGTGGTACGTCATTGTGTCGTGAGGAGGACGAAACACGTCCGTCGCTACATGGTTGCATTGGAGGGGAGGTTCGACAATACCTGGCAGGTTCTTCAGGGATCTCACTGGAGCTATGATCCTGTGATGGTTCCTTATCTTTGGATGTCCACCGCCCGCGTCGATACCCGTCGTGTGCTACGGTTCTAGTTGTATTAGTGATAATATTCGATGATGTACGGACACCAAGAGATGATGTACTTTTGCTTATAATTATTGAATGCATGCTAATTTGAATACTATATTTTATTTTATGATTTGGTTTTGCTTATTTTATGATTTGGTTTTGCTTATTGAATGCTCATATTGGATAAGTTCTCCTTCATTCCCGTGTGCTAGACAATTTGGTATAATAATGCATTCGGGAATGAAAGAGGAGCTACGTACGTACATCGATCATCGATAGTTAACCCGTGATTAATAATAATGATCTAGTTTAATATTTGAATTATGAACGTAGGTCGGAAATGTCGTACTCATCGGAAGATGAAAACCGCCCGGGGGAGTGCGACTGGTGCCACGACGACTGAGGTATGTGCGACAGGTTCATTGAGCTGGACGAAGATCGGCGCTTCAGCATTAAGCTCGAGGAGACTTGCGATGTTCATACGATGCATAGCAGCGACAATAGTTTTTTTCGTAATTAAGCACGACTTCAACTATTTTAACGTGTATTTTCATCTTTTCCAATTCGACTAGCTTATCCCATGCTTTGCAAGGCGCTATGTCTTGGAGAGGATGGGTTTTGAAGACCATGAAAATTTGAAACCAAAAAATTATCCTAAGTACCCATCATGGTGTGGATTTTCAAGTAAAGTTGTACAATGCTCAGAGTGTAACCCATTTTGGTTGCAAAAATTGGGATGCATTTTGCAAGATGTATGGTCTTGATGAGGGTATGCTTGTCACCATGGATCTTGGTGATCCTACAATCGAGCAAGAGACACCTTCGATTTGGGTCTTTGTGGATACACCTCCAGTTCTTCCCTCATGTGAGCTAAACATAGTTATTAAGTAATTTATATTGTTTATTTCAAAATATATAGTTGACAACTTATCTCCATTGACAGCTTATTTTCATTCTTCAAAGAATGTGCGGAAGATGGTAGATGAAGCGTACTACACGAAGGCTCGAATTAACTTATCGGAGAAAAATCATCTGGTCAGATTTTGTACTGATCTTGAGAATTACAATATCTACAATCAAACTCCTCAACATTATGGTCAATCGTGCCACTAGTGCATGTGTTGAACTACGGTAACTACCATGGAGATACCTGGTAAGATTATTTTTACTATTACAACATCCGTGCATCTTTTTGCACACTTCTAAAACTAGTACATCATTGCTAACTACGAAGTTATTACTATGTTTTTCAACAAATAATCCCGAATGATTGTGTGCCTCATCTGATGTATACGCATGGTAGCCTTCATGTTTTGAACATACGACCAGGTCGTCCTACGAATCTCAACTGTCCATACCGGGTTTCTAAAAGAAATGGAGACATAACAATCAAAGAATGGAAAAAATGCATGGACAGTCGTAAGGAGCTTCTTGGAATCAATAAGCAGCGAAGGGCAAGAATTGGAGACAGGATGATCGCCATTCTTCATAATGGAGAGTCAGGGTCTATATTGTTTTATGCTATTTTACCTTAAGGGTGTAGGTCCTACCTGATACTGATGATCATGTGCTAAGAACAATTATGTAGGGTTGGGTTCGATGACTATGAGGATGATGATCGTATGACTTATTATTAATAACGAGTAGAAGTTGTATGATGATGCATGATTAGTAGGACTTGTTATTATATACATATATGATGATGTATGATGCAAAGCATGCATGAGCATGTTATATCTGCGGGTGCAATGAACATAGCAGCAGCGTTGATAAACCAAAGACGAAGATAAGAGAGGACACATCTCTCTATTAGCTAGCTATAATAACAACCTAAATATAACCCCCAAAACCCCTAAAGCAGCCACTTTTGTAAAAAAAATTGACTTTTGGTCCCGGTTGGAGCCACCAACCGGGACCAAAGGCCCTCTGACTGGGGTCGGTGCACAGGGCCACGTGGAGCCACATTGGTCCCGGTTCGTGTTTGAACTGGGACTAATGGGTGGTGGCATTAGTAACGACCCATTAGTCCCGGTTCATGAACCGGGACTAAAGGCCCTTACGAATCGGGACTAATGGGTGGTTTTCTACTAGTGTAAAGAGGGTGGTGGCAGGGTGTTGTCAGTCTGGGGCCCGTCCAGCACCTTTAGTACCGGTTCGTGGCACGAACCGGTACTAAAGGTCGACGTACATAAACCCTTCGTCCACCCGAGCCACTCTGTTCTTCCCCTTTCCCCTCACTTCTCCTCTGTTCTTCCCCTTTCCCCTCGAGCTCCTCACAAATTTTGCCCAAAATTTGTCAAGATATGAAGGCCCCCATCCATTCAAATGATCACAAAGGTTAGCAACTTTGTCCTTTCAACTCTCATTGCTAGATTAGCTCTTGCAATGCTTTGTATAGTGATTAATTTGGGAGGAATTATATTTGCTAGTATTTGATTTATATGCAATTTGAGGTCAAAAATAACACTTAGTTTGCATATGTAGGTGTGGTTTACTTAGTGCCTTCTAAATCTCCGTCGTAACCACCGTCGATCGCCCAAGACCGTCCGTCATGGCACCACCTTGTGGTGAGGCTCTTGTTCATGAATGTTTTACATTACCAAATTGATGTTTGTGTGATTTGGATATATAGTTACTCGTATAATTATCTTACCCGTACGTTGTTTGTTATACATAGTGCCATGGTTTTGATATCCATCCCCGTCGGCCCTCGTCCTTGTTATGATTCGGATGTGGTATTCTCTTTTAAAACTAGTTGTTGCATTTCGTGTTTATGACAAATTATGCCCATCAAGTTGACATAGATATTTTTATCTAGGAGGTATGTGAACCGGAAATTCCAACCGACCCTATTGTCGAGAGGTTAAATTTAGTTGAAGAAGAGAAAACGAGTATTTGAAAGAAAAAATGAAAAGAATTGAGGGGGAGAAGATGGAATTGGAGTTGCATGTTGTCGATGTCGTCGATGATCACAAGATCAAGATGGAGAAAATGAGGTTGAAGATTAGAAAGATTAGAAAATATGCCATTGATAGTGTGGCTTCGTATCATTATGCTGTTGGATCAATTGTTACCTTAGTTGCGATCTTCATCGCATTTGTTGTTGCATTTAAATTCTTTAGCTAGAGAGTTATTTGTATGTTGCATTTAATTAAGTGTTGTATATGAACTTTATGTATGAACTTTATGTATGAACTTGTATTAATTTGGTCTATTTGGTGTTGTGTAACGAAGATGAGCCGACAATGGATGTATGATGACCGATGCTCTCCCGAGTTCATTAATGGCGTGCATACTTTTCTGCGGGCCGCTGAGGCAAACAAGAAGACGGATGGTTTTTTGCCTGTCCATGTGCTGGCTGTAAGAATGGTCATAGTTACTCTACAGAAAAAACCATTCACATCCACCTATTTAAGTCCGGTTTCATGCCCCACTATAATGTTTGGACCAAACACGGAGAAATAGGGGTTATGATGGAAGACAATGAAGAAGAAGAGGACGACGACGGCTATCCTGGCCATGGGTTCCCTGAATATGATGATACAACAATGGGGGAAGAAGCTGAGCCGGCAATGCGGGAAGAAGCCGAAGAAGAGGCATCAGATGAGCCCGCTGATGATCTAGGTCGCACCATTGTTGATGCAAAGAGAAACTGCGCAAGTGATCTGGAGAGGACGAAGTTGCAGCGCATGTTAGAGGATCACAAGAAATTGTTGTACCCGAATTGCAAAGCTGACAAAAAAAAATTGGGCACCACACTTGAATTGCTGCAATGGAAGGCAGAGAATGGTGTATCTGACAAGGGATTTGGAAAGTTGCTGGTAATGATAAAGAATATGCTTCCAAAGGACAACGAATTGCCCGAGAGTACGTATGAAGCAAAGAAGGTTGTCTGCCCTCTAGGGTTAGAGGTGCAAAAGATACATGCATGCCCTAATGATTGCATCCTCTACCGTGGTGAGTACGAGGATTTAAACGCTTGCCGGTATGCGGTGCATTGCGTTATAAGATCGATCGCGATGACCACAGTGATGTCGGCGCCCGGAAGAAGATTCCTGCCAAGGTGATGTGGTATGCTCCTATAATACCATGGTTGAAACGTTTGTTCCAAAACAAAGAGCATCGAAAGCGATCTTGGTGTACGCAGAAGACCGTAAGAAAGACGGAAAGTTGAGAGTACCACGACGGTTCGCAGTGGAGAAAAATCGAGAAAATCTTGGGAGGAGTTTGCGGGTGACCCAAGGCGTATGGTTTGGTCTAAGCACGATGGCATTAATCCTTTTGGGGAGCAGAGCACCAACCATAGCACGTGGCCTGTGACTCTATGTTTGTATAACCTTCCTCCTTGGTTGTGCATGAAGCGGAAGTTCATTATGATGCCAGTGATCATCCAAGGCCCTAAGCAACCCGGCAACGACATTGATGTGTACCTAAGGCCATTAGTTGAAGAACTATTACACTGTGGAATGGAACAGGTGTACGTGTGTGGGATGAGCACGGACAGGAAGAATTTGACCTAAAGGCGTTGCTGTTCGTGACCATCAATGATTGGCCTGCTCTCAGTAACCTTTCAGGACAGACAAACAAGGGATACCGCCGATGCACGCACTGTTTGGATGATACGGACAGTATATATTTGGATAGTTGTAGGAAGAATGTGTACCTGGGACACCGTCGATTTTTTTCCGACAAGGCATCCCGTAAGAAAGAAAGGCAAGCATTTCAAAGGTGAGGTGGATCACCGGACGAAGCCTCACCACCGTACTGGTGCTGATGTACATGATATGGTCACGGATTTGGAGGTAATCTTTGGAAAGGGTCCTGGCGGAAAACCTATTTCGAAGGACGCTGACGGACGCGCACCCATGTGGAAGAAGAAATCTATATTTTGGGACCTGCCATATTGGAAAGACCTAGAGGTCCGCTCTGCAATCGACGTGATGCACGTGACGAAGAATCTTTGCGTGACCCTGCTTGGCTTTTTGGGCGTGTATGGGAAGACAAAAGATACACCAGAGGCACGGGAGGACCAACAACGTATGCACGGAAAAGACGGCATACATCAGGGTCAGGCCAGCTACGCTCTTACCAAAGAAGAGAAGGAAATCTTCTTCGAATGCCTGCTCAGCATGAAGGAGGTACCGTCTGGCTTCTCGTCGAATATAAAGGGAATAATAAATATGGCAGAGAAAAAGTTCCAGAACCTAAAGTCTCATGACTGCCACGTGATTATGACGCAACTCCTTCCGGTTGCATTGAGGGGGCTTCTACCGAAAAACGTTCGATTAGCCATTGTGAAGCTATGTGCATTCCTCAATGCAATCTCTCAGAAGGTAATTGATCCAGAAATCATACCAAGGTTACAGAATGATTTGGTGTAATGTCTTGTCAGTTTCGAGTTGGTGTTCCCACCATCCTTCTTCAACATCATGACGCACGTCCTAGTTCACCTTTGTGAAGAGATTTCCGTTTTGGGTCCTGTATTTATACACAATATGTTCCCCTTTGAAAGGTTCATGGGAGTCTTGAAGAAATATGTTCATAACCGTGCTAGGCCAGAAGGAAGCATCTCGAAGGGCCATGAAAATGAGGAGGTCATTGAGTTTTGTATTGACTTCATTCCTGACCTTAAGCCGATTGGTGTTCCTGAATCGCGGCATAAGGGCAGACTGGAAGGAAAAGGCACACTAAGAGGGCATCAAATAATATGTATGGACGGGCATTCTCTCACTGAAGCACACTACACATTTCTACAGAATTCCGCCTTGGTGGCTCTGTATATGGAGGAACACAAGAATTTTCTACAGTCCAAACACCCGGAGAAGTCTTACGACTGGATTACACGTGAACAAACGAGGACTTTCGCCGGTTGGTTGCAGAAACGTGCCCTGAATGACGGCGATATTCAAAATGACCTGTACTCGCTGTCCCAGTTACCATCTTCGAATATAATAACTTTCAAAGGGTACCAGATAAATGGGAATACATTTTACACGATCGCCCAAGATAAGAGAGCACCAACCAAAACAGTGGTGTCCGCTTTGATGCAACAACCAACACGGGAAAGGAAACATATTATGGTTACATAGAGGACATATGGAAACTTAACTATGGATCAGGTGATTTGAAGGTCCCTTTTTTCGGTGCAAATGGGTCAATATGACATGAGGCGGGGTAACGGAAGACCCGCAGTACGGAATGACAACAGTGGATCTCAACAATCTTGCGTATGCAGACGAACCATTCGTCCTAGCCAATGATGTGGCGCAGGTTTTTTATGTGAAAGACATGTCTACCAGACCGAGAAAAAGAAAAGATAAGGAAGCGAATGGGTCATACGACGAGCCCAAGCACTACATAGTTCTTTCAGGAAAAAGAAACATCGTGGGAGTGGATGACAAGACAGACATGTCAGAAGATTATGAAAAGTTTGATGAAATTGCTCCATTCACAGTGAATATTGACCCGAGCATCCAGTTAAATGATGAAGATTTTCCATGGCTACGGCGCAAAGGGACACACGCGAAGAAAAAGTTTCACACCCAAAGATCTGGGATGTGATCGGCTTCACCATCATCACTTTCTTCTGTGTTTCACACCCAGGAGGGAATGCCTGTAATAGTTAGGGTAGCTATGTGTTTTGGCATTTGAAACGCGAAGAAATTTTATGTGCAAACAAATTCTTTTCATGCATTTACTGATTTTTCCAGCTAAATAACCCTGAAATTGAAAATCATTTCAAATGAACTCAGAAAAGGTTGAAAGTTGGCATGGTATCATAATTTCATACAAATAGCATGTGCAAGAAAGTAGAGATGGTTACGGCAAAAACTGGATGCACTTCGTGTACAAAATGGACAATCTCTTTCGAAGTATCAGGGTTTCCGACGAAAATTGAACTGTTACAAAGGCATTTCATTTTTTAAATAACCTAAGCATTACCAAATTGAATATAATGATAAAACACACTAATATTAAGCATAAGAAAAAAGAATCACTGAAAAACTTTTTTCAAAGTTAAGTTATTCACAAACTAGTGATTCACACAAATTTCAAATATTCAAAATTTAAACTACTCAAATTTGGAAACTACCGGCACTAACAGAAAGTTTGTAATTTTTTGTACCTAAAGCAAAAATATTCACAAAGAAACTCTAAATACAGAAAAAACAACTCAAAAATAAATAATGCAAAATAAAATTAAGAAAATAAAAAAGCCCACCTACTGGGCCAAAGCGGCCTGCATACGACTAGGAACACAAGCTTTTGTTGGGCCAGGATGCAGGCCCGCAAAGGCCCAGTAGGCCCACTGGGCGAAGAGGACAGGTAGGCCCAGTAGGCCTGATTAGGAGAGGAGCTCGAGAGCTACCGCCTGGAGCTTATAAACCGGTCACGGTAGCCTCTCGGCTAGCGAGTGGGACTAAAGTTGCGCACCGCTGGGCAGCGCACCCCTTTAGTACCGAGTCGTGGATCCAACGGTACTAAAGACCCCCCTTTAGTACGGTTGGAGCCACCACCCGTACTAAAGGGGTGCGCTCCACTGCTTGGCTGGCCAAAACAGACCTTTAGTACCGGTTGGTGGCTCCAACCGTACTAAAGGTCCATCCTATATACAACACTTGAAAAAATTTAGTTTCCTCTGTTCTTCCCTTTGTTTCCGCCCTCCGTCGCAGCCCTACCTGATCGTCACCGCCCCGCCTCGCCGACCCATCCGTCCCGCCCTCGTCGCCGCCCGTCGGCGTCGCCGCCCGGTCTGTCCCGTCCCGTCGTCCCGTCGCGCCCCGCCCGTCCGTCGCCCACCGCCCGCCCGTCCGTCGCCCAGCCGCCCGCCCGCCCTAGTGCCGCCCGTCCGTCGCCCGTCGCCGCCCGCCGTCGCCTCGCCGGTGAGCTCGCGCCCGCCATGCCATGTCACACACACACACACAGTACTACACACACACACACACACACACACACACACACACACACACACACACACACTACACACACACACAAACACACATTAGATTGTTTGTTATAATTTTTTTTGTTTTTTAGTTATTGAAATATTAGAAATTATTCTGTTTTTTAGTTATATAAATATTAGAAATGTTAGTTTTATAGAAATGTTATAAATGTTTTCTGTTTTTTAGTTATAGAAATGTTAGCAATTTTTCTGTTTTTTAGTTATATAAATATTAGAATTATTATGGAAATGTTAGTTATATAATCAGGAAATTTTAGAATTAGTTTTAGTTAGATGAATTAGATTAATGTCAAATTGTTAGAATTTGCATATATATAGAATTTTAGTTATCACAATCCAATCATATAAAAAATGTTACTTTTTGCGGGCATATAGTATTTGTTCTCGACGATATGCCCGGCCCGCATCCTCGCCGTCGACCTGTTCGCGACGACGTCCTGCTTCAGGGGACCCATGTTCGGGACTGGGCTCCGCCGGGCTGGCACTGGGAGGTGCTACCTGAAGGGGCGCGCCGCTTGGTGAGGAACCCGACCTCGGGTCCCGTCATCGACCCTAATCTTCTTTGGTGGCGTTCACGTGGGCCACATTCGGTGCAGAGGCAGCCGGCCCCGCCGGAGGTGGTGCGTCACCGTGTCAGGGAGGAAGATGAGCACATCCATCGCTACATGGCTGCTATGGACGACGTCAGGTTCTCCACTACTTGGCGGGTTCTTTGGGCAGATGACGGGAGATATGATCCTATGATGGTTCCTTCTCTTTGGGTGTGCACCGCCGCGCCCGAGAACATGAGTGGCGCCCTAGATTCTTCTATAGTACTCGATCTTTATTAGGTACCTAGCCGTGATGTATTCGATATATAATATTCGGGACGATGTATTCGAGATTATATATATTAAGACGATGATGTATTCGAGATTATATATTCGAGACGATGTATTCGAGATTCAGTTTTTCCTTATTGATTAATTGCATCCATGCATTGTAATTTGAATACTAAATTGTTTTATATTTCTTCTGTATTAGTAAAGTAAAAGCTATGGCGGACAATACCGACAGAGAGAGAGAGAGCGAAGTGGAATTGTTCGACATCATACGCATTCCTCACAGGCTAGATGATCTGAATGAAGCAGATGACGGCTCCCAATATCTGAACAATACCGGAGAGGGTGATGAAAAGATATTCGATCTCGACGACCGGGCTGATGAAGTCATGAACTATGATTATGATTATGACACAGACAATGTTTGTGATGACACAGACAATGCTGATCTTCAAATAACAAAGACTACCGGCGAGGTATATTTATATAAGCATGCATCATGGTGATCATCACATGTTTTTTTATTGAAGATATGTTAACGAATCGATCTTTCTTCTTTCAGCCCTCCGGATCGAGCAAATATGCTTCTACAGACAGCAAGACAAAGCGAGGCCCGGGCAGATTGTTGAAGGATGGTGTAAAGTACCACATCGAATCCATCAAACCTAGTGCCAAACCCCTCACGCCTAAGAACATTGCGAACAAGTGGACTCGTCGTGCGGAGTTCTTGTGAAGGACAAACTCCCGATCTCCATTCAAGAATGGAAAGAGCCAAAGACTAAACGTCTAGGTGTTACTTGGGTCGACAACAGAGCCAAAAAAGACCTTGTGAAATCTCTGATGGAACATTTCACCCTACCAGATCATTTCACTGAAGCAGATGTGGAGAAAGTCAAGGCCGCTGCACTTAAGAAGATGGCAATTGCATTCAACACCCACAAGAAAACTGTATGGGCCAACTACCTCGCTAATGAAAGGAAGACTCCAGAATTCACGGGAACACTACAGAAGCAAAGAGAGCACTGGGACGATTTCGTGACCTTCAAGGATTCAGAAATATCTAAGGAACGGTCGATGAAAAACAAGGCAAATGCCGCAAGAAAGACGCAATTCAATAGGCTGGGTCCTGGTGGCTACGCGGTGGGATTGCCTAAGTGGGATAAGTCTGAGCAAGAGATGGAGGATGCAGGGGTCACTCCAGTTACCCGGCACTGGCCCCCCAGGTGCAGAACTTTGTTCTATGCGCATGGGGGAGCGTTGGACCCGAAGGCAGGCGAAGTTTCGCGGAAGGCAAGTCTAAAAGGAGCCGAACAAAAGATAATTGACGCAATAGATGAAGCTCGAAGGGGGGGTGTTCACACCCAACAGAGAGAACGACGAGCTTACGCACGCCCTGGGAAATCCTGAACACCCGGGAAGAACACGAGGCATGGGCGTTATTCCCTGGTATGAGGGCTTTTCAGAATGGAACGAGGACTACAGGAGCCGTGCAAGAAGGAAGATGGAGGAGGAGAAAAAAAGGAAGCTGGAGGAGGAGCAGAGGAAGCAGGACGCAGAATGCCTTCAAGGCCTAGAAGCAAGGCACGCGGACCTGGCACTCAAATTCCAGCAGCAGCAACAACAGATCGACTCACTTAGCCAGGAAAGGGGGTCTCAGCATTGGATAGCACCGTCCCATCCATGCCGAGAAGCAGCGTTGGTTCTGCCCCGGGCGACACACTGCTGGATACATACCCTGTGGATGAGATCATAGAGAACACTAACTGCGAGCTACACTCCAAAATGAAGAACATATCCATGAAGGTGGCGGACGGTGTTGCTTTTCCAGTTACCCCCGAAGCAACCTACCATTGCATCCCGATTCCAGAGGGCTATGCTCGTGTCATGGTTGATGAAGTGGTGGACCCATATTCGGGGCTAACGCTTGACATTCCTGGAGGTGAAGATGAGCGCACACTGGGAGAGGCCATACATCGTATCATCCTATGGAGAAAGGATTGCATCATCTTTCGAAGTCCACCGACACCGCGTCGTCTGCCGACTCCTCCTCGAAGTCCGCCACCGAGTCAGCAGACTCCCGCTCCTCCAAGTCCACGAACGCGTGAGACGACTCCTCCTCGAAGTCCGCCACCTCCTCCAAGTCCCCGAACGCATGAGCTGACTCCTCTGGTTTCAAGCCTGGCACAGCGTCATGCCACTTCTCCGGTTTCAAGTCTGGCACCATGTCAGGCCATACCTCCTGCTTCAAGTCCGGCACATCGTCAGGCCACTTCTCCTGGTCCAACTCCACATCAGCCGTCTCCGCCGTCTCAGCAATCGCTGAAGAGACATCCCGCAACTTTGGTGCATAGCGGTACAGGCGAAGGCAAGCGATATAAATATGGTCCAAGCCTCGCTCCTCTTCCATAGAGGCCTTACGACATGACTAAGGAGCAAAACGCAGCCATAGTGCAAGCCCAAGTGGACACCCATTTTGGACCGAAACCGGCACCGCCGCCAAAGGAGAAAGTGCCTGAGAAAGTAATTGACCACTTCATTCGTATGGCTAGAGAACCAGCTCTGAAGCCTGTTGACTCGGACTATGAGCGCCAAATCAGGAAGACACATCGAGCACGACGACAGAAGGAAGCGAGCTCAAGCTCGATCCAACAAGCAACTGGAAAAAATTGCGGGAAAACCATTCCCGGTTGGGAGAAACGGTAGCAAGCGATCCCCGCTTGTTGTGCCAATAACACATGAGAGGAGTAATCTGCGCGCCAAATATTATTGTGGGCAAACCGTTAGCGTTCCCAGCATGGCGATGTGGTAATAACAGAGGATCATATAATGCAGGCTCAAATGCTCAATATCTCTGTTGGACAACTCCTCGAAATCGAGCCCATGCCTACGCTTAAAGAATCGGAAATAGCATGGCAATATGTCCGGGGCAAACCTTTGGTCCATCCAGACAAGGTCAAGGACCTCCCAGCGAGAATGTATCAATTGCATCAATGATACATGAACATCACCAAGATTTCAATCGAGAGTCCCTCATGGTGAATGTCAAGCATGAGCATTATTACCATGAGAAAGCTCGGCCATTGAGTATCGAACTATTTCAGTTATTTAATCAAGGCGCACTCGACAAGTCTATCGTCGGTTGCTATTGTGCGTAAGTGATTTCTTTCGTAATTTAAGTCTCAAGCTAGTTATGTAGTGATAATTTTGATCAATCATTACATGTAATTATCCTCACTATATTCTTTTTCTGTGGTATTATATGCAGGATGAAGATGTATGAAGTCATTGGGTTCATTGACCTAAATACCATTAATCGGGAAATATGGGAGATTGAACATTGTCAAGATGCTGTAGAGGAAAGCATGCTAGAGTTCTTGAAGCGCCTCAATACCAATGAAGATATACTACTTCCTTACAACTTCCCGTGAGTCACACTGTCTTGTACTACAAATTCTGTTTTTGCTTACTAGCTAGCTAGATATTAATAATTAAGTGTATACGGTTTACGGTAGTTGATTAATTTTATGCACATGCCCGCTTAATTAAGACATGCAAGCGCAGCGTATGCAGTTGGCACTGGGTCTTGTTAGACATTAAAGTTGAGGAAGGAAAAGTTGAATTACTGGACTCACTAACTAAAGAAGATAAAGATTACACCGTCGTGAAGGGGATAGTCAACAGGTAATTTCAATCATTATTAACTATTAGTTCCTGATATGAACTATTTAATAACCCCTTTATTAATTTTCTTTGCCGGCGGGCAGGGCATGGGCAAAGTTCATCAAGGTGACTCCAGACACGTGGCCAAAAAAGTTGTTTTGGCATCGACCAAATGTAAGTAATTAAGTAGTACTAGCTAGCTACATCTCTTTAATACTTGTTTCAATATCATTAATTAATTATCATGCTCGATTAATCATTATCTGATTCAATTACATTCTCGTAAAGGCCCTGAGGCAGGCGTCGGGGAATAATCTGTGTGCATTCTACGTTTGCGAGAACATTCGCATGATGACGTGCGAAAGAAGCAGATCTAATAGACAGGACTGAGTACGTTTTTGTCAGAACACTATTCACACCATTATCGATATCTAGTTACACAACTAACACACATGCATATTGATCTCATTCTTAACAGTTCAGGTCGGTGCGGGATAAGCTCCTACCATCGGACCGCATACAAGCACTTCAAGAGGAAATAGCCAGATTTTTGCTCGACCAGGTCATAGATCCCAAAGGAGAATACTATTACCCGCTACCGCCCCCATGAACCACTTGTCATCGTGCTCCGAAGGCACCAAGGCAACATGTAGGAGAAATTGTATATGTATATACATGTGTATGTGTGAATAGTTAATGGTGTTGGCTGTGAGACATTCGATGATAATATATATATATATATATATATATATATATATATATATATATATATATATATATATGGTTCTACGTATGAGAAAATTTATTTATATATATGCATAACGTGTACAATTTGTAGTATCGTGAAATACCAGCAAACAAAAAAGAATTAAATGAAAAATAAAGCCAAATTGAAAACACAAAATTAAAGCAAAAATTAAAAAAAAAACACCCAAACATTTAGTACCGCTTGGTGTTACCAACCGGTACTAATGTCGTACACGCACCCGGGCCTGGCTCGTGCCACGTGTTTGCACTTTAGCGCCGGTTCGTGACGAACCGGTACTAAAGGGGGGAGGACCTTTAGTCCCCACTCTTTAGTGCCGGTTCGCCAACCGGCACAAAAGGCCGTCACGAACCGGCACTAAAGGCCGGTTCTGCACTAATGCACACACTCCTATATGAATATAGTATTAAAAGAATACCAGGAAATTTAAAAAGAAAGATTTTAGGATATCAAACATGGGTGCCCATTCTACCCCCGTGTTTACTTTTGTGAGGAATGGATGCCCGTGGTCTCCGTGGCGAAGAAAATACGGTGCAACATACAATCTATCCAAACAGTTTTTTTTTCTGTACATATGAATGTTTTTACTATTTTTACCTAGAATACCATGGGCACCCATTCCTGACGAAACTAAACACGCGGGAGTAGAATGGGCACCCACGTTAGATACCCCAAACTCCCATTATATTTTCAAATTCACTACCTTTTGATACTATATTCATATAAAGGCGTGTGGCAGAAACACAAATCCTTATCTCATAATAACATCTTATGTTATGTATATTGGTTTCAGTAATATCTTATATTATCGGAACGAAGGGAGTAACAAACAATCCAAAAGTTATGGTAACGATTATGCCCTGAAGTTATGGTTTTATGTAACTAACCAAAAAATATGATCGATGACCCTACTATACGTCAGTCAATACCCTCAACTGCGGGACCATACCTAGGTCGGTATGGCCCGACATGGCTAAACATACCTAGCACAACACGGCTCGTGAGGGCACGTTTTTTTTTGACAAATCATGAGGGCACGTTTAGTACACAGGTCGTGTCGTGTCGGCCCATGTGCCCAGTCTCTAGGCCAGAAATGACACAAGGAAACGGGCCGGCCCATCTGCACATTTAGTCCACAGCCCATGTGATTTTGGGCCTACATGGGCAGTTTTGGGGGCTAATATATACTCCATCCGTTCCTAAATACAAGTCTTTATAAAGATTCCACTATGAACCACATACGGATGTATATGTATATAGATGTATTTTAAGTGTAGATTTCATTTATTTTGCTCCGTATGTAGTCCACTATGAACGGAGGGAGTATAACTTTTTTAATAAAATGTATGTAAAAAAAGGTTAAACGTTTTTTTAGACACAAAAAAAAAAGGTTAAACGTGGCGTGCCCAGCATCGCGGCCCAGGCAGGCCACGTGCCATACCGGCCCGAGTAGGCACGTGTCGGGCCAGGCCCACCATGGGCCAGCCAGCCTGGCACAGCCCAGGTGGCCAGGTCAAGCAACTCACTGCTCCGGCGACTCCCGTTGCACGCTTCCGGGCAAACTCCCCCCAACCGGCTCCGTCCAAGTTCAACACTCCACAGGTGCCTCTCCTCTCCTCTGCTTCACTCACCGCTGCTCCTTTTTACTCTCTAGTTTTCTCCTTCTGGGAGTAAATCTGATAGTTCCCCTTCTCAAGGCGTTCGGCGTTGCTGCGATTCTCGGCCAGATAACCATCTCCACTTCAATCTGTTTGGGGAAATTAGGGATCTGGGGGTCTGCAAAGGTAGCGGCTGTAAGACCTGAAGTCAGCAAAGGTAGCGATTTCTTTTCAACTCAATTAGTTTGTGTTTTTCCAGCTTCGTTATAGGAAAAGGAGGTAGCATCTGGGGTTTCAGATCTTCTAGTAAATTTCATACCAGAAAGTAAGCAGAGTTAGTGGGTGAATGGGAAGCCTTTGGTTTTCTTATCCGTTCTGTTTCAGTTTTGGAATTACCAGGTAAAATT
Organism: Aegilops speltoides; assembly: GCA_021437245.1. NCBI lineage: Eukaryota > Viridiplantae > Streptophyta > Magnoliopsida > Poales > Poaceae > Aegilops > Aegilops speltoides. The sequence goes on from CM038143.1 coordinate 8,991,299, forward strand.
TTGTTTTCCTACACAAACTATAAAATTGTGTTAGTAGCATAGATTGTGGATTAGACACAATTTACCTACTGAAGTCAAAAGTTTTAACTGATTAAAATCTGATGACATTTAGTAGCATTAGATTAGTACTAATCTTGTGCTTACTGTACTTGTAGCCAAGCAATTGATTCATGAAGGTAGGCTGCTCTGCTGCTCTCTGCCATTGATGTGTTGGGCGCTGCTGTGCTTCTCACCTATACATGGTGGAATCCGAGGTCCAGGTAGCCATTTTTTCACTTCATTCAGTCTGGTTGGGTGTTTTCAGTTTCATTTTAGAAAAAGAAAAGGGATTTGAGATCCAGTAACTGAAACCAGAAGTATGCAAAGATAGCGGGGGAATGTGAAGCCTTTGCTTATCTTATTAATTCTGTTTTCAGTTTGGAATTTAAAAAACTGGTGTTTTCATACTGGAATATACAGGTAAACTTTTGTTTTTTCTACACTTACATTTTTTAGACAAAATATAAAATCTTGTTACTAGCATAGAGACAAAAACTACCTACTATGATGAGTAGTTTGGGCCTATTTCAATCACGATTTCGATCTCATAGATTAATGAACTGCTTATTGTTGATTGGTTTTAAGATAGCTAACCACTCCTGCTGCACTCTGCTTATTGTACACGATGATACAGCTGTGTTTTGATATATGGTGACACTAATTCAAGCTCCAACCCTGTAGGCAAGCAATTGATTCATGAAGGTAGACTTCTCTGCTGATCTCTTCCATTGATCGGACCTGCATCTGGCTCCACTTCCATCCGACAAAGGCGTCCCTCTGTTCAGTTACTTCTGTCAGGAAGCTTCTGTAAAGAGATTTGGATAGTGAAGAGCACAAATAAAGAGCAAGAAGATGGAGTTGGTGGTAGGTGCCTCAAATGCTACCATGAGGTCTCTGCTGGGCAAGCTGGGTGGCCTTCTAGCCCAGGAGTATGCTCTGGTCCGTGGAGTTCGCCGTGATGTTCAGTACATCAACGATGAGCTTACAAGCATGCAGGCCTTCCTCCGTGACCTCAGCACTGCCCTGGATGACCATGACAACCGGATGAAGGACTGGATGAAGCAGATCCGTGACATGGGCTATGACATTGAAGATTGCATTGATGACTTTGCCCACCGCATCCCCCGCGATCCTAGCAGTGATGTTAAATGCTTATTCATCAGGACAAGATTCTATGAACTCCGGATGTGGTGGCCTCGCCGTGACATTGCGTCGAAGATTGCTGACCTCAAGGTGCGAGCCCAGCAGATTGGTGAGCGACGTAGAAGATATGGGGTGCACAACCCAAGGAACCGTAAGAATGGCTCTGGAGTTAGCGCTGGAACATATGAAGTTGCTGAGCACCAGTTCACAGAGCGTCAGCTCATTGGTACGAAGGAGCCTGTGGGGATGATGGCTGACATGAAAAAGCTTGAGGATTGGCTAGTCAAATCTGATAAAAGTTCTTATGAGGAGCGAGCTGTTCTGTCCATAGTCGGATTCGGCGGCGTGGGAAAGACCACTATTGCAATGGCTTTGTACCAAAACGTCAGGGATAAATTTGATTATCGGGCATCAGTCACTGTGTCTCAGAACTATGATGAAGATGCAGTCCTCACGATGATTCTAAAACAAGTCAAGCCTCAGGAGAGTGATCACAAGATCAAGATTGAAGCAATGAACCATGACGAACTTGTGAAAGAACTAAAAAGTCACCTGGCAGAAAAAAGGTATTTGTAATTGTTGCTTTCCTTCTTTGTCAATTATATGTCATTTTTAATAAGTAAAGTAACTGTGCCATCTGTATTAAACTTAATAATCCTTGTCACAATAGTTTGACCGATTCACTAATTCTTGTGATATGTTCAGTAAGTCATGTAATTTCATCTGTTGCCTTAACAGAAAGAGCTTTACGTTCTAAACCTTGCTAGTGTATAGTTAGCAGTTTGTGATATTAGGCCTGTCCAGCAATTAAATTAACTCTAGAACTAAAAAGCACAAGTAAATAAGATGACGTCAGATAATGGAGTTTTTTCACTAATCAAACTAGTTAATACATTGGCACATTGCTAATGTACTGTTACTGTTCAGACCTACTACATAGCTAGGATCAGAGGAACAGTGAGGTAGATCTGTCAGGCACACGTTATGTTTTGCTGAATAAATCCAGACCTACTACATAGCTAGGATCAGAGGAACAGTGAGAAGGCAAGATCAAACCTACTCTAATGTGGATTCACTTAAGTCAAGAAATCTATTTGTCTCAGTAATAAGTTTCTCATTACTGACCAAAACCTAAATCAATTGACGCATAGCTTGCACCAGGTCATTAACCATACAAACTAGCCATTACAACAATATACAGTGAGGACAGTTTATTAATTCACGAACAGTTTGTCAGCTGTACAATCTTGAGAGAAGTGCATATTTCAACCCTGAACTTTTGCCCTAGTCTAATTTACAACCCCGAACGCCAATACCGTCTGTCCAGTCAGCATGCCATGTCAGCAAAAAATGCAAAAATTCCAAGGAAAAAATCTGTAAAACCACCAAAACTCAAATTCTCGAAAAAATTATTTCCAGAAAAAACAAAAAAAAACATTTTTTAAAATTTCCCTAGCTCCTTTCGCGAACATTTTTTTGGAATTTTGCTTTTTTATATATTTTTTCCCTGATTTTACATATTTTTATTTACTTTTTCTTCAAATTTTGAAAAAAAATAATCTGATGTGGCATGCTGATTGGACCCGTTGACTAGTCAAAACTGGTCACCCCAGGTCAAAGCCGGTCAACAGGGAGGGGAGGGTTGAATCCTGACTGGTTTTGAGACTTGGGGGTTGTAATTTAGACGGTATTGAAGTTCGGGGTTGTAAATTAGACTAGGGCAAGAGTTCGGGGTTGAAATATGCACTTCTCTCTACAATCTTTGCGTGAACAGACGATACACTTGCGCACTGTTTTAACACCAATTGTAGAGTTCAAGGAGTCAATTTTCTCGATAGTTGCATATTTGTAAGAGAAGACACCTAACACATAGTATGTCTCTCATGAAAGATAAACTTTGATACGTGTACATTTCTTTTCTGATATGTATTTTATTTCCTTGTTCTTGATAGGTATCTCCTCTTGATTGATGACATATGGTCTGCAAAAACATGGGAGAGTATCAGAAAGTGCTTGCCACATGATAACAAAAAAGGCAGCAGAGTAATAGTGACTACAAGATTTCAAGCTGTTGGTGCCACATGCTCACAAGGAGAGATTGATTTTGTTCATCCAGTCGAATTTCTTGATGAAGACGAGTCTAAAAGGTTATTTAAGCGAAGTGTTTCTGAATCCAAAAGCATCAAATATAACGAGAAAGAACTGGACAAAGTCACTGAGGAGATATGCAAGATATGCAGGGGTCTACCTTTGGCCATAGTTACCATGGCTGGTCTTGTTGCCAGCAACCCGGACACACTCAGCAAGAAATGGGAAGCAGTGTGCAAATCATTATTTCCAGAGTCGGTGCCTTCTCTCACCTTGGATGGTGTTACAAGGATACTCGAGTATTGCTACAATGATTTGCCTGCAGAACTCAGGACCTGCTCGTTGTACCTGAGCATATTTCCTAAGGGTTCAAAAATTAGTAGGAAGCGTTTGATCCGGAGGTTGATAGCCGAAGGTTTCGTTAGTGAGAAGCATGGCTTGTCAGACGAGGAAGTTGCAGAAACATACTTTAATCAGCTGATAAAAAGGAAGATAATACGGCCGGTTGAACACAGCAGCAACGGGAAGGTAAAAAGCTTTCAAGTTCATGATATGGTTCTTGAATATATTGTGTCCAAGTCAAGCGAAGAGAATTTTATTACTGTGGTTGGTGGCCACTGGCTGATACCAATGTCGACCAATAAAGTCCGTCGACTCTCTGTGCAAAGCAGTGGTTCCGAACATGGAAGTTCAACAAAACACATGAACCTGTCGCAAGTGCGATCACTGACCATGTTCCGGAGCCTGGACCAACTTCATTTCCACTCTTTCAATAATGGGATTTTACAAGTGCTCGATCTTGAGGGTTGCAAGGGTTTGAAAGAGAAACATCTGAAGGACATGTGTAGAATGCTTGTACTGAAGTATTTGAGCCTTCGGGGAACAGATATTTCCAAAGTACCCTCTAAGATTGAGAAACTCGAGTACTTAGAAACTCTCGACCTGAGGGAGACTGATGTCAGTGAGCTGCCAAAATCTGCAGGGCAGCTCAAAAGAATAATCAACATATTTGGTGGGAATAAGAACCCAAGAAGGGGGTTGAAGTTGCCTCAAGAGATTAATAAGGAGACAATGAAAGCACTTCGTATACTGTCAGGGATCGAGATTGATGAGCAATCAACAGGTGTAGAAGGCCTCCATCAGTTGACGGGGCTTAAGAAGCTTGCCATTTACAAGCTCATAATATTGAAGGATAGTAAAATCTTCAAAGAATTACGCTCTGCAATCGAGTATCTTGGCAGCTGTGGTCTGCAAACTCTGGCGCTCAATGATGAGCGATCTGATTTTATCAACTCACTGGACACCATGTCTGCACCCCCAAGATACCTCAGCGCCCTTGAGCTCTCTGGCAACTTGGATAGTCTTCCCAAGTGGATTAACAAACTAAGTAACCTCCACAAATTGACCCTCTCTGTAACAGTTCTCCGGATGGATACTTTCGAGCTCCTCTGTGACCTGCCTTTGTTGTTCTCCCTCACCTTTTCGCTGAGTGCAGCGAAGCAGGATGAGGCCATAGAGGACATACTTGAGAAGAACAAATCGGTGTCGGGCGGGGAGATCTTTGTTCCAAGTGGAGGATTCAAGAGCCTCAAACTGCTTCGCTTCTTCGCACCTCTAGTGCCAAAACTGAGCTTCCCAGAGGATGCAATGCCAGCACTTGAAAGGATCGAGATGCGGTTCGAAGCCTTTGAGGGCCTTTTCGGCATCGACACCCTCCAAAGTCTCAAGGAGGTGCACCTCAGAGTCAATAGCGCTGCAGATGAAATAACCAACTTCATTGTAGAAGATTTGAAGACCATCAAGACGCCAAAGATAATTGTGGATCATGTTATCAGCAGCTGAAATGTGGCATTCTCATGGAGGGCTTACTCATCATCCATCTTTCCCATATGTTTGGCGAGATTACTGTTTTAGTTTGTGCCATTCGTACTTTAATAAAAACAGGACACTGTTGCATGCCTGTAAGCCACAAGACTTATGATTTTTGCTTGTGAAATTCGAACGTGATTTTTCTTTTGGGCTTGTAAGTTAATTTGATTTTAACTTTAAACTGTGAGCGTTTGTCAAAGATATTTGTATTACCGATCATGAGAAAACCATACACATGAAGTGATTTGTTATACTTCTCTACATGTTGGACGAACACCGTCTTTCTTCCTGTTCCTGTCCTTCCTCTGTACGCGTTGTCTTTTTTGGTTATGTCCATTGTTAATGCTTTTGAAGTAGAACAGAGCCAGCTTCTGATATATCAAGATTAGGGTTTCCATAATTCCCCAGATATGTGAAATCTCGTGTTCTTTTTTTCTCTGTCAGTACTGATTTTACAACTTGGTAAAATACTCCTACATGCAATGTTTTTTTCCAATGCAGATTATTTAGTTATCTTGTTGTTTTTTGCATTGGTGGTCTCCAGGGAACAAGGTTGTGGTGGCAGGGGAGGGGAAAGCTCTTTATCTGCTTTCAGTGTCTTCCATGGCAGGAGGTCAGAGTCCATTATAAATTACTCCCTCCGTTCCTAAATATAAGTCTTTTTTAGAGATTCCATTACGGACTACGTACGGAGCAAAACAAGTGAATCTATACTCTAAAATCCGTCCATGTATATACATCCGGATTGAAATCTCTAAAAGGACTTATATTTAAAAACGGAGGGAGTAGCAAAGATCCCATGGCTGTAGCTTCTTGTCTACCAAAATCAGCAAGATGCCTGTAAATCGGAGGACACGGGCGAATTTGCACGCTCTGGTGGTGGTTGGCTGCAGCATCGCAATATTTTTTTTACAAAATAAGTAGAAACTTGATGGAGAGGCAGCCTGTTTAGAGTTTTGACCACAGTGATCTGGTGCGATACCGGCATCAATGCACCACACGTGCAAGGCTTATATAGAAACCTCTAACCAAAGATGCTCGCTGCTCCAACGAGTGTAAACCGATCTGCCGACCTTACGCCACGTCTCCCATAATATACACTTTGTAATAGGTCTCTGTTTCTCCTTGGCCTTTCACTCCCCTCCAAGAGTTTCTTCCTAACCATGTGAGCTTCTCACCTTGTGCCTGTAATCTTCCGACAAAATTCAGAACGAGGGTCACACAGATTTGATACGTGCCGTGCCGGTCCGTTAGGCCTCGTTTGACAGCAAGGGATTGCGGGATTTTTTAGGGGAGAGTATTTCAGAGGATTTGGTGAATCCATCTCTTTCACCCAATCCCCTCAAATCCCTCCGAAACCCTCAAACCCCTCCTTATGGAGCAGAAAAGGGAGGAAGAAAGAAGCATCAGCATTCAGAGAGAGATGAAACAGCGACACTGCTGCTGCTCCTTGGCCTTGCTCCACCATGCCCTGCTGCTGCTGCTGCTGCCTCTCGTCTTCCTCGCCCTGCTGCTCAACGTCGGCGGCCTCCTCCTCACCGGAGGCAACAACGGTATGTATGTACACCTATATATCCCACAACTGAGTCTCTCAGCATCTTTGCAAATTTTTTCCGGCAGTGCAAGAATCACAACTTCTACCCGGTTACGTTCGAAGGTTCGGCAGCTGACCCTGACGCTTCAAACCTTTTGCAGCACAGCTGCACAAGTCTATGGGCCAGAGGAGTGGCGGCCGCGTCGCGCCGCCGGCGCCCAACGCCAGCGGGGACCCTCACACCTGACCTAGATTGGACCTGCACGCCGGACTGCGAGCAAGGAACAAATTAAGCTACATAGATGTAACTCAACACTGTACACTGTCTCTCTGTTTAGCTACGTTCAGTTAGTTACGGCTCCTGTTTTTTTCCCGGGAATTTAGGCTGCTGGTTTGATATTTCAGAATTGGTGTCGCATTTTCTTCTTTCTGCGTAAAGTTTTTTTGACATGGCTTCCTTTAGATGAACTTTGTGGTCGCCTAGCTGCTTCGCAAAATCGAATAAAGCAGCTGTAATAACCTTTTTTTTATGACTTTGGTACATGACATCGGAGTTAATCAATAAAGTGGAGCGAGTTTTGCCTAAAAAGAAGATGCCGAGAGCATTGCTTCAAAGAAGAAGAAAATGCCCAAATCGAATAAAGCAACTGTAATAACCTTTTTGTTATATAACTTTGCTACATGCCGCCCCTCTGATAAGCCTAGAGCGAATTGCCTCTGCTCACACCGGGGCCTCCGTCACTCGTTGGATCAACAAATCAGGGTTTTTTTTTCCCAAGAATTATCAGCAAGTCAGGTATCCACCCATGAGTAGGCATGGACGGCCTCCGTTTCGGTCAGGGTAATCCCTATATTACGCTCATTGCGTCAAACTGTCATGTTCCCATAACTGAACCACCGGTCAACTAAGAGGTGGGCCGGTCGATTAGCAGTAGGCAGAGAAGATTTTGATTCCGGCCTTAAGAACCTTCTAGAAGGTTTCGAACAAGTTTCTCATTTTTTTTCAGGCTTATTTTAGGTTTTCATATATGTTTATTTTAACTCTTCAGAATATAAATAAGTTTTTAAAATTTTAGCAAAATTAAGTAGAAGTGTTCGCATTTCTAAAAATTGTTTGAAAATTTCAGAAATTGTTTGTGTTTTCCAAAAATATTCAATATTTGTAAAAACTATTCGTATTCTAAAAAATTAGTCACTTATAAAAAAACTTGTTCCAATTTTTTAAAATGTTTTCAAAAACTATTCCTGTTTTAAATAGTTGTTCGCAATTTCTCTAAAAAAATCACACACTCAAAAGCATTTCAATATTTGTCAAAATGTTCATGTTTTCAAAACAATATTCCTAAATTTATATAAATGTTCAACATTTTGGAACAATTCCACATTTACTAAAAGTATTCGCTTTTTCCGAAAAAAACTCATGTTTTCAAAACAATTCCACGTTTATAATTGTTTAGAAAGTTATATATTTATGTGCATTCCTTCAAATACAAATCCAAAATAAGAGTTTTTTTTTCATGCATGAAAACTGAAATCCGCTCTGCCTATTGATAATTAGGATGCTTTGCAATGATTTTGATGAAAACATTGAAAAGAAACTGACAAATGTTCGGCTGCTCGCACAACCAAGCAACCGGTCAACCAGGAGATGGGCCGGTCGGTTGGTGTTCGGCAGACGGGATTTTGGTTTGGGTTTTGGGAACCTTCATGAATGCACCTGACCGGTTTTCTCGTTTTTCTTTAGAGGTTTATTTCAGGTTTTCATATATGTTGTTTTTATTTCAGTTCTGTCAAAAAAATTGAAAATTTTAGAAAAGTGTTCGCATTTTCAAAATTTGTTCAAAAATTTCATAAAATGTTTGCGTTTAATTTTTTTTTGATTCTATGATTCATATTTTCTAAAAATACTTGGGTTTTAGAAGATTGTTTAAATTTTTTTAATAAATGTTTGCAAATTTTCAAAAACATTCACGCATTCAAAAAGTTTTCAGATTTTTCTAAAAATGTTTTTTTTCTAAAAAACAATTCACGTTTTAAAAATTTACACATTTCATAAAATGTTCAAAATTATGGAGAAAACTACAATTGAAAAAATATTCAGTTTTTCCCAAAAAAGTTCACCTTTTGAAAAAAAATGTTCACGTTTAAAAAAATTGTTCAAAAAAATGTTCAGGTTTGCAGATCCATCATGTTGTAGCTATCAAAATTCGAATTTGGAAGGATGGTGTACATGTGAGCAATCTGTAGAATGATAGGGACATCCTCCGACTTTTGTGGCGCACAACTTATATTTCATTGGTGAAATTAATTAGCATTCTCACCTTGCAAAAAAAATTAATTAGCATTCTCCATCGTTATTCTCTAGGACAGATTTAGTTGCAATGTTACTTTCTCATTTTAATTTGGCACTCTCCGTTCCACTTATCTAGGTCGTACAGGATTGTAATTGCCGCTCTATCATATTGTACTTGTCACTCACTATGGCGATTCTCTAGGACAAATTCAGTTGTATTGGCCTTCTCTGATTTTAAATGCACGTCAGGAACACTCTGGAAGTCAACACTCGAGAAGCCAGCAGCATGCCACGGGAGTTAACACTGTACTAGTTGTTGGTTAACCATCCTTTTTGGTACCCTCTTCCCTATTGATATGATATCCATTTACTACTCTCAACTGGTGGTTGGGGAATCTCTTTTAGGAATCCAAATAGTTTCTTTCAGAATTTAGTTATATGACTATGACTGAAACAATAGACTTGTTCTTCCTATTCCCAACTGATATGACAATATTGCTTGTGCTTTGTCGATATGGGAAAAATATTTGGTTCTTAACTATTGCTTGTGCTTGATTGCAATTATCCATGCTAAAAAATAGAGGAATTTTTTTGTTGAATAGTTAAAAATAGTAACACATTCAGAGGTTCCAAAAGTAATGGAGGAAAGGACCAAGAAGAGTCAATTACTACATGGACTATGGCGGACATCACAATGTTGAGCCAGAATAGTAGCTGAGCATAATATATACTGGTCGAGTAGAAGCACGACTTTACTGTTTAGGTCATGCTGGTTATATATTGCAATTTTGGAAATAAAGTAAGCAAACAATTGGAACTGATCGAGTTGCCCTTCAGTTCCTAAACTAGCGCTGGTCTGCTGCTGCCTTGTTCCATTTAACCTCTTAAACCTATCTCCTTCCTGCCCTATAAATACATAGCCAGATAGGTAGTCCTCCATCACCTTTTCAAAATCTTTCACCAAGTGACATAGCTAGTCCTCTGGAGGCGGGAAAAATTCGAGTACCATGATCGCTGAAATGGATGCGGATAGCGTTGCAGGATACTTCAGAAGCAAGAGCATCCTCATCACCGGTTCAACAGGCTTCCTTGGAAAAGGTATGTGTTCATGCATGTCACTCACTACCTTTCGGGTCAGGATGTACCGTGCATGTGTGGTGATCATCTGGAGGCTTATATGTTGGTGTTTCATGCATGATTTCTGTTTAGTGCTTGTGGAGAAGATACTGAGGGTTCAGCCTGATGTGAAGAAGCTCTTCCTCTTAATTCGGGCCCAGACGTTGAATCTGCGAAGCTTCGGATTCAAACTGAGGTGAAATATTCATTTTCAGCCATTCTCCTATAGAATTGTACATTTGTTGTGTCTAATACTTAAACAATGTCGATTAAATTTTATGGAAGTATATGCTTGTCCAGCCGATAGGCCATCTTGGGCCTCGTTCGGATTGACTATAATTTTAGTTTACTCCCCACCAGTATATTGTTCATACTTGCGATAAATACATGTAAGCACACAAAAATTACATTGAATCCAAATAGGGCCTTTGTTTGCACACTCATCTCCCAACCCCCAATCTTAGGGTACGCATATACTGACTTCTCTTTCAGATGGCTCACCAATTTAGATTCTACTCCCTCCGCCCCATAATGTAAGACGTTTTTTGATACTAGTGTAGTGTTAAAAAACGTCTTACATTATGGGACGGAGGGAGTAATATTTAGTACCAATAGGTATACTGGATTTTCTTCTGAATATGCCTTAAAACCAAACAAAATACTGGAATGTGCACATCTAGCTGCTATCTAATTCTGCATATTCCTATCTGCTTTCCAACAAGGAATGTTTGTACCAACCGTTGGTCAAGGAGGAAGCTCCAACCTTCGTGCCATGACGCAACCTAAACACCCGGGCAAGCAGAATGTACATGATGCATCGACATGCATACAATAAAAGTGTGATTATATTGCAATTAATTCAAAGCGTGTGTTTACTATCCTTTTCTGCATGTCAAGATCACGCTGGCTAAAGATGCATGTAATGTGCTCTTGCTGGCTAAACCCAAAGATGTTGTTTAATGCTAAGAAAAATACCTGAAGTTTGAAAACTATGAAAACTATTGGTTTGGTCTATCCATAAGTTAAATCCAAAACTGAATGTACGATTCAAAATTAAACATAATGAACTGGGTCATTTCCATGATGTCAACACGTATGGGCTTGCGAGTAGAGGGGAAAACGCCGATATGAATATGACAGAGACAAGTAGAGCATGCTTCAATTAAGCTACTATGAAATCGGTGATAAACTGAAAATTGAAAATAGATGTCTTTTAAGAATGTGAGTAGTCTAAAAAAATTGGAGGGATAGAGGATTTTGATTCTAGAAAGTGGGGCTTTTCCATTCAAAATCTTTCAGGTACTCGGTGCAACCGTCAGTTTAAAGAAAATCAACTTATTAGTTCTTAAGACCGTGCCAAGAGATTAACTTTATATTTCGTTTTTAAACTAGTAGATGGGGTTTAGCCAAGGTTTTACACGACATAGGGTTGCCCATATAGTCATTGTTCCACTTGTAGCTGATAATTGGGATTTACCCTTCATAGATTTCTCATTGGCCATTGAAGTAGTGGTCCTCCCTTATGCACTGTTCTCAAAAATTAAACGTTAAGGGCATGTCCTTTCTGGTATTAAAAGATTAAAAGCATGCCAAGATTCTTTTTTTTTGAATGAGAACAACTATTTAGGTATATAATATTTCCCAATGAACTTTTGGTATTTTTAGGTCACAGGGAGGGAGATCTTTCGTATGTTGAAAGAAAATCATGGTGCAGGGTTCGATAATTTCATTGAAGAAAAGATTTGTCCTTTGGTCGGAAATATCATGAAAGAGAACTTTGGATTAGACAATTCCCAATTGAAAGAATTCTCCAAGGATATAGACATCATCATCAGCGGAGCAGCGACTACAAATTTCTTTGAAAGGTATGATGTGTTTATTGGTTGCAGAGTTTTTACATACTCCCTCCAGTTCTCAAATGAGTGAAGTTTTAGATATTCCTTGAGTCAAAATAAAGTTTTGACGAGGGATATCATCTTAGTTATTTTATTTGTCAATTTTATATATTATACGTATATATTATGTCAAAATGTATTCCTTGAATATTTTATATTTTGCGCACTATATACATATAATGATATCTACTATTAAAGAGGTATGTGTACATCATCGTCGTTTGCACGCAGCCATTAATTCGAAAACAATTTGGAAACTGAGTTCCGAATCAATTAGGAAGTCAAGCCATTAATGCAATTAGTTAGCCAGCCAGTTAATTATGTGCACAATTCATTAGGTCCATATAAATAGAGACCTTTTTTTCGCGCAGAATCAATTTGGAAACCAAGTTATTAATGCAATTAATTAATTATGTAGTTAGTTAACTAGATCTCCAGATAATTATAAGTAGGGAATTTTTTCCAACTTTAGTTTTCCTAATAGTCTGCCCGGTCCACTTTCTAGCTATTGTTTCCAAAACTTCATATAATCTAGCACGTCACATGTCACCACTCTTCAAATATTGTTTCATCCCGGCCTCGCATGCCACCACTTTTCAAAAGCACATGTTTTTAGATTTACACCTTGTTGATGGTGTCAATGTCCAAAAAAGACTTGCTTGTGAACTAAAAGGTGTGATATTATAAGAAACATGTGCTTGAAATAATTGATCAAAATGTGATGCTATTTTTCAGATATGATGTGGCTTTCGACACAAATGTCAGCAAAGCACGTCTGCACATTTGCGAAGAAGTGTCCGAAGCTCAAGATGTTGCTTCATGTTTCAACTGGTGCAAAATTATAAGACTACATATGATCTATGAATTTGTGGTTGGTGGTGTGTCATGACATGCTGAAAAATTGAGCTCATTAAGTGATATATTACTTGAACAGCCTATGTAGCTGGTGAAAAAGAGGGGATAATATCGGAGAAGCCATTCTTGATGGGTGAGACCCTAAGGGTGGGCACATATCTGGACATCGAATCCGAGCTAAATCTTATCAACAAGACCAAGAGAGAACTAATAGCCAACTGCTCAACTGACAAGGTTGTGAGAAAAGCCATGAAGGAGCTTGGCCTCAAGAGGTTAGACACGACTAGAAACATACTTATGCATTTGTACTCTTTTCTACCTCTTGGTATGGTTGTAAACTTGATACATTTGTTACATGTGGACAACTGAATGAAGAGCACGACACTTTGGATGGGCAAACACCTATGTCTTCACCAAGGCAATGGGGGAGATGCTGCTAGAACACCTGCACGAGGGCTGTCCGATGGTCATCATCCGCCCAAGCATCATAACTAGTACTCTCAAGGATCCCTTCCCTGGATGGATGGAAGGAATAAGGTCACAGAAACTCAACATTTGTTTACTATTAACTAAACTGTAAAACCATATGTAATGCTGCACTTTTATCTTTCATAGGACAATCGATATAGTGATTGCCGGATATGCCAAGCAGACCATGTCATTCTTCCTAGCTGACCTGGATTTGATAATGGACGTGGTAAGTAATCTGTTCACAAATTACCAACCAAAATTTGGAACGGAACTTGATTAAGGTACCAAGTGATTAACCAACCATGAGGTGTGGTCCTGATGGGGGTGGTTTGGACAGATTCCAGGGGACATGGTGGTGAGCGCTATGATGGTTGCCATGGTAGCACACTCGAAGGATCAGCAAGCACATATCATCTACCATGTAACATCATCACATCACAACCCCGCAACCTACGCCATCCTTGCAGATTCGGGCCACCGCTACTTCCTCGACAACCCACCGTGCACAGGGAGGAACGGTGAACGTGTGCGACTAAAGAAGATGCGATTCTTTAGGACAACTGCGAGTCTAAGATTGTACATGGCCATCAATTACAAGCTTCCCCTCGAGGTTAGCTTACCATTTCAACGTCGACGCATTGATTTCATAGAGCTGAGATGCGAAGGAGATTGATATTATGAGCTCGTGTTGCGATTGATTCGACAGATGCTTCACCTAGTGAACATTACACTCTGTGGTGTTTTCTCTCGGCGCTGCAGTGAGTACAACAGGAGATACAGATTCATCACACTGCTGATCGAGCTCTACGCGCCATACGTCTTGTTCAAAGGACGGTAAGCAACTTTTCAATCTTGTCATAACATAGTTTCCTTTTTTGCTTTTGCAAAAAAGAAACATTCTATAAATATTTTGTTACCTAAAATATTGCACTTTGAGTTACTTATCAATCGGTGTAGCTTTGATGACAACAACTTGGAGAGACTAAGGATGGTGAGGAACAAGGATCGAAATAACAAAGAAGCCTATTGCTTTGATTTTGACCCCAGGTCCATCAACTGGGATGACTATTTCTACAACGTTCACATTCCTGGTGTGCTCAAACATATGCAGACTGAGTTACATTCGACTAGCCAAAATTCAAACGATGTTGCTAGGCTTTGAAATACAATAATTTTACTACTCCATCAAACTTTGTACTAAACCAGCGACAGGTAGTATGGATCGGATGGAGTATATTATTTATGCAACTATCTGGTGAATATGTATTGTACAATATTTGTTACGCTTATGAATTCTATCGATAAAATACATTTCTTGTATCTGCTCTATGTAGTATATCTATTGCACTCTTTTTTTTGCGGGATATATATATATATTGCACTCCATTTGTCATGAGACTCCTATCTACTCCCTCCGTCCCAAAATTCTTGTCTTAAATTTGTGTAAATACGGATGTATCAAGACAAATTTAAGACAAGAATTTTTGGACGGAGGGAGTATATGTTTGTGAAGTGTGCTGCACGTATGGAGACATAGTTGTCTATAATTGTCACCCATGGATTCTATCTTGGATCTCATCGCCTCAAACGATATCTTGGATCTTGGTTGAGCATATGTTTATAACTTAATCAAAATGTCTAACACATACGTTCACACAGATGTCCACCCTTTGTCTCAAGTCAACAAGGCATGCCCATGCAGGCCCCCGGCTATCCCGCGACGCTATTCGGCGAGTATTGTTGTCCAAGGGATCTCGTGTTCGCCTGTTCGTGGCCGCCGACTCCAGAATTCAGACCTCACTGTCGCATCACCAAAGCATGCAGATCAGGAGGAAGATGTGCTTTCTAGCAAGTTTCCAGACTGAAAAGAAAAGAAGGCACGACCTACTAGTAGTACAACGCTTTGTATAGAAGTAGAACAGTAGAAGTGACTGATTCAAGTAGAGTCGTAGCGGCTCCCAACCTCCGGCCTCACCTGTTGTTGCTGCTGCTCGTCGGCGGGGGTGATGCCACCATGATAAACATCATCAACCAAGCGCGCATTCCCTCTCAATCTGTCGTTCGCCTTGACCATTGACCGCGAACATAGCCGTGACCATGACCGTTGACTTGAAAGAAAGTTCATGTAATTTTTAAAAAAGATCAGATAATTTGAAAAAAAATCACATGTTTGAAAAGTTTCTAGATTTGCAAAATGTTCACAAGATTTTACAAAATTCACAGATTTTAGTAAAAATACATATTTAAACAAATCATGATTTTGAAAAGGTTATTAGAAAAAAGTTCATATATTTCAAAACAATTACATGAATTTGAAACAAATTACCAAATTGAAAAAAATAAAAAAGGAAAAGAAGAAGGAAATGAAAAAACCTAGGAGGGGAGGTTTGGGGGCCGCGGTCTGCCTTGACAATAGCGGGGTTTTCTTAGGCAGCTCAGCTCTAGACATCGAAGGAGTTGATGATCCAGAGATCATGGAAGCCATCACATGTCCTGAGGCACTGTGCTTAGCAGAAGACCTACAGATCAACCAAGTTCTTCATAGCCTGTGACCCTAATAAACAGGTTATTGGAGATATTAACCAGAGAAATCATGACAGATATGGAGCCATTGTTAACGAGATCAAAGCGCGAGCTGCACCATTTACTTGTATCTTTACTTTTGAAGGTCGTGCTTCTAATTCTGAAGCACATAGTTACTTTAGATCCAGGGCATCATATATGGTCTGGCCAGCCGCATGATGTAGTTTCCATCCCACATTATGTGGATTTTGATGAATGAAATCAGGCTTTTACCCCTAAAAAACCCTGTTGCAGCTTCTTCCCGTAAGACCGTCATAATACCATACCCGTCACTTAGGCGTCCGCACACGCTGCAGGCTCCCCTGCATATCTGTGCTATTATATTGGCATATGTAACACCGTGTGTCTGGCCCCACATTATATAAAAGGCCTATGATAGAAGTGTCATATAAAGACACGATTCCATACCCCGTCTACACACGATATGACTCCAAGTCCAACTATAAACTATCTTGTACACAATATTCGACACAACTCCAACAACTTGTGAGCTGCCAAAACAATGATGTGATTTCGCTTTATGCCTTCCACAAAAAAAGTAATTAGCAAGAAAGGATACTCTAGTCTACACTCTACAGCAAAGGGACGTTGCTGTGTTCCGGAACAAGTGATGGATGTTGACTTTACAAGTCTGTGGATGAATATGACTGCACAAGGTCGAGTTGCTGTCCTCCAGAAGTACTTGGAGAACAAAAAACTGAAATCAAGAGGTGTGTGGATGCCGAAAAAATGAAATTCAGTTTTTCAGAGAGCGAATTTTTTTGATTTTGTTTTGGGGAACACACAAACACATGTATACTAAGTATGTGCAAGATTTCACAGCATTATTCTTTCACACGTGGCGTACAGAAAAAAGACAAATTCGTATTTTTAAACAGGCCATTTAATTTTGTTGTTGGGTTGGATTTTTTTTGTACAGGCTACAAATCACAACATTTGAAAATGAAACTTCACATGTTCGTGCGGAACACAAATATGTTTCCATGGATCTTTCTGGATTTTTTTAAACTTATAAATATGCTTTTTGATTATTTTTTAATATACTGTCCTCCCTGGAGCTCGGTCACC
Source organism: Aegilops speltoides (assembly GCA_021437245.1). Taxonomy (NCBI): domain Eukaryota; kingdom Viridiplantae; phylum Streptophyta; class Magnoliopsida; order Poales; family Poaceae; genus Aegilops; species Aegilops speltoides. The sequence goes on from CM038143.1 coordinate 9,008,253, forward strand.
AAAAATCTGCTGAAAATATAAATATCGGATCACAAGCAAGTCATTTTGGCATCAAGCCCTCGAGCAGGTACCGCGCAGCAGCAAGTCTAGCAGGTGCCGCGCTGAATCTGAGGTTGCCACGAGTGCCAGGCCGCACTAGCAGTATCCTTGCTGCTGCTGATTCTACCACTGTGTTATATGGTCTAATTATATTAGAAGTCTAGAAGTATGTTATTTTTCCTTTTCGAAATGGACACAGAAGAGTTGCCTCATTCCGTAACTGAAGAGTTGAGATACATTAACGAGGAGCAAAAAAAAAAAAAAAAAGGCTCTGAGATGCACAAGGGAAAAAAAATGTGATAACAGCTATGCAAGATCTGATCGCATTTTCTATCGTGTTTGCCTATTTCCTACAGTCAAAATCATCAAATAAAGCATTATAAATATGTAATTCCTGTTTGTTGGCTTCGGTCCTGAACGTACGAACCCCGATGAGTACTTTCCGGCGAGTTCCGGCTAGCTGATACTTTGGCCAACGGACGTACGTGCAACAATAAGCAGGCAAGCACCCTGGTGGATCGATTAGCTTCACGCTAGCATAAGAAACTACTCCCTCCGTTCTGAATTACTTGTCTTAGATTTGTCTAGATATGAATGTATCTAGCACTAAAATGAGTCCAGATACATATATATCTAGACAAATCCAAGACAAGTAATTCGGAACGGAGGGAGTAGCTTGCACTAGCTAGCTCTACGCAGCCGGCCGATTGATTAACTCCCTAGCTCACGAGACAACACGCCCAGTTGGATGGCCACAGGACCGTATCGGTCCTGTTATTACTTTGTATTGATTTTCAGCTCACGATGGTGTTTACAAGGGGCTATACATGCATATCTATAGTACCTAAATAGTTCATTCCCACTATTCTATTTCTCTTGACATGCAGCCCATCCACCTCATCACACATGTCCCACACATGTCACCTCAGCACATAAACCTGCCACGTCATCATTTTTTTTTGTCTAACCACTAATTAAATCTTTTGAGTGCCTACTCGAACGCACATGCACGTACAGTTCAGCAGTAGTAGTAATAGAAAGCTTTGTTCCCCATTGATAGTTCGGTTTCCCACCGTGAAAGCCAAACGACATCTCTCTTAATAGTTCAGTTTCTATTTTTAAACACTAATGGTTCAGTTTCTAATCCTAAGAGCCAGCCGAACAACCTCTCGCCTTAAAAATCCTGCCTCTTGACCTCCCACATAAAAAATGGAAACGAAATTACTTCACGGAAGCAACGCTATATAAGAAAAGGTCAGCTTTTCCCTTACCTACACACAACTCTGATCTTCTGCTCTCTCTCTCTCTCTCTCTCTCTCTCAACAAAAGAATCCACTTTTCCCTATAACAGAGTGGCGACCGCAGGCCATCTCGATGTGATGTCCACTACTCTTGCACGGCCGCAGATCTGCCTCGCTTGGTACTCCTCTCTATGCGGCTGGGCCGCCGTTCTATTGCCAGCCACCATGATCATCAAGGAAGGCATAGCCGAATTGGCGTGTGCAGGTCGTCGCTCTGCTCCTCACCTCCTCCGGCAAGCAGGGCAGTCTGCCTAGCCTCCAACTCTTTGGGCGCTGTTGGAATTAAACCCAACGTCCGTGTCCGCATCCTGTACGTATACATGTGTATGCATTGTGTCCGTGTAGGATTAGTGTTAGACGTGGAATAGGATTAGTACTAGTTGGCTTGGCTGAGTAGTATATATATCCACGTACCCCTTGTAAACAACCATCGAGATCGATCAAAGCAATAAAGTACAAAGGCACGTCACGAGCCTTTTGCAATCAATTTCGCGTGTCTCTTGAATACTACTAGTTCGCGTACAACTCGCCGGCTCAAGCAATCGCCAAGACAAAGCTAGCTAGCTTGTGTTGCTAGTTCGTCCGTACGTATTGCATAGACCGTCGACCCGGCGCCTCGGAAAGTAATCGAGCAGCTTGGAGCAGCTTGTACGTGTGTACTGCCGGAAAGTACTCGGCAGCGTCGTCGAGGTCGGGACCTGCGCCAACAGGCGCTGGCACACGGAAATGGTCCGGGTCGCCGTTCCATCGCCGGCCGCCCAGGCTCCCTGGTTGGTGGATGCACAACCAGTGAGATCTATGTGTTTGCTCTGCTCCGCAGCTGCCGGGAACTGCGACGAGCGGGGCTCGATCAACAATGACAACTTCCACAAGGGATCCACCTGCGAGGATGGCAACTCATCTTATCAATTAGGGCCGTCGCACTTTCACTCTCTTTGGTCCAATGGAGAAGACATGGTAATTATCATTGCACCCTATTCTTTGTTGATTTTTCTTACGCCTATATATACCTGAGAATGTGGCAATGTATGTCAATAGTTAGCTCTTGTGTTTCTTATCAAGTATTTTCATTCTCTCTGAATTCAGTTCTCCATGCTCTGAATGTTAAAGGACTGTTTTCTGTTAATTTTTGCATCTTAAAATAATTTCACCAGCCATTGGTTTCATAACTGAATGTAATATTAGTTTGCATCCATGCAGCAAACAAAATAAATTCAAAAGCAATTCACATCGAGATATTAGTCATGTCTGATGCAGCAAAGGTGACCCATTCATTATTGTTTGTGAGACTCCATAACTGAGGTGATGCTTTTTTATATTTTTTGGAGAAGCTCGATGCTTTCGGATAGTCCATGCTTCACAACTGAAATGCGTTTTGCTGTAAAATAATTGTTTCAGTTGGTATATTTTCAGGAATGGTTCACTAGGTTTTGTTATAATACTTCTATATAATACATAAGTTCAATACACATTTTCGTTTTGTAATATGTGGTTGCAAACTTAAAGATGGACAGTTTTTGGTTAATGCACTTCCAAATTAATTGTGGTTGTTGGTTATATCATTATTCTAAAATTCTAAATGAACTTCGCTTTCTTCTACAGATAGCACAAAACTTTCGCATCGATGAGAATGATCTTAACATGGACTGCTAGGGATCAGGACAAATTTTGATACCGAGCCACATTACAAGCATTCAAACCACTTTTTTATTTAGATGGTTTGTGTTTCCTCTGTCGTTGAGACTTAAGATGCATGGGATTCATTTTGTGCTTGCGGCAACATACAAGCCATGTAGAAAATGGGTTTCTATACATTATTCTATTTTACTCAAAAAAATTACATGGAATTGTGTAAATAGGTTTCTACACATTTCCGCAGCAACGCGCGGGGGTATTATCTAGTATATATAGAAGCTAGGACCAAGCTAGCTAACCTACACGGTTACTATCTCCTAATCCTACTCGGTGACAATTTTGAAGCTAACACGGACACATACGAACATGTATGTTTTCAGGACATGGACGTATTCGTGTTTAACTCCAACACTGTTTTTATTCTTGAAGACGTACATATATGATTTGAAAGGGACTAACAAACAAACAAGTCCGCAAGAATGTTAGCCTGTTTTATGCCGACCGTTGAGTGGTTCAACAGACAGTTCCTGTCCGTGTCTGCTATCCCTACCACTCTTCCACTCTATTAGCTGTTAGTTTGTCACAGCCACAGGAGCCCTATCACAAGTTTGCAATTGAGAGATTGGTTCAAGTTAATGGGTGCAATCTGAAATAATAACACAAATGGCAGTGGTGAGCACCTCTTCGGCTCTCGGCCTCCTGCTTCTCCTCCTCCTCCCCGTTGCCACCGTGTGGCCAGCCGCTATTCCGGTTGGAGGTGGCGTGAAGCTCGATTAGGGTGTGGTCATTGTTTGTGTGAATTTGCCCGCCGCTTGTACCCCGATCAATGGAGGAAGATCACCTACAGCTCAAAGTCCCCCACCCCCGGCCAAGGTAACACCTGCGACCCCAAGTGCTCCGCCTGCACCTCCAGCCAAGGCAACACCTACGACCCCAAGTGCTCCGCCTGCACCGCCAGCCAAGGCAACACCTACGCCCCCAAGTACTCAGCCTGCACCTCCAGCCAAGGCAGCACCTACAACCCCAAGTGCTCCGCCTGCACCGCCAGCCAAGGCAACACCTACGCCCCCAGGTACTCAGCCTGCACCGTTAGCCAACGCAACAGCTACGACCCCAAGTGCTCAGCCTGCACCGTCAGCCAACGCAACAGCTACGGCCCCAAGTGCTCTGCCTGCATCTATTGGGCCAAGAAGCATGAAAGTGAAATCCTCTTCTTTAAGAAGAGTTTTTGCAATTTTAGCTCCTGTAGGCGGCTTCATTTTGCTTACCATCTTGTTCCTCCTCACCTACTTTATACGTAAACGAACAACAGAGCAGCAGCAACATGAGATGGAGGAGGAAGAGTTTGGGGAGGTACAAGGAACTCCAATGAGGTTCACGTTTCAGCAGCTAAAAGAAGCAACTGAGCAATTCACACACAAGCTCGGGGAAGGAGGATTTGGGTCTGTTTTCAAGGGGCAGATATCTGATGAAAGGATTGCAGTAAAACGTTTGGATCGAGCTGGTCAGGGCAAAAAGGAATTTGCTGCAGAGGTCCAGACAATTGGCAGCATTCATCATATTAATCTTGTGAGATTGATTGGTTTTTGTGCAGAGAAATCACATAGGCTCTTGGTGTATGAGTACATGCCAAAAGGATCCTTGGACAGATGGATCTATTGTCGACATGACAATGATGCACCTCCTCTACATTGGAGCACACGGTGCAAGATTATCACTAACATAGCTAAGGGTCTCGCTTATCTTCATGAGGAGTGCATGAAAAAGATTGCCCATTTGGATGTCAAACCACAAAACATCCTCTTAGATGATGACTTCAATGCTAAACTTTCTGATTTTGGACTATGCAAGCTCATTGACAGGGATATGAGTCAAGTGTTTACCAGAATGAGAGGCACACCTGGATATTTAGCTCCTGAATGGTTGACATCACATATCACGGAAAAGGCCGATGTCTATAGCTTTGGTGTTGTGGTCATGGAAGTCATCAGCGGAAGAAAGAACCTCGACAATTCTCGATCTGAAGAGAGCATCCATCTCATCACCCAATTGGAGGAAAAGGTGAAGACTAATCGGTTGGTAGAATTGATTGACAATAAGAGTAACGATATGCTAGCACATAAGCAGGATGTAATTGAGATGATGAAGCTCGCAATGTGGTGTTTGCAGATTGATTGCAAAAGAAGGCCTAAAATGTCCGAGGTAGTCAAGGTCTTGGAAGGTGCCATGAATGCAGAGAGCAACATTGATCATAACTTCGTTGCAACAAGTCAAGTGTATTTCGGCGCTGCTGGAAATGTGGGCTTATCGGTTCCATCTCTAGCTTCACATGTATCAGGTCCCAGGTGAAATGAGAAAATCTTGACAAGATAGACAATTAGATTACGAGCAGGATATGGGATATTCTTATGTAAAGCAAATGACAAATCTGTTGTATCTTCTCAAATTACTATAATCTGAAGCCCCTTGTCTCGAGTTAATTTTACCTGCAAAGTATTTCAATATTGCAAACCTTCTTGTTCTATAGCAGCTGGACTGAATTTATTCATTAGAATGTTCAATTTGTTCATGTAATGGAAGTCTGTTTTCAGATCAACTGATGCAGGTATTTTTCTAGTCATTGCAGTTGAAATCAACAACATGTTCCAAAATGCTCCTAGGTTCCAACGAAGTAGAGAAATGAACAAAATTAATGATATTTGGATGTACCGACTAGTAATGGGTATCACAAGTGCTTTTAAGTTCTCCCAATTTCTCGTGTGCTTTTATTACATGATAGGTTGTGCTGTGCTTAGTAATGTGTGTCGTATAAGGCATTCAATCTTCGAATCAGTTAGACTTCTGGTACTCATAAAGTGTATTGCGTCATCATACATTTGGATAGTTGGCAGTGTCTCAAGTTTATACATGGAAGTACTCGTGGTATTACTTTGCTGCTCATCGATCTCTGCTACTGTGACCATGAGAATCCCCCTATTTTACCAGGCTATATGGCATCAATTTCACGGGAATTTGACAAATAAAAATGATAGAGCTAGTCAGAAGTTACCACATACCAGTCATGTGACTCCACACGGTGCAGTGGATTAGCTGAATTCGCTCAGTAAGCTGTGCGTCGATCGCCAGGGAGCTCCTCAGTTCCACCTCCGACCTCACATGTATCAGGCCCCAGATGAACTGAGACAAGACATAGAAGGCAGGCAATTAGATTATGAGAAGGGCATGAGATTTGCTTATGTAAAGCAAATGACATGTCTGTTGTATCTTCTCGAATTATTACAATATGAGTCCGAACTTTACCTGAAAAATAGTTCAGCATTGCAAATCTCATTGTTCTACAGCGGCTGGTCTGAATTTGTTCATTAGAATGTTCAGTTTCTCCTTGTTATGCTGGTCTGTTGTTAGAACAACCGACGCAGGTATTTTTCTAGTCATTGTAGTTGAAATCAACGGCATGTTCCAAAATGCTCCTAGGCTCCAAAAAAACGGAGAAATAAACAGAATGAATGAAATTTTGGGACTAACTAATACAACACGGATCAGTTAGAAACCACAAGCATTTTTTAAGTCAGTATGTAATGCTCCCTGTTACTTGGCAGCTCATCTCTGTTACTATATTGTACATGATTTTCGGACTAGTACGGTCGGATCCGTTAGATTTCACACATTGTACATGACATCATCATGGATACTTGGCAGCTTATCTCTGCTAATGTGACCATGTCATGCTCCCTGTTACCACCAAGCTATTTGACATGAGATTTGACAACAATTCAAAAGTTAATAGCACTAGTGGAGAGGTGCAGGAGACTATCTGAATTAGTCCTCAGCCATGCCGTGTGCTGAATTGTTGCACGAGTGATCGATTGGCAGCAGGATCCCCAAACCTGTACTAGGCACATACGATTCCAAAATCTGTGGTGAACCGTAGGGAACATCCAGTACAAATAGGAGCAAGGAAAAGGAGGAAGGTTCACCTTTACTGAATCCTGATGTGGCGGGGTGGCGGAGGAGGTCGACAGTAGCGGCAGCGGCTGTGGGGAAGAGATGCGCAGCTAGGGCAGAGTGGCGGACTGCCACAGGAAGTGCACGGGTGGCCGTAAGACACCGCCGGAGCGCCGCCGGGAAGGGCGACAGGGCGGTAGCAGCAGTGGCGTAGCATGTTGTGCTCTCTGAATTGAACTGGTGTCAATCTGGTTCGAACTGCCATGTTTTGATGTGTTGACATGGCAATATATTTTACAGATTCCTAGGATTATTAATGGTTGTATGGTTCAGGACATGGATTACATTTGTCCTATTGTTCCTCATGCATGCTTGTGCAGAGGTTTGCAAGGCTCGTCATGCATGCTTGTGCAGAGCTTTGCAAGGCCAGAGACTGCATATTATTATCTGGATTCTGGAACTGCAGAGCGTCTTGCAGACATCCGCTAATAAAAATAGTTTTTCAGAGACAAGAACTAGTTAGGATAGCTTGTCCAACACTAATGAGATAGAAACAACACCTCAGCTGACAATATTGCTCGATTTCCTCGCAAGCGGAAAATATGGCTCGAACCTATATCTCAAATCGTCACAAGAAAAAAAACTGTAAAATGCTACATATATGGGATTCTTTTGCTCCTTTTCACCACTACATGTAACTAACAATGTTGGCAGTTGGCGGGGCAAATTATTTGTTTCACTGACCGTCGTTTGAGGATTTTGGTGCATTTTCAATCCAAAGATTTAAGACTTTTTAAGCTTGCAAAGCTGTGTGCTCTGTCTGGAGCTACAAGAAACAATGGATGAATGGAAGGAACAGACCTGCAAAGTAGTAATTGGAAGGTGTACAGGACAGGAGGTAGCTGCCGTTCCTGTGGCCCTTCACACGATTGACACACAGCTCAGCCACGAACTCTTCTTACAACACCTTAATTTCCAGAGGATTTCTTACAGTCCGCAGGTCCTTTTGTGGGAGAGTAACATGAGACACTTTCAGAATGATATGCAGGTATTTTGATGAAAAAGGGTTTCCCCGCTTTATATTTTAAAGCAACGACCACAGAACAAAGTAACGGTAGCAAGGTTCCGTCGACCGGACCAGACACAACCAACACACAAGTACAAGAAACAAATGTCTTACTGGGAGAGCAGCACAGCAATCCCCAAAATCAATCAACAAAAGCTAATCCGACTCCGGAGGGGGAAGAGGGAGCGGCGGCTGAAGCGGTGGAGCAAGTCTGGATGCGGAGGCGTGGAGGTCGGTGATCATCCGGTCGATGGAGAGACGGTCTTGGAGCTTGCTAGGCGGCCTTCAGAGCTGTAGAAAGCCACACAATTTGTAAATGGCGTCAGTCACACAATGCGGAATGATCTGCTCAATCACCAATTTATTACGGACATTCCATAATGTCCACAACAGCGACCCAACCAAAACCCAGAGGGAGGGACGCGCTGCACTAGGAAAGGTAAGAACCTCCGCAAACATATCCGGGAGGTCAGAGGGCACCAACTGCCGCCCATAATCTCGCGCATGCAACTCCATAAAAATCTCGCAGAGGGGCATGTAGTTTTAAAAATATATTCATAACTTTTTAAAAAATGCTCATTTTTCTTTTTTAAAGAGTTCATGTATTTTAAAAAATGTTCTGTACTTTGAAAAATGTTCATGTAATTAAAAGAGGAATTCAACGCATTCAGAAAAATGTTCATGTATTTTTAAAAATATATTTTTATACGGAAAAAATAAATGTGTTTTAAAAAATGTGCACATATTATTAAATATGTTTATCTAATAAAAAGTTATCACATATTTTATAAAATATTCATATTTTAAAACAAACAAAAAGTTAAAAAATCGCTCTTGGGCATGCAGCCCGTGCTTGTTATATCTCGCAACAGGTTTTGCACCAGCACAGGTATCTGGCATGACCGGGCAAGTGATTACAGCATCAATGAGCTTCAAATGGCAGGCTCTCTACGCTCTGCAAAGGATTTGCCCTCCCAAATAACCATACTTGTGCATGTACATATCAAATGCGCGTGAACAAGTTCCAGTGGAGCCTGTAAATACTTACTAACTTTCACTTTGTAGAGAAAAATATCAACATCTACAATACTAAAGTTATATGTTATGAAAATAATTTCATCATGCATCTAATAATATTGATTTTATAGTGTGAACGTTGATATATTTTCCTACAAAGCTAGTCAAACTTCATAAAGTTTGCCTTTGACCAATTCTTATATGCAAACTACAAAGAAATGGCTGGTGACCATGACGTACGTACATGGTTTTCCTTGTTCTTAAGTTTTTTTGGTGCCCTCAACTCCAATCCTTAATACCTTCACTTTAGAAAGCTTGGCATACATAGCTCAAGAGACATTTTGCACCCAATAGTAAGTTGAGCACTCAAGATATCCAGTCCTGCAGCTGCCGGCGATCATCAAAAACGTACAGCAAATCAGGAATTAACAAAGGCTGTATGATAGTGGAGGACGGCAATTAGGTTATATGCGCAGTGGTAGCCGGCTTGATATATAGTGGAGGACGGCAGATGACCGTTGAACATTTCCAGCACGTTCGCAAATCTTTAGAGAACTACGTACGCACTGATCCAGTTTTATCGACCATTTCCTCCAAGCTAAGTCCTATTAGTAATTTATTCCTCAACAAAGAAGCTACGTATCACACACAATAAAGGGAATTTATTCACTTCAGGTTCAACTAGCAATGCGAGCAAACCGGCCGCACAACACAAATGGCAGCCACGGCTACCTCTGTAACTCTCTCCTCCTCTTCCTCCTCCTGCCAGTCCTAAGCACTACCACCGCCGTCACGTTCAACATCACGTGTGACCGGCGGCTGTGCTACTGGACGATAACAGAGGGCCAGTGGGCGGCACTGGCGGCATGCGGCTAGACCCAGGGAAGACATGGACCCTCAACATGGCTGATGACACCGGTAGCGGGCGCATCTGGGCACGAACAGGCTGCTCATTCCACAGCAAAGGCAACGGGTCGTGCAGACAGGCGACTGCGACGGCCTGCTCGCCTGCAAGACCAGTGGTGAGCTGCCACTCACAACTGCTGATTTTGAGCTCAACCAGCATGGCAGTAACACTTTCTTCGATATCTCACTCCACGATGGCTTCAACGTACCCATGGAGTTCCTGCCAATGCCGGTCAAGGGGCAAGGACTAGGGTGCAGCAAGGGGCCGCGCTGCGTGGCCGACATCACGTCGCAGTGTCCGAGCAAGCTCAAGGCGCCGGGAGGCTGCAGAAGCCCATGTCGAGTGTTCAACGATGAGTCCATGCACTGCTGCCTCGGTCCCCGGTGTGAACCCACCAAATACTCCACCTTCTTTGTGCGGATGTGCCCGCAGGCATTAAGCTTCTCCAACCATGCTCCCAAAGAAACCGACTTCAGTTGCCCGACAGGAGTCAACTACCAGGTAGTCTTCTGCCCACCGATCAATCTAGCATCTTCGCCGGCTCCAAGTCCTCCTAATTCAACTGCTATTGGGCCATCAAGCACAGAACCCTCATCCAAAAAAGTAGATACAGTTGTTTCAATTGCAATTGCAGGGTCTGTAGTCAGTTTCATTTTAACTACCACATTCATCCTTTTCGTCATACATCGAAGACTAACACGACGACGCCATGAGATGGAGGAAGAGGAGGCAGAGTTCGGTAAGCTGCAAGGAACACCGATGAGGTTCACATTTCAACAGTTAGATGTGGCAACCGAGCAATTCAAAGACAAGCTTGGGGAAGGTGGATTTGGATCTGTTTACAAGGGACGGCTAGGTGAGGAAAGGATTGCGGTAAAACGTTTGGATCAAGCTGGACAAGGAAAGAGCGAATTCTTGGCAGACGTTCAGACAATCGGCAGCATTCATCATATCAAGCTGGTGAGGCTGTTTGGTTTCATTGCTGAGAAATCCCATAGGCTCTTGGTTTATGAGTATATGCCAAAAGGATCATTGGACAAGTGGATCTACTGTCGACATGACAATACTGCTCCACCATTACAATGGAGGGTGCGATGCAGGATTATTACTAACATAACTAAGGGTCTCTCTTATCTTCACGAGGAGTGCATGAAGAGAATTGCTCATTTGGATGTCAAACTACAAAATATTCTCATAGATGAGGACTTCAATGCTAAAATTTCTGATTTTGGTCCGTGTAAGCTCACTGATAGGGATATGAGTCAAGTGGTTACAAGAATGAGAGGCACACCTGGTTATTTAGCCCCTGAATGGTTGACATCACAAATCACGGAGAAGGCCGATGTCTACAGCTTTGGCGTTGTGGTCATGGAAATCGTGAGCGGAAGGAAGAACCTCGACACTTCCCTGTCTGAAGAGAGCATCCATCTTATTACCCTATTGGAAGAAAAGGTGGAGAAGAATCAGTTGGAAGATTTGATTGACAAGAGCAGTAACGACATGCAAGCACACGAGCGAGATGTAATCCAGATGATGAAGCTAGCAATGTGGTGTTTGCAGATTGACTGCAAAAGAAGGCCTAAAATGTCCGAGGTAGTCAAAGTCTTGGAAGGTACCATGGATGCAGAGAGCAAAATAGATCATAACTTTGTTGCAACAAACCAAGCGAATTTTGGCATTGCTGCAAATGTGACCTCTTCGGCTGCACCTGTAGCCTTACATCTATCAGGCCCCAGGTGAAATGAGACAATCGTGACACAGAAGGTAGGCAATTAGATTATGAGCAGGACAGGGGATTTTCTTATGTAAAGCAAATGACATGTCTGTTGTATCTTCTCAAATTACTACAATCTGAAGCCCCTTGTTTCGAGTTAATTTTAGCTATAAAATATTTGTTGCAAACCTTCTTGTTCCATGTACAATGGCTGGACTGAATTTATTCACTAGATTGTTCAGTTTCTCCATGTACTGTGCAGGTATGTTCTTAGATCAACTAACACAGGTATGCTTGTATCTTCTCAAATGACTACAATCTGAAGCCCCTTGTCTCAAGTGTTACTTCTACCTGCAAAATATTTGAATACTGCACACCTTCTTGTTCTATATACAAAGGCTGGAATGAATTTATTCGCTATAATGTTCAGTTTCTCCGTGTAAAGCAGGTCCATTTTCAGATCACGCAGGCATTTTACTAGTCATTGTAATTGGAATTAAGAGCATGTTCCAAAATGCTCCTAGGCTCTAACAAAGCAGAGAAATTAAGGGCATGTTCCCTTATCTGGTATATTCTGCGTTACTTCCTACGGCCCTGTACTTTTCTCATTAATCTCAAGGCAACAAAAAAAAAGAGCATGGGTAGATCATGATCACAATCGATATATGGTGATGAACATGCTTGTGAAAAACTAAGACAGTTTAATTCTCACAAACTATATTCAAGTGATATTCTTACTTGCTGAACGATTTCAGCACATTATTAAATAAAAAATGAAACATTCATCCCAATGCACTGTTCCGCGCTTCAGCTCCATCACATCCAGCAGCAATGCCTATGCCTAGAAGCATAAAATTTAATTAATGAGAATGCCGACGAAAAGAGAAATGGATAAGAGAAGACAATAGTAGTTGGTAACATACTTGAGCTTAGAAATATCACTTGAGCAAAATATCTCATTTCCATCTATATGTTACATAGTGTTGGTGCAATGGAGGTGTTGATATGGACCTAAGATTAATAACTAGATCAAAATAAGATAAAAGTACTAGATAGAAAATATACCTAGCTTTGAGGTAACAAACATGCCAATTGAGTTACCGATTTGTCATTTGATATGGTATCTCGGAAGAGTGAAAACATCTATACTGGATGATAGTTACTAAATAGTACCACTATATGTCCGTTTGTATATCTAGCATAGGAAGAAATTATAATTAAATTTAAGTTGTTATTGAATAGTATAGTAGCATAAGGATAATATTTGGGAAATCAAGTGTAAGATATAACCAGATCATACACATATATAATATAAGGCCTAAGGATGAACAATCACCTGGAGGACGGAAACTCTTAAAAGGATAATAGCGACAGCTTGCATAATTAGTGACTCCATCAAGTTTCTTGAATTGCATTGACTTAAGTTGAACCATATAGACTCCCCCGCGCATATGTAGAACTATTGCTTCAGTATCCTCATCATACCCAATCAATCGTGTCTTTTTCATCTTAACCCGCGGAGAGATCCCAAGAATTGCGTTATTCCGCAACAACCAAGTGGTAACACCTTGATAATTGACCTTCATCTGCCACATTTGAATGCTATATTCAGTTAACACGAAAAGACCAACATGACCATCCTCTGCTTTGATGATCCGATGTTCGTGGGGTTCATTAAGACCAGGCCCCTTGATCATGGTGAGCGTCCCTCTATCCAAATCAAATTCAAGTATGTCATCTTTCATGGGCAACAAGTAAATGGCACTACCAGTTAGGGTCCCATGATTATGAGCATAAAAACTCGCACGTGTTGCCGATGTGGAGACGAAACTACCCCATATACCAGTCTCGAGGAGTAACGCATCGCTGAATGTTTTGTATATGGAGTCATGGACATCAGTGCCACCTTGTATGAGCTGGACTGGTCAGCTGTGGGCGGCACAAAGCACCACCCGTCGAGGTGGCCACGGGTCCATGGAATTCTGCCGAATCGGCACGCGGTGTTGCTCACCGTAATGGGTTCGCACACAACAAGCTCATCCGCCACTGTCTTTGATGAGGACACGGCCGTGACCGCAATCGAGCACACGATAATCACGGCGATCGCTGCAGGTGTCCAAGGTCAAAACGCTCCAAAGGGTGCCCTCCGTGGGGTCTAGGATGGGGTGAACACAATCTCCTTGTCGCTGCACACGAGGGCGCCAAGGAGGGGCGGCTCCAAGCGGCGGCCGAGAAACCTGGGGTCGGCGACGAGGCCTCGCCAGCGCTTGCAAACTGCGGAGACGCGCCGGAGAGAGGACCGCTGCGGTGGGAGACGGAGAAGGATCTCCTCGAGGAGATCGTCGTTGTCCAGCGGGGAGGCAGGCGAGCTGCTGCCTGTGGTAATTTCGTCGCTCATCTTGATTGGGGATCAGGAGTTGGAGACGACGGAGGAGACAGGGAAGTAGAAGACGTTCGGCGTACGTTTCTTTGCAAGGCAAAAGCAAAGCAACAGCGAATTGTTTCCCCGGTCCTGCGCGTGCGTGCTGTTAAACCAGCACGTATGTACAACATGGTTCGGCAGCCTGGCTAGCCGGTCCCTTCCTTGGTTTCCTTGTAACCGAAGACTAGAGGTAGAGATAGAGATAGTCAGTTTATATTCTCTGTTATCCCTTGTAACTAGATATCTCTTTCCTCTCTCTCAAGTTGTAATCCAAACTACTTGTACGCTATCCAGGGAGTTGCGCCCCTGTCAATATAACATGCAGGCGTCGCCCAGAGCAAGGGTACGACGTTTCCCACATGGTAATCAGAGCCTAACTCTTCCCATCTAGCGATCTCCTCGTCCCACCGCCGCACCTCCTGCCATGGCCTCCTCCAGCGCAACCAACTCCACCCTCTCTGGCCAGATCACCGAACGCCTCACCCGAACAAACTACATCCTATGGTGAACTCAGATCACACCTCAGCTTCGGGGGGCAGGGTTCTTCGGCTACGTAGACGGGAGCATGCCGGAGCCGGCCAAGGTCGTCGTCAGCAAGGACAAGGATGGCAAGGAGGAGTCCATCCCCAACCCGATTCACTCGGTTTGGATCCGAGAGGATCAGCAGGTGCTTGGTTACCTTCTGAATAACCTCTCCAAAGAAGTGCTTGTGCAGGTGACATCGATCGCCCACGCGCACGAACTCTGGACATCATTGGCGAGCATGTTCTCGTCCACATCGCTGTCCCGCGTCAACAACATCCGCGCGTCGCTCACGAACGCGCAGAAAGGACAGCAGTCGGTGGCCTCCTACTTCGCATCCATGCGGGGTTTCGCCGATGAGCTAGCTGCAGCAGGCAAGCCCCTGCAAGATGATGAGTTGATCTCCTACATCCTCAACGGGTTGGACATGGAGTATCAACCGCTCGTCTCCGCCCTCGACGCTCGGATCGTCCCTGTCACCCTTGATGAGTTGTTCTCTATGATGAGCAACTTTGATCAACGGGTGGCCATCTTCCAAGGAGCAGGCGCAGGAGGCGGCTTCAAATCTTCTGCCAACGCTGCCACCCGCGGCCGTGGCGGGGGCTCACGTCATCGAGGCCCTCCGCGGAACAGCAAGGGCAAGAGCAGCGGCGGCGGAGGCAACAGCAGCAACAACTCCGCACGCCACGGCGGCGGCGGCCGGCCCTCCTACACCAACAACAGGGGCCGGCGCAATGGCAGCTCCTCCAACAACAGGTCTCGCCCCGACACAATCAGATGCCAAATCTGTGGGAAGCCGGGGCACTCTGCCAAGGACTGCTGGTACCGCTTTGATGAAGACGATGATGAGTCTTCTCAAGATGAAAAAGTGGCCGGAGCTGCTGATGGCTCCTACGGTGTCGACACAAATTGGTACGTTGACAGCGGTGCCACAAACCACATCACCAGCGAGCTTGACAAGGTGACTATGCGAGAGAAGTACCGTGGCAAAGATCACATCCACACCGCCAGTGGAGAAGGTATGAAAATTAGTACATTGGTCATTCAGTTATCAAAACCCCTCACAGGAAAATTCATCTTCGAAAATTTTTGCATGTTCCTAGTGCTTCCAAAAATCTTCTTTCCGTTCATCGCATTGCCATTGACAACCATGTCTTTCTTGAATTTCACCCCTTCTTCTTTTTGATTAAGGATCAGGCAACGAGGAAGGTGCTATATCGAGGTAGATGCATTCGTGGGCTTTACCCTTTGATCCCGGAGATTAGAAGATTGAATAAACAAGTTTTTAGCGCCACCAAAGTGTCTTCAACACGGTGGCACGATCGATTAGGACATGCTTCATTTTCTTTAGTTGAGAAGTTGCTTAGGAAGAATAAACTCCCATATGTTGGTGAGCGAGATGTTGAAACAGTTTGTGATTCTTGCCAAAAGGCTAAAAGTCATCAATTACCGTATCCAATTTCCACTAGTGCTTCTACTATGCCTTTGCAACTCATCTTCTCTGATGTGTGGGGGCCTGCACCTTCTTCTGTTGGTAGACATACCTACTACGTGAGTTTCATTGACGACTATAGCAAGTTTTCTTGGATCTACCTTCTTAAGAAACGATCCGATGTGTTCCAAGTTTTTCTCAATTTTCAAGCTTTGGTTGAACGAAAATTCAATAGCAAGATCATTGCCCTCCAGTCTGACTGGGGAGGTGAATATGAAAAATTAACCTCTTTCTTTCAAAAACTTGGAATCTCTCATCATGTGTCTTGCCCGCATGCTCATCAACAAAATGGGTCAGCTGAGCGCAAGCACAGACACATTGTTGAGGTTGGCCTAGCACTTTTAGCTGGCGCCTCTATGCCCCTCAAATTCTGGGATGAGGCATTTCTTGCTGCAGTACACATCATCAATATGTTACCTAGTCGTGTCATAAATAATGAAACTCCCATGGAAAGACTTCTCCACACAAAACCAGATTACACCACACTTCGTGTCTTTGGATGTGCCTGTTGGCCCAATCTTCGCCCTTACAACAATCGCAAGCTTATGTTTCGATCCAAGCAATGCGTGTTTCTTGGTTACAGCAACCAACATAAAGGTGTCAAATGTCTTGATATACCCATGGGTCGTGTATATATCTCTCGCGATGTTGTTTTTGACGAGACACAATTCCCATTCTCCAAACTTCATCCCAACGCCGGCGCACTTCTACGTCAAGAAATCCTCCTTTTACCACAAAATCTCACCGGCCTTGATCTAGGGGGAAATACTTCTGATGATCAACTGTTGACTAATTCTCATAACCGTGTGCATGAGCTTTGTGATGATGCAGCTGAAAATTGCGAAGAAAATGGTGCAGCAACAGCCAAAAACGCTTCACATTTTATGTGTCAAGCCTTGGGGAACAAATCCCCTCGGGATCAGCAGCGCAGGAGATCTGCAGCAGATCCGCCTCGGGATCGGCAGGCGGCAGGGCGCTGGAAACCGCGTCGCCAGCCAGGCGTGGCGCTGGCGTATCCACGAGCGACGCGCGGCGCTCCTCCACCGGTCCTGACGCGACCTCCAGCCCGCACCAATCGGGCGTGGACACCCGGCCCACTGGGAGTCGCTGGGCCACGAGCGGGCCCCGCCACTACGTGCGGCGACGGCAGCCGAGCCCTCCACCGCACGGGCGCGAGACAGACACGGATCCCGACGCGATCCCGTCCTGTCCCCTGGCTCGCGATCCGGTGCTGATGCGCCCGGGCCCAGCCAATCATTGCCGCATGATGGGCAACCCGGCGCGGGATCTTCTGCGCCACATGGCGCGGGATCTTCTGCGCCACATGCACCCGAGCCGGCGCATTCTGGAGCCACAGAGGATCCTGGCGATCTGTCCGAGGCTGCTACAGTAGCGCCGACAGGATCTGCCTCGGGATCGCCGCCTGTTCATGTGTCAGCAGGATCTTCTACAGCAATTGCTCCGCGTACACGCTTACAAAGAGGGGTAACCAAACCTATTAATTATAAACAAGTTGTGAAATTTGGTTTGGCATGTTCCACAGGTGAACCTAGCACTCCTGAAGAGGCACTTAGTGATGCACGATGGAAGAAGGCCATGGAAGAAGAATACACTGCACTCCGCAAAAATAAAACATGGCACCTCGTTCCACCACGGCAAGGTAAAAATTTGATTGATTGCAAGTGGGTCTTCAGAATAAAGAGAAAATCTAATGGAACCATAGATCGCTACAAGGCCAGACTTGTTGCGAAGGGTTTTAAACAACGGTATGGCATAGACTATGAGGACACTTTTAGTCCGGTTGTTAAAGCTGCTACTATTCGCCTCGTATTGTCTATTGCTGTTTCCAGGGGATGGAGTCTCAGACAGCTAGATGTACAGAACGCGTTCCTTCATGGTGTTCTGGAAGAGGAAGTATACATGAAGCAACCTCCTGGGTTTGAAAGCAAAAGCAAACCATCTTATGTATGCAAACTTGACAAAGCTCTATATGGACTGAAACAGGCTCCCAGGGCGTGGTATTCACGACTGAGTCAGAAACTGCAAGCACTTGGTTTTCTTCCTTCAAAATCTGACACATCCTTGTTTATCTACAATAAGTCAAATACATCCATATTTGTTCTTATTTATGTTGATGATATCATTGTCACAAGTTCATCTAATGAAGCTGTGTCAGGACTGCTAAAGGATTTGAGTGCTGAATTTGCTCTTAAGGATCTGGGAGACCTGCATTACTTCCTGGGTATTGAAGTCAAAAGGCATGGAGATAGCCTTCATCTCTCTCAGGAAAAGTATGCCACTGATCTGGTAAGGAGAGTTGGATTGCAAGGATGTAAGCCTTCACCAACACCACTATCTAGCACAGAAAAACTGTCACTTTTTGAGGGAAAACCTTTAAGTCAAGAAGACAGTACTAGATACAGAAGCCTAGTGGGAGCTCTTCAGTATTTAACCTTAACAAGGCCTGACATTTCCTTTGCTGTTAACAAAGTATGTCAATTTCTTCATGCTCCCACTACAGCTCATTGGACTGCTGCAAAACGTATAGTGAGATATGTAAAAGATACTATGGCTCTTGGTCTTACTTTCAGCAAGTCCTCTTCAACCCTTGTTAGCGCTTTTTCTGATTCTGATTGGGCAGGCTGTCCAGATGACAGACGCTCCACTGGAGGTTTTGCAGTATTCTTTGGACCAAATTTAATATCTTGGTGTGCAAAGAAACAAGCCACAGTGTCACGATCAAGCACAGAAGCTGAGTATAAAGCGCTAGCTAATGCCACAGCAGAAATTATCTGGGTTCAGTCTATGTTGAAAGAGCTTGGTGTGAAGCACACTCGAGTCCCATGCCTATGGTGTGATAATCTTGGTGCTACCTATTTATCTGCTAATCCAGTCTTTCATGCCAGGACCAAACATATTGAGATAGACTTTCACTTTGTTCGAGAAAGGGTAGCTAACAAGCAATTGGAGATTCGTTTTGTGCACTCACGAGATCAAGTTGCAGATGGGTTCACAAAAGCATTACCTACAAGGAGTCTTGAGGAATTCAAGCGTAATCTCAACTTGACCAAGTTGTGATTAAGGGAGGGTGTTAAACCAGCACGTATGTACAACATGGTTCGGCAACATGGTTCGGCAGCCTGGCTAGCCGGTCCCTTCCTTGGTTTCCTTGTAACCGAAGACTAGAGGTAGAGATAGAGATAGTCAGTTTATATTCTCTGTTATCCCTTGTAACTAGATATCTCTTTCCTCTCTCTCAAGTTGTAATCCAAACTACTTGTACGCTATCCAGGGAGTTGCGCCCCTGTCAATATAACATGCAGGCGTCGCCCAGAGCAAGGGTACGACGTTTCCCACACGTGCATCCTTTTAAACAGCCTCGTACACCCGTCCAGATGGAAACAAATCTGATTTCACGTTCTGGCAGACGTGTACGTGGGCAACACGGAAGTCTTTTGTAGTTGGAACCCTCAACTGATCTTGCGCCTTGGAAGCTAATCGGTGTAGCTTTCACGGCTAGTTTCCATCTCGTATTTTCTGACCTAGTATGTTTCCTTTTCTTTCTTGTTTTTTTGGAAAAACTTCCAATCTAATCATCAATTTTCAAGATAGTACAAAGAACACCGAAAGTAAAAATTGCATCCAAGTATGCAGACCACCTAATGACTACAAGCACTAAAGCAAGAAGAAGGCGCGCCGCTATCATGGCCCTGACTCAGCGGAATCGGGCAAACCTTATTGTACTAGATAGTTGAGAAGTCATTGTGCTAAGATCCTACAGTCCAGTGCATCAGAATAACAACCGCCGCCTATAGAGAGGGAAGGGTTAACCGGAAGAATCCAACATGTAGACACACGAATACAGACGAGCGAAGACCGGATCCACGTGGATCCACTGAAGACAAACGCTGGTCGAATCCCGTGAGATCCACCGTAGACAAACCTTCACACGCCTTCCAACGATGCTAGAAGCATCGCCGGAACAGAGGCTAGGTGGGGAGACATTATACCATCTTCAGACATTTTAGTTTGCAAGACATACATTCGTATACAACAATGTCATACAGTCAGTAAGTAAATTGTAAAGCAAGAAGTACCGTAGTTATAATTTTGGGTCCTCCACAGACAATGCAATCTCAGTAGCGACAACTCCATTATTTGACTTGTCGACACTATCTGTATCCTCAGCTTTCTGATCTGGAGAGATGCCACCTTGTTCCTGCAAAACTGCATTTGTCCCACATACCTATGCTTCAGAATGTACAAGCTCCCAAACAAGCAGGTTCTAGGCCCTTTTCTTGCAACCTTTGCGAAAACAGAGCTGCATTATCCTTGATAGTTCGATTTATAAGCTTCTCGTACTACGTCAATTTGCCTGAATACGATTAGAAAGATGAAAAGATAAAAAAAAGCACAAATATAAGCCTAAAGTACAATAACAAATAAGTGCATTGCCTTTATTAATGTAAATGCAACCTCTTGTTAACGAGGAATGGAAGTATGACCATAATTTCAAATGAGCATGAAAACTGAAGTAAATTAGTGCATCTCTGGCCAATTTCTTGAAATGTAAGGCACTTATATGAACCCTTATCACTTATATAGACAAATATTTCAACATTCATAGCTTAGTTTAGTTCAGGGTTTACTGATATTGCTGCCAGCGAGCAAACCTCCCTTTCCTCCCCCCCCCCACCGCCGCTCCCGCGAGCGACGCGGGGGAAACCCTAGCCGCCGGCTCTCCGCGCCCTCCCTCCCTCCTCCTCCCCTCGCCGCCGCCGACAAGGGCCAGCGGGCAAAGCCCGGCTGGCTTCGGCGGCGGCGGGGCCTCATTTCACCTCCCCTCGCCTTCCCATTGGCGCGGGATGGCCCGGCGCGTGGGCGCGCTGCACTGGCGCTGGGTGCAGCGGTCTGCGGCGGGGCTCTGAGCGGCGCGCGCGCGGGTTGGCGGCGTCGCGCTGAGCCTCCTCTTCTGCGCGGCGGCCGCGGTCTCTGTGGTGCCGCACCCGTCGGAGCTGGCGAGATCTGGCGCCGCGGCCGGCGGTGGCGGGGCTGCGGCGGCTCGACCACGGGCGACCTCCCTGCCGTGGCCGGCGGCCGGCGGGGCAGGTGGCGTGGCGGCGGGCCTCAAGTTTGGCGAGGTCATCGGCGCGCGGTGCGTGGAGCTGCGGGGCGGCGAAGCGGCTGGTGCGGCGGTCATGGCGGCGGCGGCTCGGCGTGGCGGCGAGCGGCGGCGAAGGCGCAGGGCGCGGTGGCGGGTTCCGGTGGCTGGGCGGCTCTCGCTTGGCGCTGAGGTGGTGCGGGTCGCGGCGACATGGATCTGTGGCGGCCGCCCCTGCCACAACCGGGCGGGTGGGGGTGACGGCGCAGATGGTGGTGGCTGGCGGGCGTGTTGGTCGAGTCTGCGTCGATCCTCCTGGTGCAGCGCTTCGGACGCCGTCGGCAGACGGCGAGAGGCATCTCCGATGAGCTTCCATGGCTGCGATTGCGGGTTGATTTGGTCTCCCTCGTCGGCGGGCTCGCGGTTGCCGATTGCCCGCGGAGATGTGTGTCGCCTACCATGGTGGGGCGACATGGGGTCCTCCTTCTCCCCTTTCCCGTGTTCGGCGGGGAGCTTGGTTGAAGGATGGGTGGCCTCGATGCGGTCGCGTCACTGTCGCCGCACGATTTGCCGGTCCGGATTCGTCCGCTCCCCTTTCTCCCCCTTTCCTCGGCCGTGGGCGGGTCGGCACAGGTTTACCAGCGGAGCGTCGGCGGGTGGTTCCGTCGGTCGAGGGCCATCGGTTGGTCCAAAGTTGGGGCCTTTGTGTTGGTCTCGGGGTTGTCTGGTTGCAGGGCGGCGGCTCTGGCGGCGGGAGGCGCGACGTTCATGGGCGGAGCGTGCGTCTCAGGTGTCGGTTGGCAAACATGGCCGCGTGGGTGGCGTGGTTGCGGGCGGACGACGAAGTTCAGGCTCATCGGTGGGGTGTGAGTGCCGGGGTACACCACCTGTCCAGTCCTTTGACTGGCCGACGGTGGCGGTGGCCGTTGCCGCCGTACCCTTCCTGAAGGCTCCGTCGCGGCATTCACACTCTTGTCGTCTTGCTCCGGGTGAAAACCTGATCTCCGCTGATCGGGCGGTGGCGGCTACCCATGGTCGTATCCTTCTTGGAGGCACCGCTTTGGAGGCCTGGCTTCGTTTTGGTCCGGTTCACCTCTCTATTGGTTGTCGGTGGGGTGGTGTGTCGGTGCCTGGCACCTTTGTATCTTGCCTTGGGTGTGTGCGGTGTGTGCGTTGTTCGGTATCTCGGATGTACTCGGTGATGTTTGCTTTATATAATATAAAGCGGGGGGAACGAAAACCCACAGGAGCGGACGAGCTCGCGTGCTCACGGAATCCCTACGCACTCGTTCTCTCCGGGATATGGGCCGCGTCAGGTACTGTCAGGTATGGGATGCGTATACTCTGGGGCTTTGGGCTGAATAGATACGGTTGGGCCCTCACGTTCAGTTGACGGACGTTGCTGTGTGCAGGCCGAGGACGTCCTGGACCGAGCTGTGCCATCGGAACGTTTTGTCAGCCTACGCGACTCCGTCGAATAGCTGATCTGCGACGTAGGGCGAGGCGCTCATTTATTGAACCGTGGTCGCCTCACTCTTCTCCTTCACCCGATTTCAAATTTCAAACAGCCGAGGAACAGTTCTCTCTCCCACCCATGGACGCGTCTACATATGTCACCCTGCATGACACGCATGCACTAGTATTTCAGAGCTCATTTGCATCGTTGTAGCACAACTCAGGCTGGTGCATCTCACGCCTATGATACAACAGCCATCTGCCTGAACAAGCATAGGGTGTGCTATCAAATTCAGCGAGGATCATTCATTTGAATTTCAGTGGAATTTCAGCACACCGTTCATATCTTGTTTTACTCCCTCCATTCCTAAAAGGCATATTTTGTTTCATTAAGACATGCATTTAAACAATAATTACTCCGTAATTAGAAAGTTATATGACATGAAATTTGTGTCACTAGATTCGTATCCAAAAGTACATTGTTATATTTCGCAAAAAAAAAAATACATTGTTATGATAGTGATTTTGCATCACATAATTCAAATATTAAAAAAGTAACTGTTGGTCAAAGCCTTGACTTAACAAAATGAAATACACCTTATTCATCGGAACCGAGGGTGTAAGAAAAAAAAACATACATGGGAAACCGATCACATTCGTGCCATACAGCAAGCCATACAACAAGTCTAGTTGGAGATTTTTCCTGGTAAAACCGTGTAGACCCTTACATGAGTGGCCATCTGGCAAGAAAAAAGTCATTTGCATGCGAAAAAAGTCATCCAAATAAACTGAAACACAAATAAACACACACACACGGGAGGTAAATCAGGTCACTGCTAACAGAAAACACTCAATTTGTCTGACAATGTGGTTGTTAACATACTCCTCTACCCAACATGTTAATCTTCAAAGGGAATGACAGCTGCACAGCAAAGCCATGGCAATCATCCTAAATGACCAACTAGAGATGAACATCAGGTGGTGACTTCTCTATGTATAGAACCGTTTATGCATGACCGGCTACCGAGCCCTCAACACTAAGATACATACCTCCCAGGACCATGGCAACAAAGCACATACCATGCTGATGCAGATGCTTAGCTGCCCAGGCATATACAATCAAGGTTACCATTTGCACAGTATGCAGGATCACCTTGGGCTTGTTGCAGGTGTTTTTCCGATGGCCACCCACTCCGCAGTTTGTGCACTTTGCCTCCTTCCTTGGCTTCAGAGGCAGATCACCTCCGTCAGGACATGTTGTATTTTTGTATGCCGGTTGACGAAAAATACTGCAGAAATGTGTACATGTTCAAATGGCAAAATGCCATAGTTAAGTGAATTTTTGTCTTTCTGAAGGTGCGCTAAGTGGTCTGGCAGCACATCCCTTACATCTTATGTTCACCTTTTCAGAATGTGCTTCCCAGGTATCCCTCAGACCCTCACATCCATTGCATTTGGTCCTTTCGACGTTGAGCCTGCTCTTGCCATACCTGGTCCCAAAACCGATTTCCCACGAATACAAGTGTAGAAGTTATATGCCTATCCCAGCGTATCGAAGCTGCTCCCAACCTCAGGCACTACGACGGTTTCAGTCTTTTTCTCTGCATATCCCCTGATTGTCTTCTCCAACGCGCACACTCGACCAGCATAGTCGGGTTGCTCTGTAGGTGCCTGCCAACACAAACCCTGCTTGTTAGATATGCAATTCTTACATTTAGCAAAGGCATTGCGCAGGATGACATGTTCAGTTAGCGTCTACACAATTTTCAGACTTTTCATATGCTAACTTGCTAAGGAGCAATCGTTGCGAACATAATTTACAAATTTTGACTACAAAATCATCTCTTTGGCCATGCTCGTGCCTGAGGGTCGTCCCTGCCCATTGACTACCCCGAATCTGGTGCCGACAAGTGCCAATGCGTCCCGCCCTACCTCGCCGATATTGGACTCGACCGTTGTGTCCAGCATATCCATGAGCGGCTGGGCTGCGGCATTCACGGCCCTCAAACGTTGCTGGCGTGCTCTCTCTGCCCACAAACGCCGGCAACTATGTATTGGGATTTAGGCGACTCCGTTGCAGGATTAGGTGTTGGCGACTTAGTGTGTTGGATACTTGGATTGCCTAAAAACATATGCTGAAAATAGCTACCCAATCTGAAACACAGACTGTTACAGTATTGCCTGCTGGAATATACAGTATATTGCCAGCTGAACATATATTGCCTACTAAACACAGCTTCCAACACAAATAGTGCCCAATGCTCAAAAAAAAAAAAACACAAATAGTGCCTAATGGAAAAACATATATTGCCTACTGAAGCAACAGGTGCTGAAAATATAACTACCAATATGAACGCAGATTATTACAG
Organism: Aegilops speltoides; assembly: GCA_021437245.1. Classification (NCBI taxonomy): domain Eukaryota; kingdom Viridiplantae; phylum Streptophyta; class Magnoliopsida; order Poales; family Poaceae; genus Aegilops; species Aegilops speltoides. The sequence continues at coordinate 9,033,238 of CM038143.1, forward strand.
TGTTGCTTGCTCGGACACATATATCACCTGCCACCTCTACCCCTAATTATGTTGCGTACTGAAGAAAAATAGATGCTGAAAATAGCTATTTGAGCACAGATATTACAGTATTGCCCACTTAAAAAAACATATGTTGCCTAAAGAAAACAGATGCTGATAAATAGCTAGATGAACACAGATGTTATAATATTGCCTACTCAAGCAGCACAGATGCTGAAATTATATGCAGTATTTTTGCCAACTTATCATTCTTTGTGTTGCCTACAAAATAAACTACTCTAATTTTGTTGTCTACTCCATGAACATCTGGGATTGTTTTTTTTTTTCCTTCTAAAAGCTGATGCAAACATGGATGCACATCTGCTTGACTTTTTCCCTTCGTGAAACACTAGCCCGCTTGCCCTTGAGGCCTTGATTATGCTGCATCTCTGAAACTCATCGCAAAGGAGAGTTGGATTTGTCATGGATGCTAGTATACTAGCTAGACCTCCCTCGTGTTGTCCGCACCAAAAAACTCGTGAAACAAATGCGCGTCAGGACAGCAAAAATTTGGTGCGCGAGGCAGTTGTCCCTCTCTCTGTTTTGCATGAGTAGGTCGTGATTTTACATCAACCGATTTGCTCCAGTTTTCGTGATCTACATCCACCCCCTTCCCCCCTTCGTCGCCGTTAGAGATGATGAAACTATGGAGGCTGAGGCGCCGGGACTTACCTCTGGCCGTAGATGTAGCAGAGAACCTCGCCGCCGCGCGCAACCAACGGCTCCGCCCCCCTCCTTCTCCTCTTCTCCCATCACGCACGCAAGTCGTTCTACCCCGGTCAACTTGCTGGTGCCCGCCTCCCTCAGATGTGGTTCTCGCTTCACCGGTCCACGTCGCCGCCGGTCGTCGTCGTCGTCGGGTTCTCGCCGGCGACGCTCGCGCCGAATCCCTAAGGATTTCTGTACGTGTCGGCGTGCGGAGAGAGAATTGAGAGGGGAACGCCGAGGACAGTAAATGGGACAGAACCCACCGTGTGGAGTAGTCTGTTTTCGCTCCCCACACGTGTCTCGATCTCATGATGCCGCCCAGCATTTAGGTTTACTTTTGAGGATCACATTTTTTTAACCCGCCTCATTCGTCAACGGCGTTTCCCCACAACGCGTCGGTACATGTATGCCGCACCGTTCTGTCCCCGCGGCACAATGCCATCCACCGCAAGCCTCCGTCGCCCTGCGTAGTATTTTATTTATGTATACGTTTTTGTATGTTGTTTGCATATCATGCTCTAATAAATGCTGCCGACACATGCAAGCCGACCATTGGTCCTCAAAACGGGAGCGCGCGAGCCCGTCCGCGCTATCGCTGCTCTCGGGAACGGGGGGAAACCCTTTTTCGGTAGTTTAGTTCAAACAATAGTGCAAACACTGATATAGGTAGCATAATTTAGTTCAAACTGCACTGTAGATTACGAAATTAAACTAGTCCAAGGAAAGGTCGGTCACTTCTGCGCGCGTCACCTCGAGCTGCTCGAACGCCTCCCAGTTCTCCTGTACCTCGTGTCCGGATACCACTCGGTGGTCGATTTCGACGAGCGTCAGCATATTTGGTGTGCCGGTTGGGAAGCTGATCTTTGCTTTGCAGCCGTAAAATGCCACCGCCTTGATGTCGTACGCCTTCGCCGCGAGCTCCGTTGATTAGTGGGAGCCGAGCCAGTACCGGGCGCCTGTGTCAGTGTCTCTGATTTCTGACACCCACGTCCCCCATGACCGCTGCTGCACACCGTGGTACTTATTCTTCGTCAGCGGCGGCAGCGGCAGGTCGGCATTGAGCATGAAAGGCGGGCGTCGCTGCATGGGAGCATGAGACCAATGCATGCATGAGATCCTCCTCTCTAGCTAGACAAACATTGCAACGGCTAAGAGGTTTAATGTGTTTATGCTTGAGGGTAGTAGCTTCATCAGGGAGAATTTCACATAGTACTCTCCACCAAAATACTCTCACTTTGGGCACAACTTTGAGCTTCCGGAGAGATGTTCACATCTGTTGTTCTGATTTTGAGGTACCATAACAGTCCCTTCCTCTACAGCAACACTCTCTTTTTGATTCACAAGAGCATCATACGCCGACTTGACAGAGTACACACCTGAATTTTCAGTAACTGGACCGGCGGCGGCCAAGCCCGGGCCGGACCGAGCGGACCGGCCAATGACCACCGGCGGCGACTTGCTCGGGTGCAGCGGCGAGGTCTGCGACGTGCGCGGGTGCTCTGGCAAGGTGCGTGACATGCGAGGGCGACGGCGGCAAGGTGGGCGACGTGTGGGCTGGGCGGCGCGCCTGTTATCCATGAACCAACACATATTTGTTCATTAGCAGTTTTTCCTATTGTATGAGGCCACGATTTTCTGCTTGCCGGCCTTGCCGTGATTAGAGGATCAAACCTGACGTCGAGTTATTCCTCAAATGGGGCCATGATTTTCGGATCAAACCGTGTTTCCCTCGTATTTTTGGTTTCCTGCTCGACTGAATAAAAGGAAACTGCAACGTGGGGTGATGACCCATGATTATAGGAAGTGGGCGCTATTATATCTACTCCTTGCCTTTCAAAGAATACTTGCCTGTTGGATGCGAAAATCACGATCAGAAAATCACGGCCAGTGGATTGTTTCTCCTAGATGGTGGTTTGCGTTACGTGCGTGCTGTGCTGAAACGGCTGCCATGGCAGCTCTTCCAAGAAAACTGTATTATCTGACGAAACTGAAGAAAACTGTATTATCTGACAAAACTGAACTCTAACAGCTTACGGCTACATCTGACGAAACTGTATTTTGTGAAATTCGACAGCAGCTGTAAACTAGCATGGTCAACGGAGGCCAGACGTGGAGGAGGTTTACAGAGAGAGCAACAGGTAGACCTGAACATACGCTTCATCAAAAGGAAACGGCAGCGTAGAATCAAGGCGCGTGATTATAGGCAGAGCGTTTCTCCCACGATTTGTGCCTTCCAAAAAAAACCTGCCTTATTTGTTGGACGCGAAAATCACGGCCTATCGAGCTTTTCCCCCAGTTGATGGCCTACGTGTGTGCTGTGGTGAAACGGCTGCCATGGCAAGGGTCGAGAGCGCGAGATCATCCGTGGTGCACGCACGACCATGACGGCTACCGGCGGCGAGAGGCTATGGCGCATGGCGTTGAGAGGGAGGAAGGAGTGGGGAAGCTTGGGGACATGGTGGTTCGCCCGGGGTCTGCCGGTGGCCGCGATAACAACGAACAACGGCGGCGCTGCCATTTTTTTCCTCGGTCCTCTCGGTCGGACCGGTTAAAGACCGGACCGGACCGACAATTTTTCGGGCCGTATTTGGCAGACCGGACCGACCCTTTTCTCTAGCGGGCCTGGACCGAGCGGGCCAAGACCGAGCGGGCCACGAGCGGGCCGAAAAGCCCGCTTGTTACGTCCAGCCCTAGGTCTGAACATAGGGGACATACTTATGGTACCTGGGATCCACTTGTCGTCCCAAATCGAGATGGAACGACCATCACCAACGCGCATGATCATGCCCACCTGAAGAGCCTCCCGTCCTGCTACAATCGTTCGCCAAATAGGAGAGGCAGATTGCGGAACCGTAGCTTGCATGAAATTTGTATCCGGGAAGTACTGACCCTTCATGACACGTGCACACAAGGGTTCAAGACTAACCATGAACCTCCAACCATGCTTAGCAAGAAGCGCTAAATTGAAAAGTTCCATGATGCGAAATCACATTCCACCTTTGACTTTTGGAGATGCAAGTGCCTTCCAGGAAATCCAGTGCAAAGACCTTTTATCCAGAGAGCTACTCCACCAATATTTAGCCATACTTGAGGTATATTTCTTACACACTTTCTTCGTGAGCCAAAAACATGACATGTTGAACGTAGGGATAGCTTGGATAATAGACTTGAGCAAAATCTCTCTCCCTGCACAAGCAAAATTACGTTGAGACCATCCCTGCATATTACCTCGAGCTCTTTCTCCAATGTGGTCGAAAGTCTTCTTCTAGTTAGAATTTTTTGTTTGTACGTCGGAATATCGCGGGCTATACACTGTATTTTCTCATCCCCCCAAAAAATCACTTCGCCCAGGAGCAGCCTGCATCTGCAAACAATGATGAAAAATGATAGTTCAAATCAGTGGTAAATGTGCATGTCCATAGGAAATTCAGAACCACTGTGTGGGGATCCTCCCAATCGGAGCCCAACCGCAGCTCGCTCGCTGGAGAATCATTCTCGGTCATACACTCGAGAATCACCGCCTTTTAGCTCACAACAACAATTTGTGGAATCGTCGCCTCTTGGCAAGAAATCAACAGCATCGCCGGCATAGCCTTACATTAGATACAGACCTCTCCTCCCTCTCGCAACAGGTTATGCCTGTTCGATTGGACAGATGTAGAGTTGCAGCTGCTATGTTCATGCCAACATGTATTTTCCTATCCCACATGATTTCCAGCATCTGATGGAGCAGTTGTTTTCAAGCTTTTGCACAAACTGCAAATTCCTTTTGCCAAGTGTGCGCATGTCTGCTTGGTTGGTTTCAGGCAATATGTATAGTTACGTACGAATGAATCATGCAAAGTTTGATCATAAGGCAAGTTAATTTTTTTTCCACCATTGGGCGTTAGTATTATGGGCGGCGACAAGGCAGGGTGCTGCTACTGAATCGAGTGAAACATTCAAGCGGAGGGCGAGGTGTTTTACCGCTGCAGATTCAAGTTGGATTCTAATTTGTGCAAAACAGATACTCTACTTGGAACAGAAGCTATCCAAGGAACTGACGTCGACGACAAGAACCTGACGGTGCATGTCCAACTGACGGAACATGCGTTGCACTATTTAAACGATATATGTGCTTCATGAGGCTACTATACTAGTTTAAACGATATACCTGGAAGAGAAATCTGGAAAGATTGTGCAGCCTACTAGTTTGCTTTCTGTTATCATCGCAGGAAACGCTTTTGCATCTTTTAGAAGCTGCTCACCCTGGTCATTATTCACCCTTTGTATAAACTGCTTTAGCAAATATGCCCAAAAATAATCCTACTCTTCTTTTGAACTAGCACGCAACAGTGTACCGAAAATGGTAGATGTGTGCGTGCCTCTCATGGCAGTCCTCCGTCTACAAAGTTGGCTGGAGTACATACTGATACCGGATCCGTTCTTAATTACGAGTCCCGACACTTTGTTCGGATAAGCAAGATTACATGGTATCACTACAGGATCAACATGGTGCAGCAGACTGTCTATAATTCTCTACCATTCAAACCACTGTTCGGCCTTTCTCCTAAAATGACTGAACACATGGACTTTCCGCACCCAGCATGCCACTTTGTAACACATTCTATAGCAATTTCCTGTCATCTTGTTAGTTCAGACCAAATAGCATTTTGCACACTCTCTCTAGTCACATATCCGACAATGCACTATAGTGATTTCCTACTATTAAGCGCAAGGGAAAAGAAGAGCACTGATGGATCAGGACCACATTAGATCGAACATCGACGGCATGCTTTTCATACCACAGCTGCCAAGCACACACAAACAAACACATAGCTCTAGATACTTGGGCAAGAAACACTCATTGTTGAAAAGAAAAGCTGCCAACCACAAACATGTACAAAAAACAAGATGTACCAAAATCCGACTTGAAACGATACTCAGAAAGCTGAAATTCCCAGGAATAGGTGTTCAAAAGCATCTTGCTACATTAGACTAGAGTAGCATGATAATTTTTTAGATACTAACATATAAACAGTGCCGACCACATTGTTGCCGTGTAAAAAAATTGAAATGCCCTAGAAGTCCACCAGAAAATTACAAGCTAAGAGCGCAACCTCACTCGCTGCCGTTCAGTCCCACATCTTTGGCAGTAAACAACTGCTGCGAGAATGGAGAACCCTCTGGCTCCTCGCTATTTTGAATGGATCCAATTCTATTGAGTCTGACTCATAGTGATCATTTCTCTTTAACAAAGAATGACCAAACGGGATCCATTTACACGGAAGTAATCTGAAAAAGAAATTCAATTCTATCGTCTTCAAGAAAAAACAGAAATTATGTTTTCATTATGGTCTAACAGAACGACAATTACTTAGATATGTACATATCGCTGGAAAAGCATATGAACAACTACAAAGTACTGGCTAGCAGTACCAATCTCACTCCCAGGGCAAGAAAAATCTAGTCTCTGCCAATTAAATTTCTACAACAATAATTTCAGTTGTGTAAATGTCAAAATAACTTGTAGGCTGAGACCGAGACAGTGCCTACAAGTGCTTGTTTTTGGCAAATCTGTCCACATCTGATTTGATATAACTCTCTGAAATGCAAAAGATGCCAAAGTTGTAAAAATTCTAGAGCAACTTACTGGCATTGGGATGCCATTCTTTTCAAACCACATCAGAGGAGCACACACAAACATACAAGTATAACTGATACTTAGGGAAGAAACTCTCCTGGCTGACCAAAAGAACTGCAAGCACACACATGTAGAAAAAGCATGACAGCATGAAATCCGACTCGAAATAATAATGGGATAATTAAGCTGAAGTTCCCCAGATTAGGTATTCAAAAGCATAATACAATACATACTTTCCTAGACTAAAGTGCACACACAACAAGTTTTTCAGATAACATATAAACACTGCGAACACATGGATGCGATGCAACAAACTTGGCGACAACTAACAACTGCAGCATCCCTTCTTCAGCTGGAGAAAACAAAAGCGTTAATATGTTAGTAACCTGATGCAGATACAGACAAAACCTAATAGTAGCATCTACGAGTATGTAACAGCGTATTAACAAGGCGTATGTACAAACTCATGATCAACTCAGAAACATAAAGTAGAGCTATATCATATCTCCTCATAAAAACGGAAGAGCCATATCATATGAAAATAAAATAAACCCTTTAGCATTTTGACAAAAAAATATAGGTGATGAAATTGAATGAGGTGAGTGATGTTTGTAATAGCGAAATGGGCTAGTAATATGTTACTTTCAACTTAGAAATTATCAAACAGCAAAACCAAAGGGAGAACTTTGGGCATACAACATGTGGACCATCTGCATATCATTTATGATCCAACATGAGTCGTTTTCTAATTAGCGTCGCCTCCATTTCAATTGTTTCGCTGTGTTATCAGCATGTGCTAATCTTTATAGCCAAATGGACAGTAGCTTGAGGGTGCATGGTACCCACACTGGCCACCATATATCCTCCAAAGAGAAAATCAAACAGCCCAAATCTCACAAACTATATTAAGAAGACCTTCTTACCTGTTGACTCGTTTCAGAAAATTTGCACATCAAACCAGAGTCATCCTGACATTTTCAGCTCCATTGGTTCCACCGTCAATGGTTCTGCCTAGAAGCATAAAAACTCCGACAGTTAACACCAGTTCCACAATAAGGACAGATGGATTGGAGAAGGCAACATAAGAGAGTTAGAAAGATGAGCTGAGAAATATAATTTGAGCAAAATAATTTGCCAACATAACTTATATCTACAGATGTGTTATAAGTCACTCTTGACACTAGCAATAGATAAACAAAACCACATCCGGTGTAAAATGCAAGGAACATTCATACAAGCAGCATACTTAGCTACCTCATAATGGAGAATTTAGCTTGTAAGGAGAAAAACATGACCTGTAAATTTACTCATGTGAACTCATTCATCGTAATGTCAAGTAGAGAAAATTATGCCAAAACAAACTCTAGAAGCAAAAGTGTTATTGGCTATTCAGCTTGAAATGAATGCATTCCAAGACAAGAAATGCAATATATTTCTATGTGCTACAAACATAAAAATCACCTAAAGAAGGGGTCATGAACAAATGAGAAACGGAAATTATTTAAAGAAATCATGAATTTAACAGAGATCATAATAATAATACATAAACTAGCTAGGGCGCTGAAACTAACCAACTAAGCTAATCATTCGACATTTGATTTGGTATCTTATAATACAAGCACATGGAAACATAACATATAGTAAAGTAATATATATGGCGATAAATTCATACATCTAGCAAAGGTGCAATTAATAACTAAGTTTTATCACAGGAATTTTTTTACTAAGTTTAAGTTGTAAGTGGACATTTAAGAATCAAAATAACTGTATGCGAGAAATCATGTAAAGAACATAACTAAATTGGGTTACCCCTAAGATATAAAGACCAAGGATGAGCAATCACCTGGTGGATAGAAACTCGTAAAAGTATAACAATAATGTGTAGAACCGGTTCCATTAAGTATCCTGGCTTCCAATAACTTGGGCTGAACCATATAGACACCGTCGTGCCCAGCTAATAAGATTACATTATTATCCACATCATACCCCACCACTTTGAGCGATTCATAACTCTGCTCAGTCCGAGGAGGGACCTTAAGAAGTTTACGCAATGAAACAGTCTTCTGCAACAACCATATGGCAACACCTTGACAATCAACCTTCCTCTCCCACATTTGAAGTTCAAGGTGAGACAACGCAGCAAGACCAACAGCGCCATCCTCTGCCTGAATGATATGGAAGTTGTCAAAATCATTCACATTCATACCAGGAGGCCCCTTGATGACGGCAAGGTTTTGTGCGCCCAAATCAAACTGAAGAATGCTGTCTCCCTTATCCTTAGCCGGCCAGTAAAGGGCATTACCTATAAGGGTGCTAGGAGAAACACCAAAAGGAGTATCATCTGGAGCCTCTGTTGAGATGATATTGCTCCATGTGCCAGTCTCGGAGGAATAAACGCAGGCGTATGGATGCTTGCATTTTCTGTAGGACAACAAGACCACCTTGAAAGGGCATGAGTGGCAGCTGCCATGGACGTGATCATGGGCCGGGGTGGCGCAAAACACCGCCCCGTTGACCAAGCCACCAATTCTCTTAAACACCAGCGGAATGGGCACGCGATGCTGCTGCTTGCTGGTGATAGGATCACACACAACAACCTCTTCACGCACCCAGCCGTCGACGATGGCCCAGCTGGTGAGGAGGACGCGGCCGTGGCGGGAATCCAGCACCTCGCTAACCTCGGAGTTGCTGGAGCGTTGTTCAAGGGAGAAGCTCCCGGGTAGGATGCGGTCGGGAGCGGGGGTGAACCTGATCTCCTCATGGTCGCCGCCGTGCTGGAAGAATCCGAGGAGGGGCGGCTTACGATGGCGTGTATAGAACGGTGGACGAACTTGTGATCGACGACGATGCCTCGCCACGGCTTGCAGACGGCGGATGCGCGGGAGAGTGAGTGAAGGTCCAGGGGCAGGCGGAGCAGGATCTCCCTCAGGAGGTCGCCGTCTTCAAGCGGGGAGGCAGGCGGCTCCGACGAGGTGCCATCGCCCTCCTCGCTCGCGTGAGTCTGGGGGCGGAGGCGCTTACCGCGGCAGAGGCGGGTCACCCGGTCGCCCACCTCGCTCGCCTGGATCTGGGTGCTCCGGCGCGTGATGCGGCGGTGGCCGGTCACTCCGGCGCCATCCTCATCGGCGTCGATTTGGGGACGGTGGCTCGCGCTGCGCGGGCGGGCCAGCCCGGCGCCCTCGTCCCTGGCGAGGATTCCGGCGGCCCCGTCGTCGGGGTGGAGGTGGCTCATGTCTGCGCCGCCAGAGGAAGACCTAACCTAGCTACCTGGCGAAAGGAAGAAGGAACGCACGAGACGAGTGGGGTTGGTTTCTTTCCGTCTGCTGCTATGCTAGGGCTAGGCTAGGGCTAGTCTATGCTAGTGGGCTTTCTGTCTGCAGCAGTTAGCAGTGGACTGGGGTTGGGCCCATCAAGTGCATGCAACTCTCTCTTACCTCAAAATCAAAAAACAAAAATGCATGCAACTCTTGACAATCTGATTTTCAGTTTCGTCAGAGCTCAGACTATGCGCCATCCAATTAATTATTTATATGCATCTCTACATGTTTGTCTCAGTATAAATAAACCCATTCAGGTTAACTGAGTCTCAATTCTACTAGTGGGTCATGTACAATTTCCTCACCCCGATGTTTGACAGTAATTTCCTCACCATATGTTAATGTACTCTTCAAGCTCAGGCATTGAGCGGAACATGAACAACTGTGTGTATTCTCTCCGCGGCATAGAATTTTTTTTTAAATAATTATTGAACGACGAAACCGAGTTGCAACACATCTTGCCGTGCCGAAGCAAGAACACATAATAAAAAACAAAATAAATCAAGTACATTGGTATCGACCCAACACAAATATAGACTTCCAGACCTAGGGAGTTGACTGATGCAGCCCGAAATTATATGCCATAATAACCATAGTAAAAGGGAACACTAGCAGATAGACGGTGCAGAGTCCAAAGGAGACACATGAGATGAGAGCTCTGATAAAGGCAACGCCGGAACCACCGGCTGAGACCACGAGTAGTTTGTCATCAAGGAGATGTGCTATCGATAACCCTCCAACTGACCACAGCGGAGTGGTAGCATCTGTTTTGGTACAAGGACGGAGTGGTGGCAGTGGATTCACTTAAATCAGTTTTTTTGTTCGTCTTGCTCTCTACTGCCGCAAGTGGATCCGCGAGAGTGTACACTGTATTCATACGACTGAATCTTCAAAACAGGAAAAAAATAACTGAAATTTCCAAGCATTTTTGTATGAACCGTGATGGTTGGGGGTGAGTGTGATCTCCTTGTCACGGGGGTTCGAAGACGTCGAGGAACCGGTGAAGGAATTTGGAATCAGTGACAAGTTATCTCTAGCACATGCTGCGCGGAAGGACAACTGCGGCAGCAGGCGGATGACGATCTCTCCTAGGAGATCACTATCATCTAGCAGGGAGACAAACACCGCCGTAGGGTTGTCGCATTGGGTCATTCCGGGGAGCTCCTCGCTTGCATGGATATGAGAATGGAGTCGTGGGTGCCGCTGAGACCAAGAGGAAGAGGAGCGACAGTTGCGTGGGCAACTACCACCTACTAGTGGTGGGGCATGCTACTACCTCATCACCCAGTTCTTTTTTGAAAGTTTGTCAGGATCCTCGGACTCCATCCATTGTCCAAAAAAATCATACTTTTCTTCTTTCACTGTTCTTAGCTGCCGATGGTATAATATCAAGCAATATGAAATCAAATGGGGCTTTGTAGGAATGAATCGGGGTGTCTCGCTGCTATTGTGCTGCTAGTCCTAGGATCGTTTTGTAAAGATAAAAAACATGCCTTTCAGCTATCAAAAGTTAGGAACCCATTTTGTCCGACATCCTCGAGGCCTCGATAGCGGCTACAGACGACGGAGGTGCGCGGTTGGGAGGAAGGTTGTGGCCGGAGGTGGAGGAGAATCTCCCGGAGCATATCGTCGTTGTCCGGCATGAAGGCAGGTGCCTCGGGCGAGGCATCGCGGCGACGGCGTGCCATTCCATACTTCTCCTAGCTCACGTGGATCTGGGGGCGCAATCATTCCGAGGACTGATGCGCGTGAGCTCTGGTGGCCTCGTCGCTGGTTTAAATATGGAGGTACGGAGGCTCGGCCGATACCTAGATCAGTATTGGGTGATAGGGTTGGGTGGGCAAAGGTTTTTTTTTCTCTTTTCTGAACTGGTGTGGCATGCTCTGGTTCTATGTCGTGACGCGTAATTTTTGTTCTTCTGTGTTCTCTCTCTATATATACTTTGATAGAGCAGATACACGCTTGTTCTCTGATCTGATTCCCAAATCTTCGCTTGTGCAACATTTCTGGTGCATACTGAATTAACATATTTTTGTTAACGGCTATACCATGCCAAACCACCTATTACCATGCATGATATACCCATGCATCTCGTGTCAATACTTGCCTCCGTTTCGTTTACTGCAGTTGCGTCATTTTTTTTCTCACAATTCGATTTTGCCATTGAGGGCGAGCCGAATAGGCTCTCCCTGCTGAGCAAGGTTTTTCTTGCCAGGCCAGACTAGCTAGCTCCTTAAAACGAGTTTATTTTAGCGCTACCAAACACATGACCTGGCCCAGCGAGGCTATAGCTACTAAACCAAACGTACCCCAAATTACACTGAAACAACTGCAAGTGGAGATGGTGCGCCTTAGATTGCTTGCCATAGGGTCAATAGCTCCCATGCGACGTCGTTGGTGTGAATTGTCTCTCATGCGACATCGTTGGCTGCAATAGCTCTCATGCGACATCTGTGTTGGAAAAAATGGCTCCCATGCGACACTGCTGCCTAATCCAAAGACACATGTTTAAAACTCGAATCAGGTGAACGGGACCCACAGCATGGGACCCACTAACTTATCCAACTCAGCATTTGGTCAAGTGAGCAGGACCCACAGCGTGGGACCCAGGTCAGCATTGGTACAAGAGGACACCGAGCCGTGGACCGAGCCGTGCAGCACCCGAGCCCATCCTCCCCTTCCCCCCCTCCCGACCGTTGTTGTTCTTCTTCTCCGCGACGACGCCAGCAGAACGCTGCTCCGGCCGCTGCCTAGCAATGTCGAGCTCCGCTTCAGCCTCCGCCGCTCATGGCGCGCTATGGCGCAGATGCCCATGACAAGGTGCCCTGCATGCCCACGTGTCGCACCCACAGGCGGCTAGTCACAACGACCGACAAGAATGGCAACCTTGGCGGAATTCGTGAAATGCGAGAGCAAACCAGAGCAGGAAAGGTGAGATTTTACTTCTCAATATGCCAATTTTGGTTTTGTCTCCCAATTTCATATTTGCCCAATTTTTCCCCATTTTTCATCGGATTAGGGATTTAGGGTTCATCTTTCCCAATTTCAGAAATTGAAGCAATGCACCCATTTTGAGTGGCTAGACGAGTACATAGAGCGGATTCAACTGGAGGGTGCATCAGGGGAGCTCGATTTACCGTTGGAGGCGGAGAAGTTGGGCAAGTTTGGATCGGGCTATTCTGCATCTGGGGCGCCTGGATCTGCCCATTCCATTGGGGCTACTGTGGGGGATGCAGTAGTGACGGCAGAGCTGAAGAAGCTGAACAAGCAGATGAAGAAACTCATCGAATTGCGAAGCGGGGGCAATTTGATGGGGCTGATGGCCGGACTTTTTTATGTTTGTGTAATTGCTCTCGCATTTGTTTATGTGATGATAATTAGTCGTAAGTGAATAGATTGGGCATCATTTGTAATCGTAATGATGTATATTTGAATAAAAAGTGTTGCGCTCTATGAATTCAGCATGTCCTCTCCACTGCTTTTGGGCGGCTCTGCTTTCAGTTCATCGATTCATCATCTGTTTCAGTTTCAGTGGTAGAGGAAGAAAAGGAAAAACAAATTGCCCACAGCCCGTTGCCCAAAAAAGGCCAGGCCCATATAGAAGTTAGGCAGGGCTGAATAGAACATATCTAGGCCCATTAATAAAAGAAGTGTAGCTAGTGCAAAAAAAGTGCACACGGTCATTGACATCGATATATGTTTTCGCTTTAGGTTATTTCACAAATTTTAAGTTTCCTGCAGTCACCTTTTTGACATAACTCATCCGATGATTATTTGAGCTATTTTTATGCATAAGCTATCGTGTGAACCATAAAAGTTGCAATTGTTTGGTTCTAGTTTATTTCAACCAAGCACCATTTTTAATTTTTTCCTGACTTGTGCTATGGTGTTTTCAGAGTTTTTACTCGTGTGTTTCAACCGAAAAAGATTGTGCCCTCTCAAAAAAGAAGACATCTAGTGTGCCCCTAGTAGCATCTCCTTACAACATAGAGGGCATCCCTTACAACATATAGTGCATAAAACATAAAAGGAAGATAATTAACTATACACGTGCTAACAACAATTTATATGATTGGATCATGTTTTAGTGCATTTTTAGTACACATGGCCACATAAATAAAATGCAATGGAGAAACTTTAGGACCGAAAAACATATAGATAGATAGAGGGCATCGGGTACCCTAGTAGCATAGATAGATATAGAACATATAGAGGGCATCCTCCACTACACATAGTTCATAAAACATGAAAGTAAAATAATTAAAAGCGAAGACACGGGCACACACGCCCAACCAACACAAACACAAACTAGATAGATAGAAGACTCAGACTTGAACAACTCCTTGGCCCTCCTCCTTGCCACTCCTTGGCTCCTCCTCCTTGTTCCCCTCACTCGCCGTTCTCCGGCATCCGGTAGGGAGGGTGTGCATGCCGTTGGGGTGAGGGAAGATGTGGTGGAAGTTGGTGAAGATGTTGTAGGTCGTGAACGCGATAAACTCGCATCCACACTGAACACCTCCCGAGGAGGTGGTGAGCGTCGAGGGGTTGGTGAAGGTGACGAGAGGCCGATGACGGTTGGGCCCGGCGTTGCCATCGTCTTCGCTCGTGGAGGTGGAACATGGGCGGAGTGCCGGAGGAAGGTGGGCGGTAGCCGGCTTGAGGAAGAAGCGAGCCAACTCTCTAGGGCCCTCCACCTAGAGATGGCCCACACCTCAGGCTATTCTCGACGACGACTCCGGCCGGTACGCCTCTCGCACGGTCGAGGGCGACGGTAGGTAGGGCCGTTGAACTGCATGGTGGCTCGGGCGCCCGTGGGCTCGAGTGGTGGATTTGGCTCGAAAGAAGAAGGGAGGAGGCTTGAGAGATGAGTGTGAGAGGATGAGGAAATGGTGCCCTTTATAGCCGTGTTGCAGCCGGGTCAATGTGTACACGGTGCATTCCCGATCGTTTTCTCTTCTCCGTTCGACCGGCATAAGTAATTGCGATCATTAACTCAAAAACGGCGGCGAGCATCCAAAGAGGCACGGGCGGCACAGCGAGATGCATCGTTGCGTGCACTTGCATCGGCGGTGACGCCGCGTGGAAACAGGCCTTGCCATCCGCGCGTGACACCGAAAAGGAGCTGCACCACCGACGCGCCCATCCATTCAAACGGGTATGCATTAAACATGCATTTGTTAAAATAGCTTAGATGCGACGCACCCATACGCTGCGCCCTGCCGTGCTTTACTGCGTCGATGCGTGCATGCAATCCTGCATGAAAAAGGCTACTCCCCCCGCTGCGACGTTCACGAGCAAAGAATAGCTAGGCTGCGACGTTGCATGGCATGCATGGGACAGGGATGGCCCACATGTCATTGACCCTCTCGCATGCAGCCCATCCCCCCTCTCGAGCCGTGCGCACGCACGCCAGGCCCGATCCGCCCGGCCCAACGGTAACTTAGATGCTCCCCCCGCTCAACGTTATCTGTTCGTCAGAGAGAAAAAACGGTGGCCAATCAGATTGGAGCCCACGGATCGCCTCATGAATCCTTCTAGAAGGCCTATCCGACGACCGTAGTTTGGCGTTAGGGTTAGATCGACGGTGGATGTTTGGCGCTAGGGTTACATGGGGTTTGGAGGCGGTCAACGGGGTTTTGAAAGGTTTGACCGAACATTCAAATGTGTATAACTAATTCAAAAAAAATCTAAAAAATGAAAAACCTGCGCATATAGCCTTTTTATGTTACATAGTTATGATATAAAATGATAAACTTGATCTAATGATCTTTGCATGAAAAAACCTTCACAAATTGGACTATCTCGACTGAGGTTGCATAGAGTTCAAAGGAGTGAGAAGAGGGTTTGAGGTTTTGAAAATGCAAATAAATCAAAAACATCACCTTAGCTTCATTTTAGAGTGACTAAGGAGGATCTGAAGTTATTTTTGCATATAAAATTTTTTAACTTGTTTTATTGCTGACTTTGTATTAAAGGGTGTTTTTTCAAAAATAAATTAAATAATATTAATACTTATTCAAAAAAAGGTGAGACTTCGTATTGATCCTATATAGGTATAATATAAGCTAAGAAAATCTTTTTTGGGTGATTTTGAGAAGGTCGAAAAAAACTTGCTTAGAAATGGGGCCGTTTTCCTTACTTTGGAGCCTGTTTGGACAACATTTTCAGTGACTATGAGTTGGACTTCAAAAAGGGTTGGATTTATGAACTAAAGTGCATAGTAGTACATAAAACGATGCAACATCACAGAACAAACAAATGAACTCAAAAATATTGAGATAGGTTCAAATTTGAATGTCGGTTCAAATTTGAATTTTATTTCAAGTCAAATCAACATCATAGCACATAAGTTTTCACATGAAAGAACATAAGTTTTCACATCAAATGACAACAAACTTAAGTTTTCACATCAAATTTGAATGATTTCGACTCTATTTCTTTTGCTTCTTTCTACCACTCGATTTCTTCTGATTTTTCCACCGCTTGGTTCCACGCCGCATAGTTTGTTGATGCTGATGCTCTTGCTTTTTGGCCCCTTGCAAACTCCACTAGGCCCCCTCAACTTTTGCACCTGACCATGTCCCACTTCTTCAGCTTGCACTTCTGCAGATTGAGTAGATGGCACACATTGTTCAACTACTTCAGTTTGTAACTCAACACTTGGCAGCACAACCTCCAAACATGGCAACACAGTTGTCAAAGCAGATTCGATGGCAGCACAACAGTTGCTTCATCTGCAACAGTTTCAGATTGCCCTAAGCGTCGCAAAACAGATTCAAGATGCATCACATCGTCCAAAACAGAAACACTTAGCTCATGTTCAGCAAGAACATTTTCAGTTAGCTCCATATCTTTGTCACCAAACATTATCTGCTTAGTGCTCTTCCTTCTATAGCCATTGAGTCTTGCTTTTTTCACTGGCCAGCATTGTTCAACAACAAGAGGTGGGGCTTTTTCTGCACGCTTCCTCCTAAAAAATAAAGCATTTGACTTGGTTAGATACTAGAACAAGTAGCAAAATCAAAAACTTGCAAAAACAGTAACATAAACATACTTTGGCCTCTGAGGAGTGTAGATGCACTTGGATGAACCAACTCTGTGCCCAAGTACCTCACACAACTTGCACCTATTTTTGTTACCTTTTTGAGCCCTTTTGGGCTTATCATTCTTTTCCTTTTCATTTTTCCCCTTCTTACTACAACCACCTTTCTCAAACCAAGCTTTGAATCTGCTCTGTTTAGGCCTCCCAGCCTTTCTTCTAGTGACAGGGGGACACAAGGTAAATTCTATTTCCACCTCAGGCCACTGAGATTGGTCAACAAGGCAGGAATTGGACTTGCATATGCAGCTTTGAATTTTGTACTGAATAATACTCATGCAAATATGGGTGCATATTTAACCTGGGTTTAGATGCCAAAAAAGTATGGAATGCTCACATGGTTTTCCAGTGTGTTGCCACTCTTGGCAAGTGCACTCATGCAACTCAGTATTTACCACATGCCTCTTGCCACTCTTTGTATCTCTAACTTCAGCACCCCACAAGGAGGATTTCTCAACAGATAGATGTGAAAGATTTCTACTCCTGTTGACCACCTGTTGTACCACTGCTGGAAGTTTGTCCCCTTCCAAAATATTAGCAATTTTTCCTCTCAACTCCCACAAACGCATGATCATGATCCTTATTTGGTCCACCATGTCATGCACAGGCAAGTCTTTCAAATCCTTCACTTTGTTGTTAAAACTTTCGCTAAGTTGTTATTGATATGATCACATTTTATGGCAGTATTAAAACCTGATCTATACCACAATAGAGAATGGTGGGTGTTCAACCATGAAGCAAATTCATTATCACTACATGATGCCAATATCTTACCAAGGTGATAGGAATGTGTCATGCTGTGTAGGATCTTGTCTGGCCACATGCGCCCAAATTCATCTCCTCTGAATTTTTTATCAGATTCATCCACATATGTCCAAAGCACTCCCTCTGCTCAAAGCATGGGGAAAACATTTTTACTGCATTTTCCAACCCTTTACATGCATCTGTGGATGGCCAAAGGAGAAACTGCCCTATGCATCTTTTCGGTTGCATCATGAACCATATCCATGATGCCTCTGTCTCGATCAAACATTCCTATTGCAATTGGGAACATCCAGTTGTGTCCATCTAGAGCATTGCATGCAGCCAACTGACCATTCCACTTTCCAACCAAAAAAGATGAGTCTATGCTCAAATATGGACGACAACCTGCTTTGAATCCATCTATGCAAGGCTTCAAACACATAAAAACTTGCTGAATAAAACCCTGCCATCCTCTGTTACCTCTGATCTATCTCCACCACACTCCCGGTGACCTCTTCTCCACTTCGCTTTAAAACTATACAACATCCTAAATGTATTTGCCCACCACCATACAATGATTTCATGGCCCTTTGTTTTGCTTTCCACACTGTGGTATATTGTAGCTGGATGGGGTACAGCTTCTCCAAGTCAACTTTAAGCCTCTTTGCAGTAGTGTTTGGAGTCTTGGCTAAAATAGGAGTAATCTTCTCTGAACCCAAAGCTGTGATGTCATCTTTGAAACTCTCTGTGAAGTGGTCATACATGTATGCTGGTGTGGTATTTGATTTACCTCATCTGTATTTCCATCAGGTTGTAGTCCGGCGCATAAGTACCATTTGCAAGGATTGCCACCACCATCATAACCTTTGCACCGAGCATAAAATTTCTTTCGATCAGTCCACATAGTCTTGGCATCAAACTCTTTTTTCACCGCATAGGTCCCGAAAGACATCCTAAACTCCTTCATGCTTGGCCACAACTTTCCCACCTCAATAACTGGGTTCTCTTTGTCATACAAACAAACCAGCTCATTATCATCTGCATCATCCACATCATCTGCAGCCTCTCTCATCAGCTGTTCTTCATCCTCATTTGCATTTCTAGGGCCTGTGTTACCTTCAGCAGTAAAGAACTGTCATCCTTCTCCTTATCTTTGTCATCAACTTGAATGCCAAACATTTCGCCATATCAATGTCGATATTGGTGCAATGACCAAATCTGTTTTTTCATTCAACTCTACTACATTCCAGTCAACAACAATCTTCCTAGCACCATGGGTTCCCTCCTCTCCATCTGCATCAATCCTCAGATCTTCAGCTACTACAATCGGTTCACCAACAAAGGCAACATCTTCTTTTGTGAAACCCACTCATCATCGTCCATCTGTGCAGCCATCTTTGATGGCACATAACCAACTCGAATGAGTTTGCAGATCAATTAGCTCTGCATAAAATGTTACTTGTTTGCTTGCCCACCCTTCTTGCTGATCAATTTCAGCAACCATGGATTCTCCATCTTCAATTCTCACATATTCACCATTATAGTTATCGAAACGCTGCGTAGATACCTCTTGTTCGGACCCCAAACAATACTCTCCCCAATTCTCTCCACCAAATTGCCCACGGCCTTCTCCTTCATTCTCTCCAATTCACGGGATCAACATCTGCAAATTCGACATCCAACCTCACGGTGGTATCTCTATCAATGTCTTGGACACTGCCATCATCGAGCTTGGCTTTACAGGAAAAAATTCCACTATAATTGCGAATGTGGTGGCGAACCTGAACCTCCCCTGTTTTGTCAATGGCGGCAGCGGCGGCAATACTACCAAATCGAGTTCGATTCTAAATAGCCAAGAAAAGAGGGTGGCATTACCGATTTGAAGCACTGTCTCTCGCTCCATCTCATCCAGCCCTCGCCCATCTCCTATCCAATCAAGATTCTAAAACGCCAAGCAACAGGGCAGCATGAGGCCACAGATTTATCCAAAATTCAGTGGAATGGGAGTGGTGTTTGGAAAATACTCACTCGCAATAGCCGCTGCAGAGATAGGCGCTCCACCACCGGGCTGCGGAGAAGAAACAACCCCCGGATCCAATGGAGCCCGATTCTAAATCGCCAAGAAACAGAGGGCAGCATGAGGCCACAGATCCCCCAAAATTCTGGGGAGTGGGACTAGGGTTTCGGGCTCACCTCGCAATAGCTCTGTCGCTGCCGAGAAATGCGCTCCACCACCGCGGAGAAGAACCCGCTGCCGGAGAAGATGCTTACGGCGGCGCCGCTCGCCCAGTCCAGCACGGGCGAGTCGAGCACGGTCACACAGTCACCGGTCGAGTCGTGGACGGTTGACTCTTGACTACGTGGCCATAGGTGGACCCCACCAGTCAGAGCACATAACCCCCAGTGTCCTAACCAAATCTCAGCGGGTATCTCAGCCTAACGGACAGCCAACTAGCCGCGTAAATGGTGTGTCGCATGGGAGCTATTTTTTCCAATGCAGATGTCGCATGATAGCTATTACAGCCAACGACGTCGCATGAGAGACAATTCACACCAACGACGTCGCATGGGAGCTATTGACCCGCTTGCCATATGGATGCTGTAATAATCTTAATTGTGGTTTGTGATAGTTATTCGACTGACAAAGACTGCATTGTCGCTAGTGTTTCCCGTTTTCCGAATGTTGTTAAGCATTCAAAGAGTCTGCTGAAAATGTAACGGCGGGCCTTTTTGCTCCAGAAATAAAATGGTTGACAGTTGCTTGTTTCATTCAGGCAATGTTTGACACATTTCATTTTAGAGAAATGAATGATACTAACTTTGGTTGCAAGATAGATGATTTCACTTTGCGGTAGCCTACTTCGGGGAGCTGCCCCAGGAACCGATGGTGCCTGACCATGGGAAGAAACAGAATTTTTTTGAACCAGCGGGCTATACTACTAGTTTTTTCTTCTGTATGTCTTGTAATTACTACTACTTTCAGCAGACCAGATAATCTGCACCTGTTTTTAAGTGAGATTTCCTAACACCAGATGAAGTTTCTTCTGTGCAACATCCATGTCACACGTTATATACAGTTCATCAAGATCATGATTTGAAAATAAAAAAGTTAAATGCAAACATTCTGCTGCAAGTTCCAGTTCGTGGCAGAATGCATGCACCCCCACAGAAAGATTTGCAAATAGAATGCATATTCTGTAAAATGGTACAAATAAATGAACTGCTGGATGTCTGAAAGTAACAAACATGCTATCAGCTTCCCTAAATAATACTTTTGTATACGAAGTTACAAACCAGCATTGCAGCCAGCATGGCATTGAATTAAATTAAATAATGTGATGAGAAAAAAGAGCATGGACAGTGGGGTATCTCCGAGAGCCAATCCTCTTTGACTGAGACAACCCACTAATAATTGACCCCGAGCTGACTCCGGCCTCCAATTATCAGTACAACTATATGACTAGATACTGGCATTATATATACACGGTATTTCTATATATTTCTTGTTATAATGTCACTAGATAAATAAATAGTAGAGTGACGAATAAAGCAAAGGTAATTCTCAAGACAAAAGGTCTTTCTTATATAAGTAACTAATCAACAAGGAGACTAATAACTAGGTATTTGTTAAGGATATCATGGTATCAACAGAATACTTTACTAAATGTCTCTGAAGCATTTCTTGTCTTCTTCTAACAGTCACAGAAACAAACACAAATCCAACTATATGCAGCTTAAAATATTGAAGAAAGTCTCTATCCAAAGCATTATTGTGGCAATCTGAAATCCAACTACGTAGGAATCACAATAATTTATGTGAGCAATCGTGTACAAAAGATAACCAATTTGGGTACTCCTACTATATAAAGACGGAGGATGAGTTATCACCTGGTAGGTAGAAACTCGTCAAAGGATAGTACTTCATAGAACGTGGTGCATCAAGTTCTGTGGGATGCATTGACATGAGTTGAACCATATAGGCACTATCGTGCATATATAAAAAGATTGCATTGGTATTGTCATCATACCCCATCAGTTCGTTCCGTTGCATTGTTTCCAAAATTTGTGGAGGGGTCTTAAGAATGATATGCAATGCAACTGTCCTATGGAGCAACCATATGGAAACACCTTCGGAATTAACCTTCCTCTGCCACATTTGAATATTATGATAAGACAACATGAAAAAACCAACATTACCATCATCTATCCGGATGAGCTGACACTGATCTATGCCAAAATCATTCATACAGCGAGGCCCCTTGATCACGGTAAGGTCCTGCCTGACCAAATGAAACTCAATTATATCGTCTCTCGCATACCTAGACAACCAGTAAATGACATTGCCAACAAGGGTGTTGGGACTGCAAGGACCATACATTGTCTTAGGTTGAGTCTCTATTGAGACTAGTAGAATGCCCGTGCGTTGCCACGGGCTTTTTAGTTTGTTTACCGATTGCACCCATAAATACAAATGCATATCTCTCTCGCTCCCCTCACTCTGTCTACCACCCACCAATCGTGTCTAATATATAATTTTTCCAAGCTTCATGCACATATGCATCGTTGTATACATACTTTACCATTACATCACTCTGACAATGACACATCAAACTCGGAGTCCCTCTTTCCACCCCCACTTATGTAAACTTTGAATTCAAACCCTTAACTATGCACTCATATTATTCATGTTCTTCTTCTCCCTCTTGCTTCTCCACCCACTACCACCATCTCTAATCCAACAGACAAGTTTCAAACCTCACATGAGCGTACCCTTGAGCAGCTTGTAGTGTAGCATTAGATAAAAGCCCTAACCTGGGGACATTCTTAGATTGTTATGCACCAAGAGCAGAGAGACACAACTTCCTTTCTTTCCTCTCTCAGTATTGTAACCAACTTGTCTACAAGGTGTCTTTTCATCATAGAAATTAGAACGACTGATTCTTAGGCATTTTACTTGTAAACGAGCAGAATTCTGGTGGAAGCGGAAGACATCGCACACCAGATGAGACTGTAACTTTAGATCCTGAATATCAGTTTTCCGGTAGTTTGACCTTGGGCCTGAGCTTGACCAAGCTCCAACCAAAGACTGTAACTTCAGGTCCTGAATATTAGTTTTCCCGTAGTTTGACCTTGGACCTTTGCTTGACCAAGCTCCAACCAGCGCCGAATGTTCACACAGTTACTCAACACACTCGAGTGTGTCCTCCCTAGCAACCTCCACGAGGCCATTGTTCGTCCGGCGCTGCCTGCCGGAGCTCCTTGCCCGAGAGCGCCATGATGAAAAAAAATCATTTATTGTAGATACTGAATATTTCACATCTGAAGAAACTCCTTTGGTGCTTGCTTGTACACAATGTCTAATGTTTCTAGTACAGAAGAAGACCTGCATGCATAAATGCCAACACCATCGATCCACCTTTCTCACAGTGCATTAGCAGATTATTTTCCTTCCCTTCCATCAAAATCCAACTATCATTCAGCCTGGCAAAGTTGATGACGATGCAAATCTTACGTATTGGCAGGGGTAGTGTTTGACTGCAATTTTGTAGAAGATTCCCTGTAGATATCTTTAGTGGTATATTTTTCTCTGCTATTTTTCGCTAAGTAGAACTAAAGAAACAAAATTAATGGTGAAGAAATGAGAAGTTGAGCAACTATAAATGCATGGACAGACTCAATATTAAAAAGACCAGTCAGGCTATGTTTTTAGCAGAAAATAGAGCCCTTGTGTATTAAATTTCAACAGTGTTATCACATGACACAAGTGGTAAGCAATCCAAACTATTTACCTCCACTCAAAAGAGGATGTGCATTCATCAAGCTGTGGCACACCAGTATGCTACAAGCGTAAACAGGTGCCAAGTCAGCTTTTAACGAGTAATAAACATGCCGATACACTTGAACTTAAGTATCAGAAAGCAACCAACTCTTATACTCGACAAGATAGATTCAGATATGTTGCACCACATCTAAAAGAAACAAAAACAATTTCCAGCCAAAAAAGGAGAAACAAAAGTAGGATTTTTAAAACAGAATATATGCAATATAAAATATTGCTCAGGTAAAGGAATATGTGTAGTACAAACCTGAACTGAATTTTTTTGAGTGCTACGCAATGCATCGTCCACTTTCTTCTTATTTCTCGTGGCTACCAAAAATAAAATAAAATAAAGCTGATTATTCAACTCTAGTCTTGGTCTATTTGCACTAAATTGAAGGGTTTAAAAGTATTGCTAAAAATGTTAATATACTAACAACACAAATATCAAAACAATGTCCACATAGAACTAAATCAGCATTACGATTGTCAAAATTCAGGCATCTTCAATAAATACAGGGTAGAAGCCTATTTATAATGAACGTGGAAATATATAAGTGCATTTCATTTATGACCTTATCTTTCCAATTTGTACACTAATGCACTTATGGAAAAATACCACAACCTGATTAAATCATGTGGCTACAACTTGACATCATCTATCAACATAGCATGTGTACTATAAATACCATCTGCAACTGGTTCAGTGTCTGGATAGTGGAGATTGCTCAGATATGTCAATCTATTATTTTCCGATTACTGGAGGTTCCAAGGAATGCACAAGCTTGCTGCCATCATACACTACAAAAATAATTGAATTTGTCACTACCTTATATTCTACTCCTAAAAGCATCTCCAGCCGTTGGCCCCCGGGAGGTGCTAAAAATCGCCCCCTGGCGGCGCACCGGCGCAAACCGCGTGCTGGGGGCGTGATGTCCCCCAGTCGTGGCGCCCACGTTTTTTTTTTTGAAAATCCGGCACAAACGCGGCGCAAATTGAACCAAACTTCGGCGAGTTCATACATATTTAAAATATTTTACAAAAAAAGAAAAAAACGCTACTAGGCACGCCGTCTCCCTCGCCGCTCCTCGCCACCCGCCGCCCTTGAAGCTCTACATGCCGAGGAGGCTGTAGAACTGCGTGTAGTCGCCGCCGCCGCCGTCGTCGTCGTCGTCGCCTCCGCCGCGGCCGCCGTCCCTGCTGCACCCCTCCCCCGGTTGGCGCGGCGGGTTGGACAGTCTGGGGGCGTCCTCATCCTCGTCACTGTCGAGGAACACCACGCCGTGCTCGTCCTCGCGCCCACGATTGCGGGCGGCTATCTCCTCCAGGGCCCGGTGCTGCCGGACCATCTCGTCACGGAGGTAGTCGTCCCGCGCCCACCGTAGGGCCTCCTCGTCGGAGAAGCCGCGTCGGGCTATCTCCTCGTACTCCGCGGGGAGGCCGGGCTCCGGCTTCGTCCTGACGAGGACGAGGCGGCCAGAGGCGGGAGTGGAGTCGTCGATGCGGACGCCGGAGCTGCGGGTGCGCTGGCTGACAGAGGTGTCCTGGGACTCCGGCTTGACGGGGCGGAGGCATGGAGAGCCGGACGAGCGGCCGGAGAAGGAGGAGGACGCCCCCGGGTCCATGCGCCTCGGCATCCACGAGCTCCCACGTCGGCGAGAGAAGGATGGGGGAGCGGGGTACTCCAGCCTGGGCGTGTTGCCACCCTCGATGTACTCGAGGATGGCTCAAAGCGTGCGGTCGGGCACGCCCCACCATCGGCGGCGGCCTTCGGAGTTGAACCTCCCGGAGGGCACGACACCATTGGTGGCCTCGAGCTGCTCGGCGTGGCGGCGACGGAAGTAGGGCTCCCACAGCGGGCTGCTGGGGACGTACCGTGGACCTTCCCTCGCTGCCCGCGGCAGAGAGGCACGGATATGCGCGATCTCCGCACGCCGCGCCACCCCGGTGGGCGGTGGTGGCACCGGGACCCGCCGACGCTGATCCTCCACGCCCCGGGCACCCGCATGTCCGGCGGGAGCGGGTACTTGGCCTCGTAGAGGAGCCGAGCTTCGTCCTCGTGAAGGTGTCGGCGGCCCAAGCCGTTCGCCGCCGCGCCATCGCCTGGGATGCGCTCGGCCATGGTTGAACTGGAGAAGGCGAGAGGCGAGGGGACGAACGGCGGTGGAACGGGGCGTCGGTGGTGGAGAGTCTGTGCTTCACCGGTGCGCTGGGGGACGGCTTATATAGGCGGAGGCACCGCGCGTACGCGTGCCCGTCGTGTGTCCGCGTGGTGGGCGAGGGAAGCACAGTGTCCCGTCTTCACTGCACCGCCCGTGAGGCATCAATGGAGGAGGCTGACCGACGCGGCAGCTTTGGCATTGATTCCGCCGCGGGAACCGAGGCGATGAGGACGACGAAGCGGCGAGAAGAGCCGAGTCGCTGCCAAGGATGGCCCGCCGATTTTCGCGCCAAAAACGATTAGGCCGGCGCCCCCAAGCGCCCCCAACGCGCCGGGTTCGTCCTGGGTCCGCCGGCGCCATTTTCGGCCCGAGCCGGCGAAAACTGGGCCCCTGGGGGCGCGACTGGGCCGATTTTTCGGCGCCGACGGCCGAAAAATCGCCTGGGGGGTCTTGTTGGGGGCACGGCTGGAGATGCTCTTATAGGCATGCACAACAATGACAGAAACATTTTCTCACATAAACCAGTAACATGAACCTTTGATGTTTGCAAGAAACCAAATATTGCTATATCTAAAAACATATATAATTGGGGAGTCAATGTGAAAATTTGCATTAGAAAACAAACAACGTTATCTTTTTATTGAAGGTTATGTTACACTATTTTTATTGAGGGTTATACATAGAGGATCTGTTGCAGAAATGTTAACACATGAATGGAGAACTAACATTTCATTACTCCAAGACGTCCTGTTGCATCTGAATCACATGGGCACTAATAAATATGAGCTATGAATGTCAACTTGTTTCAATCCATGGTAAGGATCAAATATCAAAGGTTTGTGCTACTTGTGATGATGCACTTACAAATAAATACCATCCGACAACTCCATGGTAAAGATGCACCTACTTCGCTGGATGATAAGAGTGCTAAGATATAGCTACATTGAGATGACTTTCCATAATTTTGTACTGAATTCATTTAGCCCGGAGCTCAGGAAAAATTCAGTTCATGGAATTATAAGCATGCTGCTGGTTTATCACGAGAAGATAAAATCGACATGAAACTGATTTCCGTTCTTAAATAATTAAAATCAAGACACCCATATTGCAACAAATTACCATGCTCCAAGAGGAAAAAAACAGAAACTCGAAAGCAACTGAAATCAGAAAGTAACTACACATATTGTTCCACTATCTTGTTAGAAATTCATCGCCCAAGCTTACCTCTAATGGTCGAGTTTCCCCGTCTTTTTCTTCTAGTCCACTTCATTGAGTTTTGATTGGTTTCATTTCATCAGATCATCTTGAGTAGAAAAATCAATAACTTTGGAGACCAAAACGCAATGTCCAGTCTTCAAACATAGTGAGTTCATCTAGGAATTAACACAAACAGATGAGACTTAAATAACAGGCATGGATATTAAGGGAGCCATGCAAGGGGTGCCAAGAAGAGATGACCAGACCTAACCTAGAGATTATGGGCATGAAATAGAAAACAACGAGGACCAATGCAATAAAACTAGGAAAACAACTCGCAACTCAATATTTATGCACAATTCAGCCTAGCAAACCCATAACTGACAGAAAATAGTCAAATCTTTGGTTGTTTACACAAAGTGTGTTGCGCATCGATGCAATGTTGCATGAAAGTGTCTTGTCATTGTTGTTGACCATGATGTCTTCTACCCGGCAGAAGTCGTCAAGCACATGGCGCTTGATGTGGCCACTGCATCATCCATCCTCTCTGATTCATGGACACATAAACAAGTTGCCATAAGCACAAGTCAGTTTGTTGAGACAACATGAACAAATAAAAGTAGAGGATAACAGTTAGGAACAATACCAGGTTTCGGATAATCACGATCGACGAGGAAGCAGAAAACCATCGCACACGAACCCGTACGCATTGTAAAAGCTCCACACGAACATTCTCCAGGCTACATGCTACTCCTCTCTTTCACAAAAACAATAAAAGTAACAACAAGAATTAGGTGAGGGAATATAATAGTACCACTAACAATTATCAGAGGGGCTAAGAGAGTTCTGAATCAGAATCATGACAATTACGGCAACATTTCTCTAGTACTGCACAAAGGTAATGAACGTAAAATATCCAGATCTCCTACAAACCCCAAATCTTTACACACTCGTCTTATGTTCCTCTTAAGAGTCCAATTTGAATGTTTGTTTATGCAGTGTACGTAGTTGCAGCGAACTTTCTATTTTCCAGTGCAGAAGACATCAAGCTGAGAAAGACCTGAAATTATGGTAATGTGATATCATTCCAAAGAATTCTGTAAATCGGCTCCTCTATGAAAACCAACAAAAATACTCTCAAACATGTGGTGAAATTTGATTCAAGAAATGGACAAAATTTAAGGTGATTTCAATATCATGAAGCACAAAGTCGCTTTCATATTCCAGTTTTTTTTTCCCTATAGAGAATGTGTAAGAATAAATTCTTATAGATTGAAGGTGGAATTTCATAGAAATGAAAACCAGAATAAAATATGTATTTTCTATTCAACAGCAAGTACAGTTCTCTGTAATAACAAGCATAAATGGTCTGAACTGAGTTAGAGTAAACAGCAAAAAATTGCCTAGTGTAGTATACTGGATGATCATCTCAAATCATCATCAACAACAACAACAACAACAACAACAAAGCCTTTAGTCCCAAACAAGTTGGGGTAGGCTAGAGGTGAAACCCATAAGATCTCGCAACCAACTCATGGCTCTGGCACATGGATAGCAAGCTTCCATGCACCCCTGTCCATAGCTAGCTCTCTGTCGATACTCCAATCCTTCAGGTCTCTCTTAACGGACTCCTCCCATGTCAAATTCGGTCGACCCCGCCCTCTCTTGACATTCTCCGCACTCTTTAGCCGTCCGCTATGCACTGGAGCTTCGGAGGCCTGCGCTGAATATGCCCAAACCATCTCGCATTTATGTTGGACAAGCTTCTCCTCAATTGGTGCTACCCCAACTCTATCTCGTATATCATCATTCCGACTCGATCCTTCCTCGTGTGGCCACACATCCATCTCAACATACGATCTCCGCCACACCTAACTGTTGAACATGTCGCCTTTTAGTCGGCCAACACTCCGCCATACAACATTGCGGGTCGAACCGCCGTCCTGTAGAACTTGCCTTTTAGCTTTTGTGGCACTCTCTTGTCACAGAGAATGCCAGAAGCTTGGCGCCACTTCATCCACCCGGCTTTGATTCAATGGTTCACATCTTCATCAATACCCCCATCCTCCTGCAACATTGACCCCAAATACCGAAAGGTGTCCTTCCGAGGTACCACCTGGCCATCATCTCAAATCATCACAGAATGAAAATTGTTTGAGCATGGGATTGAAGTTCCAACTTTTTCCTCATAGGGAAAGAACCGAGAGCCAATAGGCCGTAATTACAATACAGAAACAAAGAAATAGGAAGACAAACTTTACAAAATGCAACATTAGCTAGAGAGGAATTCTAATAAATAATAACACCATGGTCTGATAGTCTCACAGTGCTGAAGGCAAATGTTGAATTTGCTTTCAATTCATATCCGAAACTCAGAAAGTAAGAACTAAGGATTCCAGACGATGGATGTGGTGAGGTACTAGAGAACTGTAAGAGTATGGAGGAAACCGAAAGATAGGAGGACATCCACCGTGGTTTTCCTTAGTCTCTTGCCGTGATATGCAGGACGCTAATCGCATCACAAATTGAGGCTGGCCCCGCCTGCCGGTGCCGATTCATGGCAGTACACTATCGCCCGCACTCGGCTCGCAGCCCCCGGATGGACTCCACACACACCTCTGCTGCTGGTCAACGAGGAGACAGACACAAGAAAATTCTATGAACTCTTCTCTTCCAATTTTAACCATTCCAATTGAATCTAAGCCATTTCATGTACAAAGAGAGCCAGTAAACCAAGTCTGAACTGAGTTGAAGTCTGAACCAAAATGTGCACCAGAAAAGCTGCAAGCAATAAGACCGAACTAAAACATTTTCACCAATCTGGATGAACAGGTGGAGGGAGACAAGATGGTTGAGGGGAAGATGGGCAGCGAAAGAAGATGCTGGCGGCGGAGATTAGACTCAACTGAATTGACAGCGGCAGCTCTGCTTGAGGGGAGAAAAGGGAAGAAACACGATGCCAGTTGCGACTCGCGATGCGTATGTGCTCCCTTCACCTCCCGCTTCTTCATCTAGATTGGTGGCGGGCGGCGTGTGAGCTCCGACGAGCTCGTCCGCAGGCGCGGTGCCCGCGGTGATGGCGGAGTTTGGCGGCGGCGGAACCCGACAGTGTTCAAGTGGGGCGGCGAGCCCCGGGGTGGGCGTGGAAGAGCGCCGACGATTAGTCCTCCGGCGAAGGAGGTCGGACCGGTGGCGAACGAGGGAGCTCTGACTAGTAGACGACGGCGGCGGCGGTGGGTTGTGTGGGAAAAAAATTATATGAGACCAGGTCTCATATAATTCGGGTGAGACTCACCCTGATGGATGACACGTGGCATTTATAAATCAAAAAGCATCTAATCTCTCCCCCCCTGATTTCAGGTGGGGGGTGGGGAAGATGCTTTGTGATTTGTGAATGCCACGTGTCATCCATCAGGGTGGGTCTCACCCGAATTATATGAGACCTGGTCTCATAGAATTATTTCCCGGTTGTGTGCCTCGAGGCCCTCGATTGGATCTCACGCATGAGAGACAGAGAGAGAGCAAAAAAGGAAAGGAAGATACAACAATGCGTGTGTTTTTTTGATCTTTTTCACCTGTTTTTCTACTGTGACGACGCAAGACAGAAAATCGGTGGAGGAGGTTGGATCGGTGAGGTGGGAGGCTAACGAGACCAAACGACAACGTACTCCTTTAGGAGTAGAGATAACCTTTGAGGTAATTTAAATTTATTACCATATAACTATCATATTCAAAATTTCCTGAGTTATGGCATTACCATACCTGGATTGATAGCCTTTGGGGTAATTTAAATTTATTACAATATATTACCATATTCGAAATTTCCTGAGTTATGGCCTTATCATACTTGGATTGATTTATTACTATAATTATCATATTTGAGATTTTTGAGTTTATAGCCTTACCATACGTGGATTAATTGTGATTGATTACCATAAACATGTCGGGTATTGCCGGTCAGACGACAAAAGAGGAAAACCGGTGGGAGGGGGTGGTGGGAGGTGGGACAAAGAAAAACTAGACAAAAAAAGCCAGATGAAAATAAACGATGAAGACTATTCACCAACTCAGACATTAGGAGTAAGAGATGAGCTTGCCCCCATTTGCTTGTATGTGAGGAGAAAACACGGGCCAGAGGTCGTCGATTATCATGTTTGTACATGGACAACAGGACCACTTTGAAGGGGCTAGATTGGCAGCTACCGTGCACATGGCCCTGGTCACCGGCGGCGCAGAGCACCGCCCCGCTGAGATTGTTCATGTTGAACTCCAGTGGAATGGTCATGCGGTGCTGCTTGCCTGTGATGGGGTCGCACACAATGACCTCTTCACTCTTCAAGTATTCAATGAGGATGCGACCATGGCGGCAACCGAGCACAGAGTAACGTAGTTTACGGTAGCATCCAAGGGTGAAGGGGCTTCAGAGGGATGCAGTCCGGAGGGTCCAGGACGTGGTGGAACATCTTCTCATGGTTGTTGCCACACACGAGCAAGCCGAGGAGGGGTGGCTTGCGGTGGTGGGCACGAAAGCAGCAGAGGAATCCAGGGTCAGTGGCGATCTGTTGCCAACGCTTGCAGGCGGCAAATGCGCGCAGGAGGGAGGACGGATGTGGCGGGAGGCGAAGTAGGATCTCCCAAAGCATATCATCGTTGTTGTCCAGCAGGGTGCCGCGGCGGCCGCAGGGGCGGCTGATTACTCGGGCTCCCTGGTCGCTCGTGTGGGTCTGGGGATGGAGACGCCTGCTGCGTCGGCTGGCCACTGTTGCACCCTCATCACTGGCGTGGACTTGGGGATGGAGGCGTGTGTTAAATTATGATCTAAATTCTAGTACCGTATTGGACTAGACGTAGTACATATGGTGTGGGCCTTTTGCGTTGGTACCGACGCGTACGAGTACAACTCGTTTACTTGTCCTACAAGGACTCCTATGTGTTGCCCCTCATTTATACCCCATGTAGTCGCACCTCAGACGGTCTGTCGTCTCGTGCTTGTAATACTCCTCCATCATAGTGATTGCGCCTTCGTGCGTCCGTGGTTTTCTCCCGCAAGGGTTTCCACGTAAAAATCCGTGTCTCTCTGTCTCGTTTATTCTCGTTATTATCTAACAAGTGGTATACAGAGCTGAGGTTCAGATACGAGATTTGAGATTGAGATATTAGGGTTCGGCCGTACACGTCTGGCGATCCGCGGCGGATCGATTTTCCCTGCAGCCCAGACCGACAAGTATTCTGCCGCTGATCGTCAGCTTCTGCCGCTCTGTCGCGTCAAATAGACAAGTCGCCGAGTTCCGCTGTTGCTCCGTACGCGTACAGGATCAAGTCAAGTCCCGAGGCCTATCTGCCGCTGAGTCGCTGCAACTCCACGTGAAGGCCGAATCAAGCAAGTCAATTGCTACTACTATTAGTACTTTTACTAGTAGTGCTACTCCTGTTCATCACGTGAAGCCAAGATCAGATTTTGTTCCCGATTGCTACATGCACACGCTACCAGGTGCTATTTACTCTGTTTGTTTGACCGCAAATTAATTCTGTCAAGAATTTTTCTACCGGCTTGTACTACTTTGTGTACACAGTTTTATCGACTCATGGCATCCATGAAGTACGATCTTCCGCTGCTGGACCGTGACACAAGGTTTACCCTATGGCAAGTCAAGATGCGGGCGTTGTTGGCACAGTCTGACTATGATGTAGCACTGGATAGTTTTGGGAAGAACCGAATTCAAGATTGGACTGATGAGAAGAAAAGAATTGATTGTAAGGCTTTGTCGCAAATTCA
Source organism: Aegilops speltoides (assembly GCA_021437245.1). NCBI lineage: Eukaryota > Viridiplantae > Streptophyta > Magnoliopsida > Poales > Poaceae > Aegilops > Aegilops speltoides. Next base: position 9,065,721 of record CM038143.1, read on the forward strand.
ACTCCATTTGCATAATAATATTTTGCAGGAAGTTTTGAGCGAGAAAACTGCCGCCGCTCTATGGTTAAAGCTGGAAGGGATTTGCATGACTAAAGATCTCACCAGCAAGATGCATCTGAAGCAAAAAATTATTCCTGCACAGGTTACCCGAGGGAGGTAATGTTTTGAATCATATTTCAGAATTTAAAGAGATCATATCTGATCTAGCTGCAATGAAGGTTAAGTATGAAGAGGAGATACTGCTTTAATGTTACTTTGTTCACTGCCAAGTTCTTATACCAATTTTAGAGACACCATATTATACAGTCGTGATACTCTCACACTTAATGAAGTTTATGAAGCTTTGAACTCCAAGGAGAAGATGAAATTAATGGTGCCTCATGATGGTTCAAGTTCATCCCAAGCAGAGGGATTATTTGTTCGTGGCAGGACAAAGGAGAAGAACTCACATAATGGAAACAGAGGCAAAAGTAAGAACGGCCACAGGGGCCGGTCACAATCCAGAGACAAGAAGTATTGCAGATATTGCAAGAGAGACGGGCATGACATCTCTGAGTGTTTTAAGTTGCAGAACAAGGAAAAGAGGAAAGGTAACAAACCAGGTGACAATTCTGCTAACGTTGCTCGTGATGATAGTTCCGATGATGCTCTTGTCGTTATTGCTGGATGTGCTGAGACCAATGATGAGTGGGTACTTGATACTGCATGCACTTTTCATATGTGTCCACATAGAGATTGGTTTACTACTTTTGATTCCACTACTTCTGCTGGTTCCGTTTTGGGTTTTGATAATTCACCATGCAAGATTGAAGGCATAGGTTCTATTCGAATCAAGATGTTTGATGGCATAATCAGAACTTTGACAGATGTTCGGTATATTCCGAAGATGAAGAGAAATCTTATTTCTATGAGTGCCCTTGATGCAAAGGGGTACAAGTATTCAGGTGGAGATAGTGTTTTGAAAGTCACCAAAGGTTCCCTTATTGTCATGAAAGGTGATTTAAGTTCGACCAATGGTCTTTATTACCTTCGAGGTTCTACCGCTTCGTAACGCTACTCCAGCTTGTTTCAAAGAATTCGATTGTGATGTCGCTAACCTTTGGCATATGCGCCTTGGACATATGAGTGAACTTGGTTTAGCAGAGTTAAATAAGAGAGGTCTTCTTGATGGATATGAACCTGTAAATTGAAATTTTGTGAGCATTGTATCTTCGGTAAGCACAAGAGGGTGAAGTTCAATACTTCACCCATACAACTCAAGGTATTCTTGATTATGTGCATTCTGATTTATGGGGACCATCTCGCAAGAAGTCATTAGGTGGTGCTAGTTACATGCTGACTATTATTGATGATTATTCGAGAAAAGTTTGGCCTTATTTCTTGAAGCATAAATATGAAGCATTCTCAGCATTTAAGGAGTGGAAGATTATGATTGAGAGGCAAACTGAAAGGAAGGTAAAGATACTTCGCACTGATAATGGTATGGAATTCTGTTCTAAGCAATTTAAGAATTATTGCAAGTCTGAAGGCATTGTCGACATTACACTGCTCCTTATACTCCTCAACAAAACGGTGTTGCTTGAGCGTATGAACAGGACCATTATTTCCAGAGTCTGTTGATGTTGTCCAATGCAGGTTTGCATAGGCGTTTTGGCTGAGGCCGCTTCCATCGCTTGTTATCTCATTAACCGCTCACCATCTATTGCACTTAATAAGAAAACTCCAATTGAGGTATGGTCTGGTTCACCGCTGATTATTCACAGCTTGAGAGTTTTTGGTTGCACCGCTTATGCTCATGTTGATAATGGAAAGTTGGAGCCTAGGGCTGTTAAGTGCATCTTTCTTGGTTATAAGTCCGGTGTTAAAGGTTTTAAATTGTGGAATCCTCAAACCCGTAAGGTTGTTATTAGCGTAAATGTTATCTTTAATGAAACTGCTATGTTACATGATGTTCCATCTACTAATGTTCCTATTGAGAGTGAACAGCAGCCTCACTGTTCCGCAGCCTCACTGCTCGTGTGGAGCATGTTATTGATTCAGTGATACATCCGTAATGAAAATGTTGATGCACATGATGAACCCGTCGTTGATGATGAACATGTCACTCCCACTCCAAATCAGCCTATTGTTCCACCCAGTTGGAATCTTGCACGTGATGAGTTAGACGGGTATTAATAAACCCGACGAGTTAATTGAAGAGTGCAATATTGTTTCTTTTGCTTTATCTGCTGCGAAGAAATTGAAGGTAATTCGAGCCTTCTTCATATTCCGAGGCTATTATTTCGGTGATAGTAATAAGTGGATGACCGCTATGCATGATGAGATGGAATCACTTGAAAAGAATGGCACTTGGGATTTAGTAAAATTGCCTAGAGAGAAGAAACCTATTCGTTGCAAGTGGGTTTTCAAGAGGAAAGAAGGTGTTTCTCCTAATGATGAGACAAGATATAAAGCAAGGTTAGTTGCTAAAGGTTATAGCCAGATTCCAGGTATTGACTATAACGAAGTTTTTTCTCCTGTTGTGAAGCATAGCTCTATTCGTACTTTACTCAGTATTGTTGCCATGCATGATCTTGAGCTTGAGCAATTGGATGTTAAAACTGCATTTTTACATGGAGAATTAGAAGAGGATATTTATATGGAACAACCTGAAGGTTTTGTTATTCCTGAAAAGAAAAGCTTGTCTCAGAAGTTAAAGAAATCTCTTTATGGATTGAAGCAATCCCCGAGACAGTGGTACAAGAGATTTGACACCTTTATGCTCTCTCAAGGTTTCAAAAGGTCTAATTATGATAGTTGTGTTTATTTGAAAACTGTCAATGGTTCAACTATATATTTGCTCCTTTATGTTGATGATATGCTTATTGCTGCGAAGAGTATGTCAGAGATTAATGAACTAAAGAAGCAATTGAGTAATGAATTTGAGATGAAGGATTTGGGTGCAGCAAAGAAAATTCTTGGCATGGAAATATCCAGAGATAGACCGTCTGAAAAGTATATCTAAGTCGGGATATATTGATAAAGTTCTTCGTCGCTTTAATATGCATAATGCCAAGCCGCAGTACTTCGTTAGCTGCACACTTCAAATTATCATCAGCTTTATGTCCTAAGTCGATGCGATATTGAGTACATGTCTAGAGTTCCCTATTCGAGTGCAGTTGGTTCACTTATGTATGCCATGGTTTGTTCTCGCCCGACTTATCATATGCATTGAGTGTTGTCAGAGATACATGGCTAATCCTGAAAAGAGCATTGGAGAGCAGTTCAGTGGATTTTCGAGATACCTGCGTGGTACTTCTAATGCTTATTTACAGTTTGGGAAAACTGGAGATGGACTTGTTGGTTTTGTTGATTCTGATTTTGCTGGTGATTTGGATAAGAGAAGATCACTCACATGTTATGTTTTCACCATTGGTGGTTGTGCTGTCAGTTGGAGAGCAACTTTGCAGTCTATTGTGGCTTGTTCCACTACTGATGCCGAGAATATGGCTATTTCTGAGGCATGCAAAGAAGCTATCTGGTTGAAAGGTTTATACACTGAGCTTTGTGGAGATTCATCTTGCCCTACCGTATTTAGTGACAGTCAAAGTGCTATATATCTTACAAAGAATCCAATGTACCATGAGAGAACAAAGCACATTGATGTCAGATATCACTATATTCGAGATGTTGTTGCTGAAGGTGATTTGAAGGTATGCAAGATAAGTACTCATGATAATCCTGCTGATATGATGACAAAGCCGCCTCCTACCAATAAGTTTGAGCTTTGCTCAGCTTAGTTGGTATTTCTCACTAGTCCTATGGACTTTGACGCACAAAGTGTTTATGCTGATTTGGATGGAGTTATTCACTTTCTTCGACTCATCGGAGGGAATTTGGATCAAGGTGGAGATTGTTAAATTATGATCTAAATTCTAGTACCGTATTGACTAGACGTAGTACATATGGTGTGGGCCTTTATGCTTGGTACCGACGCCGCATAAGTACAACTCGCTTACTTGTCCTACAAGGACTCCTATGTGTTGCCCCTCATATATACCCCATGTAGTCGCACCTCGCACGGTCCGTCGCCTCGCGCTTGTAATACTCCTCCATCATAGTGATTGCGCCTTCGCGGCGTCTGCGTGGTTTTCTCCCGCAAGGGTTTCCACGTAAAAATCCGTGTCTCTCTGTCTCGTTTATTCTCGTTATTATCTAACAGCGTGGGCTAGGGCAGCGGCATATTCCGGCGTCCACCTCGCTGTGTTGCAGGGGTTCCATGACGACGTACGCCGCCATGGCAAGGCAAACAATGTAGCTAGCTCGTGGTTGTAGTCAGAGCAGCGAATAACGCCGAGTTGATCGGCGCGCACGTACGTACACAAAGGCGGGAAAACATGCGGTTTGTGTTTAGAGCATCTTCAACAGTCGTGCAACACGCCGCGCGCTAAAAACTCATTTGCCGCGCGCCCTTCGCCTGGTTTGGCGCGGCCGGCAGTGCTGGCTCCAGCAGCCGCGCTAAAATTGAGCGCGCGCACGTAGCTTCAGCGGCCGCGCTAAAATGCAGCGCGCATTAAACATTGCATACATTTTTTAATTAAAAATGATAAATAAAATTCATAGATAAAAACGATACATAGATATTTTACATAGTTCCATAGCATAGATAAATACTACGGTGCAACGACATAAAAAAAAACTACTAGATAGTGCAACTACATAGTGCAACTACAGCCTACTCCAGTCGTCATCATCATCATCATCATCATCATCATCATCATCGCCATCCTCGCTGGTCTGGTCCGAGGTATCGAGCCACATGTCCTCCCAACGCTCATCATCAGACGAAAAGATCAACTGCCCAACATTTTGAACGATTTCGCACTGCGATAACGCCAGGGCCTTCCGCCGACGCCTGTCTAACCGCTCCGCATGGCGCCTTGCCCAGAAGGCTTCCTTGTTGGCGACGTCCTCCGGGTGGCGCCGGCGCCACTCCTCCATGGCCCACTCGTCCTCCTCGGCGACGAGGAGGCGGCGCTGCCGCCGAGCGTGCTCCGCACGGTCCTGGTCCGTGATAAGACAAGGCGAAGGGGCGACGTCCTGCGCCTGCTGGCGCGTGTGGACATTCTGGAAGTTCATCTGCTGGCACGGCCTGTCCAGGCGCCACGTCGCCGCATCGTAGGCGCGTGCGGCCTCGTGCGGGGACTGAAACGTACCGAGGACGAGTCGGACGTCGCCGGACCGAATCTCGGCGGAGTACCAGCCGTTGGGGCGCTGACAGACGCCGCGGTAGCCCGACGCTCCTCGGCGGCGCGGCGGCATGGTGGCGTGTCGGTGGCGGGGCTCTGGAGCGGCAAGGAGAGGAAGCGGTGGAGGCGCTGGAGCGGCGAAGAAGCTACGAGGCGCGCGTGGCAGTGTGGATAGGCGCGTGGCAAGCGCCGCAATTTATAGGCGTGCCGGAAGCGGCGCGCCAAAAGTAGCGCACGAGCTGCCACCCTTTTCCGTACGCGCAATTATTTCCCGCGCGTGCTTGTTTCCAGCCACCGCTGGAGCGGGCGAAACCGTCCAGCGCGCGCTAAAAACCAAGTTTACCATGCGCGCTAAAATGTCGAATATGTTTCTAAAAGAATAAAGATTTTTCAAAATCCTAATATCTTTATAAAAAAGGGAATTTTTTTTAACATGCTACTCCCTCTTGTCCATATAAATTATTGCTGATTTAGTAAAATCCGAAGGAGAAACATTTTTTTCAAATTGCAAAAAAAATATTTAAAATTTCAAAGATTAAGAAAATTTATAAACATTTTGAATATCTTCAACACATTTCCTAAAAACTTTTCCTCCAAAATTGAGTAGTTAGAAATCTAGCATTTTTTCTAAATTTTAGAACTTTTATTTAAAAATAAAAATAAATAAATAAAAGATATGGCGGATTTTCGTGCTGATTTTTTTGATATATTATGCGTTTTTTTCGAAATCGTATGCAAAAGATATGACCATTTTACTTCTTCATAACAATTTTTTGCAAAACATGTCCAAATTTAAGTTTCTAATTTTCCTAACTAATAGATGTAGTAACATAACTACATCTCGAAGGATTTTAAGTTTTAAAGTTTTTATCATTTTCTTTTGTTTTTTACAAAACTGAATAACCGCGGGGGGGGGGGGGGGTAGAGTTTGAAAATTGCCCTTTAGTCCCGATTTGTGTCTTCAACCGGGACTGAAGGTGACACCCCTTTTGTCCCGGTTTGTGATACATACCGGGACTATAGGTTGGCTCTTTAGTGTCGGTTTGTGTCACAAACCGAGACTAAAGGGGCCCGTGGGGCCCTGGCCTGACAACAGCCTGCCACCACCCCTTTAGTCCCGGTTTGTGACACAAACCGGAACTATAGGTCACAAATGAACTGGCACTAATGCATAGCCGTTCGAACCGGCACAAACCGGGACTAAAGGGCTGAACATTAGGCCTTTTTTCTACTAGTGTATAGGGAGTAATATTATTTTAGTACCAAATACATATGCACATCATCAACATATTATTGATCCCATCCTAATATTTTTCACATATTTGACCCCAAAAAATTAAGGAAGCATGCCAATTATTAGGTAGCAAACTCCACGCAAACTTCTGGTGTAATCCAGATTTTTTCTATTTGCTTATATCTAATCGTAAAGTTCATTATCAAGATATATTGGTATATATACCAGACACTTCTTAAGATAGTTAACAACACACACTTAAATATATGATACATTAATACAAGATTAACAAATTAATTCAAGAAGACATGAAATTTTGTCATTTTTAGTATCACATCTAGGTTAAATTGATTTAAACATGTTTTAAGGCATATTTTATTGAGAAATGTATTTTAATTAAAAATGTTTAAATTTACAATAAAATTAGCAATCATTGTGAGTTGCAAAAAATGAATTATAAAAAGTATTAATTTTTAGTATAAATATTTATATTTATTTCAATCGCACCACGGCCCAATATTTGGAGTATGTATAGTCATGGCATCGCCATCTAAATATCCCTTGTTCTATGGCATGGAGTATGTACATGTCAACGTGGCGCATCTAGCCACCGGAGATGGGAACAGCAGAGCCGGACGAGCTCCGCTTAGATTAGGTTTGATGTTGCATGTAATTGTATGGATTTGGGGTTTCGTAATTAAGGTATACGGTTGTGTAAATGATTTTTTGAGGTGTCACAGGTCAATGTTCACGGATGCGCCCGCCTCCGCGGGAGCTTGAGGGGTCGGATTTGGTGTACCCAGAATGTAGATGGTCTTAGAGTACTACGTATGTTTTGGAGGAGAGGAGAGAAAACCCAACGCCTAGTATCAAAGTTTCATTATCTCCTGCCGCCGCTCTTTATATAACCCCGAGAGACGAATTCCGAGCCATCTCCTGCCGCCACTCTCATCTCGCCACCACCGCATTCAACATCCGCCGCGCCCACCTCGCCACAAGCCCACAACCGCATTCGAAATCCGGAGCTTGCCCTTGCCATGGACGACCAAGACTCGTCGTCGGCCGGTGGATCTTCCGGCTCCTCCGCGGGGGAGCAGGATTATAATTGTCCATCAAATTGCTTCTCGTGGAAGAAGAATCAAATTGCTTCTCGCGGAAGATTTGGCATTTGCCTACTAGCTATTGGTTCTATTCTATAAGGTGTTAGTAAGCTATGAAAATATAACCGAAGAAGAACCAAAAAAATCACATGCTACTGTTTTTTCTTTCCTGTGAAGTGGATCGTTAATCCTTTCCTCATATTGCTTTAGGAAAATGGCAGCACCACCACCACCACCACCATGTCGACTGTGCAAGTCAAGATGCGCCAGCAGCCTTGCAACTGGCAAGCTGTTCGACATCTACTTCCAGTCGAGTTTTCGTCATGCGGCGGTAAGAAATTATATGAAATGTAACAACTATTTTATTTTTAGTGTTGGCATTACTGCATTGTGTCATTTTTCTTTTTTTACACAGATCGTCCCATGCAATGTGAGGTTGAAATTCAACAAGCTGACAGGAGACATTGTGACATTTGAGGCTCCTAGGGGGGAGGTCAAGAAAGGATGCAATATGTCGCAGATTGGAGGAGATGGATGGGCTCATTTCCTCGTCCGCATGGGTCTTACTGGTGGTGAGTTGATCAGCTTCTCCTTCAGAGCAGAAAGACCCAAGCTGGCTGTCATTTATATCAACATGGTGGAAGATGATGAAGATGACGAAGATGATGAAGATAATAAGGACCCACTCGATGAAGATGATGAGGACCTACTTCATGAAGCCATCGTAGCTCAAAGAATGAGGCTGGGCGAGGAGGAGGTGTGCAACCTATGGGACATGATTCCACCACGTGCTGACTTTGTCGGGGTGCCGTTCGTGACCCGCCAGACAAGTATCATGGTCGATCGACATGATATGGTATGTTATACTTACAAATGCAAATTATCCGATGATATGCTTAGTGTAGAGTCCAATGATATGTTGTGTGGAGTCTAGTCGATGATATGCTTTAGTGTAGAGTTCCATCACATGCTTATTAGTGTAGAATCTAAGGAACTATTAATAGTGTAGATAATCCATATATACTTATTTGCAAGAGTATGTGTGAGGCTATTTATTAATTGATATGTTTTTCTTATTCAGAAATTGGCAAAGAGCCTATCTGTGAGTTATGGTATCGAGCCTGATGAAGAAGGCTCAGCTGGACTACGCCTTACCGCAAGGGGCTCACTCACAACATGTACTTACCGCATGGACACGGACGGTCGCACACACTTAAACTCGGTTGGGTGGAAGAGATTCCTCGATGGCAAGAATCTTCGTGTTTGACAGGCCATCCTAATTACTATCAGGAACACCCACCGCCCAGGCTTGAGGATGATGATCGTCTTCGATATCATCTAGAACTACATATGTGTGTGTGGCTATATCATCTAGAACTACATATGATGATCGTCGTCGATATCATCTAGAAGTATATATGATGATCGTCGTCGATATCATCTAGAACTACATATGATGATCATTGTCGATATCACCTAGTACTGCTTGAGGATGCATCTTGACTATATATGAAATTGTTATCTAGTACTCCCTCCGTTCCAAATTACTCATCGTGGTTAGAACTAAAACCATGACTAGTAATTTGGAACGGGGGAGTACTACCTAGTACCTATAATGCTTTATGAAATTGATATCTAGTAGTACCTAGTATCTGGAAATTGCAGTTTATTGAAACCGAAACAGGGTAGGAAGTGGGGGGGAAATGATGAAAGATATAGCAGTAGCGAGGGGCTAGGAAACCGCTACAGCTAACTAATAGTAGCGCATTCCAGAAAAGTGCTGCTGATATAGTCAACAGTAGTAGCGCGGGTGCGGACCGCGCTACTACTAACAGTTAACTGTAGCGTCGTAGTAGTAGCGCGGCTGCCCGCGTTGCTGCTAGCCTCAAAACCCGCGCTACTACTAGGGTTTTCCCTAGTAGTGATATAAAGTTTGAATTATTTGTGTACTATTGTAATTATTGATTTTGTGTGTACTGATATGAATCTTCACTTTTTTGTCCAGGGGGAGATCCAGAGGAATGTTTTAGTGTTTAATTGCTCTATTTTGGCAAATTTGAGACAGTGAATGGCTTGATTGAATACATCAATGGACTGATGGCTAGGTTACTTGTGGAGAGAAGCAAAGTGGGTTATGACTTATGAAGAGTTATTACTGCATTCAAAAGATATGAATCAGGTAGAAAGAGGGAACTGCAAGGGCAAATTTAGATATAAAATGCACTGGCTTGTTCCAGGAAAAACATCAAGGGATGGTTTGCTCTTTCTCCATGATGACTCAACTGTTGAGAAGATGGTACATGCAACTCCACATGGGGAATATGCAGAGATCTTTGTGGAGGAATTGTTCATGCAGAATTTAGTGGGGGGAACTTCCGAAGAAGAACTGATGGATTTTGAAGCATCATTCTTTCCTTTTCATATGTGACTCATACGCCTCCAACCTTAGTGAATCATGAATTTATTCGACCATCCCAAGTTCCCCCATGGCTCCAGCTCCATCTTCACAGACCATGGCGACTTGTTGTGTGGTGATCTGATTTGGTCCATTGTATCCCCTTCCTCCTCAATCGCCTTCCATTCAGTCGGAGCCTGATGAGTGATACTTCTACACTAATTTCACCTTTGTTTAAACCGAGATATTTCAATTAAAAAGAGAAATTCGCTCTGATATTGGTACTAACGACTAATGGGTGCAAAGGATTCCACAAACCCTCTCCTTGATGTGTTTCCACAGGCAATGGGCCAAACATGGAAGAAATCACGTGTGGAAGAATAATGGAGGAAGAAAGACTCATCAGGAGACGTTTCTGCGAAGACAACAGCCTGTATGAGCGCCCGTATGGCGTGAATTCCAAGGCAGATCGTCCACCTGAACAACTTTCACTAAAGAGACCCCATCGAAATGTCAACAGAGAGAGCACCAGACGACAAACACAACAGCCAAGACCTCTTCTTCATCCGCAAACCCTAGGCGCCGCCATTTCCACCACCACCATAGTGCTCATCCATCCAAGTCATACTTATAATCGTGCATCGCACAAGGCATCCATTGTAAGACATATTGCAATCAATCAATCTCATGATGTGTTCTTCAATGTTTTCTTCCCACGATCTAATCCCAATGTGCGAGTAGTTCGGTAAGGTATGAGTTGATGCATAAGGATTGCAACCCAAGGTATTTGTTGAGGGGATCAATGGAGGACTATGATATAATGTCCCATATGTGTGAAATAAAATTGGTCTGGGAAGATGTCTCTTGTCTTGTCTATGATGTGAATAAAATTGTTGTGTAGTGATGAGGTTTTCAATCGAGGTGATCATGGGTGCGGCAGAGGAGCTGGAACTGGTGGTGAGGGTGTGGCGGAGGTGGTGATGAGGGTGCCGGCAGTGTTTGAGAGGGGGCTAGGTGAGGTGTCGGCCATGGAGGGAGATGGGATCTTGTTGCTCCATATACCAAGTCAGAGAGAATAGTTTGTTGTGCAATACCCGAGGGGCAGGTCATGTATTTATATGTGCAATTACTTGATTGTCAAGGTTACAATATACATGATAAGAACAACAACCATGGGGACTGATCCTAGTTGTTGAACTGCATATACTTGATCTAAACCTAACTAAGATTTGCTAGGATCTTGTGCGATTACAAGCGTTGCGATGACCCTCCTCGACAATGGCATGACCTCTCTATTCCCCATCACCGTCGGGATCTCCGCAATGGCGGGGGCGGTGTGCCTGGCCAGGGCCTCTCCCTCGCACTAGTGTATATTGCGGGAAATGAAAAAAAGTTCATGTACAAGCAAAAAAAAGTATGTATAGAATTTAATAGTTTAGTTTGTACAAAAAACTATATTCATGTAATAAAATAGCTTAATTGTTTTATAGGCATTAATGTATTTAGGAAGAAGTGCTCATTTATGTGAAATAAAATGTTCATCATGTATTTAATAAATGTCCGTGCAAAATTTTTATCACGTATTTGAAAAATGTTCAATGTGTAATTGTTAGATGTTTACGCGCATTTCCTTAAAAAGTTCATATTATATCGATATTTTGTGTAATGTGGAAAAATGTTTAAAAATATATAGAAAGTAGATGAACAAGAGCCTACACGGAGAAAAAAGTAAAGGGTTAGAGTAGAAAAAGAATGAACGAAAAAAAGAAAATGAAGAAGGAAAGAAAATGAAAAACCTGGCTGAAAACCAACAGCAAGGTCCCTAAAATCCATACGAGGAATCACCAAATAGGCCGACGCAACAATGGCGCGCCCACGTGTGAGCTTGCTATTCTGGGCCCTACTCGAGGAATGGTGTTCGTCGATGGAAGCATCATTCTTGTATATGCACATGTGACTCATCCACCTCCAACCTTCATGAATCATGATTTAATTCGACCATGCCTCCGGTTCCATCTCCATCTCCATGTACCATGGCGACTTGTCGTCTTTTCTTTTTTGCGGTGAATGGTGACTTGTTGTGAGCCGATCTGATTTGGTCCACCATACCGAATTCCTTCCTCCTCAATCACCTTCCTCTCAGGTAGAGCAGCACGCTGACACCGGGCAAGACACACACTTGATCCCTTGGACCTTTATCCTCTTATTTCTTCATGGCTCATCACCGATAGGAGCCGCATGCCCCTCATGTTAGTAGTTATTGCATAACTTATATTTGTTACAAACTCCCAGTTCGCATTACAAGTGTTGACTGTTGAGTGTGCTTTCTCTAGCATGAAGATTATGACATCAAGCATGTGTAATAGAATGGGAAATGGTTTTTCTTGTGGGCAGTTTGCTGCTAGAAATAGCATGGGAAATCATAAAAAATAAATTGGTTTTGGATATATATAACTATAACTGCTGACCTTCTTTTGATCATTAGGTGCGTGGTCTGTCGTTTTGGAGCACCTACATTCACTTCTCCACAATGCCCCGGTATATATGTGTGAACATGTTATATATGTTGCATTTGTGTGAAAAAGTTATGTATGTTGTGTGTGTAGCCACTATGCATGCATGACCCAAGTCATCTTTGGGATCGAAATATGCATGTGCGAGCATGGAAACGTAGTCAAATTTGATAAAAACACATTGTAAATTGCATGACTAGAAAGCACTAAAATGAATCCACTACTAAATTGCATTCCAATGAGAAGTATTTCTCACATAGCGCTATGTAAAATAATAATAAAGAAAACCAATCGAAAAGCAAATGCTTCTTCCATGTCGTGCTAAGGATCAATCATGGCCACACTAACTAGTCCAGCAGTGGAACTTGAAACAGAGCGTGTTGCAGCTTGCAAATCGATGGATCTACACTGAACTCATTGGGGGCTCGTCTGCTCACCACCATTGTCAAGCATCCTTGGTGACCGTCAGGATGTCCTTGACGACTTGGCCGGGCCTTCTCCCTCCTAGTAGGTTGATGAGTCCGAGCGGGCCTCCAGCTAGGTTGGCGACGCTTACCTTGAGCGCTGGCAAGTGGAACCCAAATAGCTGAACCATGAAGGGCTCCAGGTTCTTGGCATCATTGTTTTCTTCAACGATGAGGTCGTTCAACCTCAAGAAGTTGCCCCAACCACCGACGAGGTGGTAGGAGTCATTGGACTTCAACTAATTGATGATTAGCGTGTAGGACTAACCGATGCAGTCGTAGGCATGTACCTCCACGGACGGCTTCTCCGCCTTTCGTCGGGATAATCTCCAGCAGTATCGGCTTGTTGTTGTGCCGCAACCTCTTGCAGAGAATTTGGAGCCGGTTCTGGTCGAGAAGCATATCCTACTTCCACAGCCGCCCCTTGTACATGCGCACTGAGGTGAGGGCCTCCGATAGGGCCGACACTGGGAATGTGCAACATATGCGGTTTTCAAAGGGCCTCTAATGTTCTAGGGCCCCGTTTAGGTACGTACAATAAATACTTAGTACGTACATACAATGGATACTTAACATCAACTAAGCACATATCGACGCAACATAGCAAGTAGTCTATGCAAATTACCACCTAAAACGCCAAGAAGCAATGAATGAAGAAGCTGGACACCTATCTCGAAAACAACTTGAAACAAATCTCTTAACTATAACGTGAGCATGACCGAGGTTGAGCATCCACTGGACGAGCTATAGTTGTTAGGCACTGACTAAGGTGTGTGTGCGCGCACACACACACAGAGACGCACGCCACACGTGCACGCACATGCACACGCGCGTGCACACACACATATTTGTCCATAGAATGTCCTAAGCGGTTGCACCTTTGAGCTTCCCCTATCTGACCGGCTTGATATTTGAGTCTCTACTCCCGATTGTCTTCTCTAGTAAGTGTGAGTCATCGTAGCCAATGCCAATCTTGTTTTGTTGCTCCTTGACGTTCTCGGGCTCAATAGCGAAGGCGCACACACACTACACTATGTGTGCAAATTAATCACCACATTATTAGTGAAAGAGGAAAGTATCGTTTTCCCCCTCAAATCCTGTCTGATGGATAAATTTCCCCCCAAAGTCTATAACCGGATCAATCAGCCCCTAAACTCTCCAAAACCGGATCAATTCTCCCCCATGGTGGTTTTGGACAAGATTTCGGCGGTTTTGACTATTCTCCTTGCCGATCGGATGTTGCTGACTTGGCAGTTGCAACTTTCCCCAATTTTTCGCTGTAATCCCTAGGTCTGTCCCGTCCCTCGCCAGACTCTGTCACCGCCCCTCGCCGCCCCATCGCCGCCCCTCGCCGCCCCTTGTCGCGGTCCATGGCCTCGCTCGCTAGCTCGTCAGCGATGCGCCGGCGTCATGCAGTCCATGGCCTTGTCGTAGGCGATCGCCGGTGCCATATCGAGCCACCGATGGCGATTACCGAGAAGTTGTGCCACTGCAAAGTCAAGGCTCCGAGGTGGATTTCGTGGAGCATTGCCAACCCCGGTCGTCGATACTACAACTGCAGCCAGTCTCTGGTAAGTTGATCTGTGTCGGCCGTTGTTTTCTTGAGCAGCAAAGTTATAGTCTTTGCGCCAGTCTGTTGACAAAATTGCACAAATTGTTTATTAGGGATACGACTGTGGGTACTTCAAGTGGCATGATGATCCCCTGGATCAGTTTCTCAGTACGTTAGTGGGTGATCTGCGAGATGTTGTTAATCGGCTGAAGACAGAGGTTAGGAAGCTCAAGACTGAGAAATCACAGCTAGAGCATGCTCTCATGGATGCCAAGTGCAGCATTGGTGATGCTGATGTGTATGTGCTGGATTTGAAAGCGCAGCATGCTCAACAAATGGATGTTCTTGCCAAGGAATTTCAGAGAAGCAAGTTTATGTACAAATTTGCCATCTTTTGCTGCATTGTGTGTGTTGTTATCATGGCTTTGAAGATGTGATGTAGGATGCATTGTGTGTGTTGTCAACCACTTATGTAAGCTGCAGGCAACAAATGTATTTGAGTTTAAAATTTCAGAACAGGAACTTGTGCCTGAGGTTAACTGAACTTTTGTCTGAATTTTTCTGAAGTTAACTCAATTTTTCTCGGTTAACTGTTGTCCGAACTATCATCCTTGTGTGTGTTGTCCGGTTAATCGGATCCCCTTGCATTTGACAGCACCCACCCACTCATTGAAAGCCAGCTCGGCAAACACCACTCGCCCACCCACCGCTCTCGGCTGCCACCGTCGTTCCCCATTCTCATCTCACCCACCTCTCACCCACCTCTTGTCCCTCGCTTCTCACGCCGGGCGATGGCGCCTAAGAATATGGTGGACCACGCCAGGGCCTCAATGTTCCCCGGCCCTCCAATTCCAGCGGTGTCGGTTTTCTGTGGGCTATGCCAGATCCACACACCAGATCCACGGCGTGCAAGGCTGTGGTACGACTACCGCTCCCACTGTCGCCTCCACCTCCAAAGGAAGGTCTCATCGGCCATGGTCGCCAGCACAGCGAGGGGGAGCAGGTGGTGGTGGAGATGAAGGAGATGAAGGAGAAATGCAGTTAAGTTTCTAGTTCAAGATCTAGTTATGTAGTGGAGAAATGCAGTTCAGTTTGTAGTTAAGTAGTGGTGAAATGCAGTTTTAGTATGAAATGTAGTGGAGAAATGCAGTTTGTACCTAAGTTTGCATTTTCAGTATGCACTGTCAGAGTTTAATGAAATATAGCACAAGTGTAGCACAAAATTTGTGGCACAGTATTACAACTAGGCAGAGCACAATGTTCTAATCAAATGGATGGCCCTTTCTTAGCATTTAGTGCCTCCTTGTATGCAGCCAGGTTGAACACACAATGTTGTGGAAGTCTAGTTTCAGAGCTTGGTTGTGAGCTTTGTTGTGATGTAGGCTCATTGATCTTCAGAGTGCCTGGTTTTCTTCTAACATCCATCTTCTGTGGCCTAGGTTGCAGAACCACTGCCTTGCCTTTTATATCAGCAGCCTGGAAACAAGTTTTCATTAGTACAAATAGATGCAACCAAATTTTCATTACTACTAACAAGTATGATCTTAACCTGCTTTTGAAGCATAGCTTTGTGAGTCTGAAGAGCATCAAAAGCCTGTTTGTCTTGCTTCTTTTGTTTTGCAGCTTCTCTGACCAAATGTGCATTTCCATGATGTTTAGATGCATCATTGTTTTTACAGCTTGTTCTATTATGTCCTTGCCTTTTGCAAGAACTGCAAGTGATCTTGCCACCTACTTTGCTCATCTTAGTACCCTTAGGTTTTTCTCCTTCCTCTCTCCTCCTTTCTGTTTTAGGCCTTCCAGGCAAGCCAATGTGACCAGGTGGTTGTGGCTTTGGATTTGTTGAAATAGGCCAACTCTCCTCTCCCTCCAAAGGCTGTAAGCAATGATCATATATCTTGTTGTACACATCTATGGAGTAACAAGGAGCAATATAATCATCTATTTTCTGTCCTGTTTTGTAGATAGCACTAATGGCATGGCAGCATGGTAAACCTGACAGCTGCCAATATCTACAGGAGCAAGTCCAGAGCTGCAAGTTAACAGTAAATTTGAATTTCTCATGCTCTTGCACTTCAAATCCATCTTTCCCATTCCACAGCACATGGCAGAAACCTGATCTCCTTATGTTTTGCTTTAATTTTTTGAAAATATTGGGACATATAGTTCCTTTCCAGCTTAACTGACTTTCCTCTATTTTCTTGTACCCTTACCATAATTTTGCACCGATCCACTCAAGCATTGAGACAATAGCAAGGTACCTAGCTAACAGGATGTAGTTGTTGAAAGATTCACACATGTTGTTATCAACTGAATCACAGTTGGACCCCAGCTTCATGTAGGCCCTACTCCAATGAACTGGATCAGTGTTCATCATATCTTTTGCACCCTCAACAGTAAATTGTGCAAGCCTTGCCCTGTTGTAGTTGAAAATCACTTTGTTTGGTGATTTAGCACATCTCCAAAACCTTTTCTGAAGATCATGGTCTGGGTGTTTTTTCTTCCAATTAGCATATATGTGTCTTGCACACATTCTATGCTCAGCTTTAGGAAAAATGTCCTCCATTGCCCCTATAAGTCCCTTTTGCTGATCTGACATAAATACATATCCATCTCCTTGATTGCTTATTTTCAAGTCCTGGTTTATTTTGGCAAGAAACCAGAACCATGACTCATAATTTTCTTTCTCTACAACAGCCCAAGCAATAGGATACATCTGGTTATTTGCATCTCTTCCTATAGCACACAACATCTGTCCATAGCAAGCACCTTTGAAAAAACACCCATCAAGGCCTATAACTTTTCTGCAACCTGCTAAGAAACCTTTCTTCAAGGCATCAAACACATGTAAAATCTTTGGAATACATATGACCCATCCTTTTCATTGTGGTCCAATTTCACTGCCATCAGGCTTCCGTGATTAGTTCTCAGGAGCTCTAACTGATAATTAAACAATTTGGAGTACTCTCCTTCAGTGGAATGCAACAGTTTCTGCATGACCATTCTCTTTGCCTTCTTGCACTGTGCAACTGTGACATCAGCAAATAAGTCCTCAAGTACAGTTTTTCTCAAATCTTCTAACTTCCAACTTGGGTTTGCTCTTATAAGCCTGCCATATTTTGTAGCAATCACAGATGATGTGACCAGTTTGTTATCTCTTCTTGGAACGCAATGGTGCTCATCTACAAAGGTAGACACCTGTAGCCACTTATTTCTACTAGTTTTAGAAGCATATATCATCCAGTTGCAGCCAGGCCAAGTACACTTTGCACCAACTTTATGATTTTCATCCTTTGTGAAAGCAATATGCACATGCTTCTTAATGCCATATTTTATTAGGGCTTTCTTCATTTGATGTCTTCCTCTGAAAACCATTCCAATCTCAAATGTAGGCATTTCTGATTTGCTGTCATATTTCTTCCATTCACTTTTCCTTCTCACTAGTTGTGTGGCCCCCTCACCATCACTTTCCTCATCAAAAGAGCAGTCATCATCTGATGACACAACATCATCTTCTATGCCATCCAGCTTCTCATCACCAGACAATCCTTCATTCACATTATTATCTTTGATGACAGGCCCAACAGCATCCCCTAATTTCTTTGCTCTCTTCTGCCTCCTAATTTCCCTTGCTAATTTCCTTACTTGTTCTGCCTCTGATTCTTCAGCAGAACTGTGCTCTGACAAAGGCTGGTAGTCAATGTCACTCTCATCATCACCTTCTTCTCCTTCTTTTACATTTTCATGTAAGGCTTCATTACCACTTGTTCCAATTTCAACATGATCAGAGATGTATACTCAAATTCAGAGTTACCTGCTGCTTTGGTCTTTGCAGATTTTGGTTTTTGCCTCATCGGAGCTGAAGAAGATGCACTGGCCGTGAAGAAGATGCACCTTGGGCTGCACTCAAGATGGTGCAGGAGCACATGCACCTTGAGCTGCACTCAAGATGGTGGAGGAGCACATGCACCTTGAGCTGAACTCAAGGAGTACTTGCTGGCCCGGAGTTGCAAGAGGTAGTTTTCTTTTTTTAGCTGTAACTCTACTTGCTCTACTTTTCTTGATCTTCACTGGGCTCTCAAATGTAGTAAGAAAGTCATTAGCCTCATTTATTATCCTCAAATTTTCTTCCTCAGCTGCTGACCTTTTGACACCTACAACAACTTCTGGCTCTGCTCTTTTCGCTGCTAAAGCTGCTGCATTTGATAAAAACATCTCATCTACCATGTCTGTCTCCACAGCATCCACATTTAACAAAGCAAATCTGCTACCTTTATGCTTGGAATATGTTTCAGAAACAACCACTGGCACATAATCTGCTCTGTTTTCCAACTGCTTTACTGCTTGTTCACACAATGCCACTTCCTCCACATAGATCTCTGCACATGACCCAATAGGTGTTGCATTCACCATCTTCTCCACACTTGCATCATCAAAAATAAATTGCAAACCCTCGGTCAATTCTTTCCCTGGAATAAGCCAGTGCATCTTGTAACTATAATTCCCCCTAGCATGCCCTCTTTCTACATGATACATGTCCTGAGCATACAACAACAACAGCTCAAACCGTAGGTTCTTCCTATCCAGCGGAAAAGTAATCATCAGACCTCCCTTGTATACAGACAATCCATCCACTGTCTTAAATTTGCCAAAATAATGTAGTGACACATACAGTATGTCATCTTCATCTGTTGCCTCATCGACAAAACCTGCCCAAAAAAACAACCTTTACCTCATTACATAGTTCAGCTCAAGATCTTCCTATGATCTACCCTGCACCTCCATGATTTGCCTGCCATGGCAGCAAAATTGGGTGCGACAAACCCCCTCCTGATCTTAATTTTGCCGGGGAAAGAAAGGGGGCGGTTGACTCACCATCGGGCGGCGTAGTACAGCTACTGGAGGCCGGCGGCATGCTTGACGCCATGGCGGCGTGGGCGGACGTCGAGGCGCCGGCCGTCGCCCGAGGCGCCTGCCGCCGCTGCCGAGGTCGGGCGTCGCTGCCGAGGTCGAGGCGTCGTCGCCGGGCACAGGACCAAATCACCTGAATTGGGGGCTGATTTGTCGACCGGCTCCCCCAATAGATGAAAACACCTGAAAACTGCCAAGTCAGCACTGTCCAGTCAGCAAGGAGAATAGTCAAAACCGCCGAAATCTTGTCCAAAACCACCATGGGGGAGAATTGATCCGGTTTTGGAGAGTTTAGGGGCTGATTGATCCGGTTATAGACTTTGGGGGGAAATTGATCCATCAGACAGGATTTGAGGGGGAAAACGATACTTTCCTCTTAGTGAAAAAGTGTTACCTCCAATAGTGTACTAAATATATAGAAATCATTGAATATCTAAACAAAATAGGAGACCCAATTTGTAATAGCATGTTCACACTACAAAGCAGTTTTACTTAGAATGCAAGTCTGTTTGTTTGGTGAACCCTTTACGGACTGTACTATAGGGAGTAATATTATTTTAGTACCAAGTACATATGCACATGGTCAACATATTATTGATCCCACCCTAATATGTTTCACATATTTGACCCAAAAAAAATAAGGAAGCATGCCAATTATTAGGTAGCAAACTCCACGTAAACTTCTGGTGTAATCCAGATTTTTCTATTTGCATATATCTAATCGTAAAGTTCATTATCAAGATATGTTGGTATACCAGACACTTCTTAAGATAGTTAACAACACACACTTAAATATATACTACATTAATACAAGATTAACAAATTAATTCAAGAAGACATGAAATTTTGCCATTTTTTAGTATCACATTTAGGTTGAATTGATTTAAACATGTTTTAAGGCATATTTTATTGAGAAATGTATTTTAATTAAAAAATATTTAAATTACAATAAAATTAGCAATCATTGTGAGTTGCAAAAAATGACTTATAAATAACTATTAATTTTTATTTTTAGTATAAATATTGATATTTATTTCAATCGCATCACGGCCCAATATGTATAGTCTTGGCATGGCCATCTAAATATCCCTTATTCTATGGCATGGACTATGTATTTTTACTTGGAGTTGCCCGCCTTTAACTATGCTTTGATCACGCTCGCCCACTTTGCATGCATGACCCAAGTCATCTTTGGAATCGAAATATGCATCTGCAAGCATGGAAACGTATGCAAATTTGATTAAAAACACATCGTAAATTGCAAGACTGGAAAGCTATAAAATAAATCCACTACTAAATTGCATTCCAATGAGGAGTCTTTCTGATATAACTATGTCAAAACATAAAGAAAACCAATGGAAATCCCAATGTTTCTTCAATGTGGTGCCAAGGATCAATCATGCCCACAGTAACTAGTCTAGCAGTGTAAATGGAAGCAGAGCGAGTTGTAGCTTGCAAGTTGATGGATCTACACTGAACTCATGGGACCTTCCCTCACTCTGTGGGCAGCTTCTCGTCCGGCTCACCGCTATCATCATCAGCATCATCATCCTCGGTCGCTAGCATGTGCTTGACGAGGGAGAAGGCGTGCTTTGCCGGGTCGTCGTTCTGGTGATAGTGTACGAGGAGGAGTCCGAGCAGGCCGCCATGCTCGTTGGGGACGCCCACCTTAAGTACTAGCGAGCGGATCGCAAACACCCGGGTCATGAAGGGGTCCAAGCTCTTGGCGTCATCCTTCTCATTCACGATGAGGTTGTTGAATCTCAGGAACTTTCCCCAGCCGCCGGTGAGGCGGTAGGAATCGTTGGACTTGACGTGATTGATGCTGAGCAGGTAGGACTGGCCCGTGCGGTCTCTGCTTCTGTCAGCAACTTCTCCAGCCGTATGGGCTGGTTGTCAGCCCGCAACTTCTTGCACGGAATCTGCATGCGGTTCTGGTAGAGCAGTCTATCCGACTTAGACAGCCGCCTCTTGTGGATGCGCATATGGGAGAGGGCCTTCGGGTGAGAGAGCACGTCGTGTAGCCTAGGGAGGCCTGTCTGGGACCATGCCAGCCTCCTCACGCCTTTTGGGCTTCTTACTTGCTCTGGCCGCAGTAGGGTGGGTGCGTCGGATGCCAGCGGCGCGGCGCGGCTGGCTCTGCTCCGCCGCCAACATCTTGATCTCGCGCTCGCGGCCAACATCCTCCCCCCGCAGCCCAGTCTCCCCGACGACGGTCTCGTCCACCAAGTTGTCGCCCATGCCGCACCCTCCCGAGGCCGCTGCCGACTCCATGCCAGCCCCCTGCGGCTTCTTGTACTTCTTGGTTGCTGCAGTAGACTGGGTGCGTCGGATACCAGCGGCGCGGTGCGGCTGGATCTGCTCCGCTGCCAACGTCTTGACCTCGCGCTCGCGACCAACATCCTCCCCCCGCAGCCTGGTGTCCCTGACGGCGGTCTCGTCCACCGAGTTGCCTCCCATGCCGCACCCTCCTGATGCTGCCGCCGACTCCATGCCAGCCTCATGCGGCTTCTTGGACTTCTTGGTTGCCGCATTAGACTGGGCCCATGGGATGCCAGCGGCGGGGCTCGTCGGGCTCTGCCGCGCGGCCAACATCCTGCCCTCGCGCTCGCCGCCAACACTCCCCCCCCCCCACAGTCTGGTGTGCCCGACGGCAGTCTCGTCCACCGAGTTGACGCCCACGCTGCACCCTCCTGATGCCGCTGCCGACTCCATGCTAGCCTCCTGTGCCTTCTTGGACTTCTTGGTTGCCACGGTAGACTAGGCCCATGGGATGCCAGCGTCGAGGCACGGCTCTGCTCTGCTCCGAGGAGTAAACAATGCGAGGGTTCGTGCATCATTGAAACGGCACATGGAAACCAATATCACCTTAAAGGGGCTTGAATGGCATGCGCCGTGCACATGGCCTTGATCGCCGGCGGCACAGAGCATCGCCCCGCAGAAGTGCCCCCTCCGGAACTCCAAAGGGACGGCCACACGGCACTGCTCGCCTGTGATGGGGTCACACAACGGCGGAGCTATGTGGAGACCTGAGGGGGCTACAGCCCCCCCCCCAGCCCAGATGGAATTTTTTTACTAGGTATTAGGCCCTTCCCAGTGCTCCACTGTGGACAGGTGCTAAGCATGCCACATAAGCAAAAAAGTGACATGACACAACATTTAAGGAGGGGAGAGAGTACTTTGGTGACCCAGGAAGAACCAATGCCAAACACGAGAACCTAGGCAAACCACTTAAATGAAACAATTTGGCCAATGCATGAAAGACTTTAGGTGTTAACTCATTAAATAAAGTGTGCTTAGCAACAACAAGTTAAGCACCTATGCATTGGGGACTTGAGTTGCTAAGGTATTTAATGCACTTAACACCTCATCTAAGCACCTTTGCATTGGAAGAGGTCTTAGTAATCTAACTAATGGGCTAATGGCCCATCAAACCATCATGCCCGCACGCAAACTTCAGGCTCTGTCGCTCCGAGTGTAAGTGCGTAACCTGCTCGCCTCCAACCACGCTCGCCTCCATCCCCTAGTGAACCGGCCACCATGCCGCCGCACTCGATCGACGCGCCGGCGCCGACGCCGACTCGAAGCTCGCCCTGATCCGCGCGCGCCGCCGGCGAACATCCCGGGCTCGAGGTGGAAGGAACAAGGGCATCATCGTCGCCTGCTCTTCGCCATTGGCCTCGGGGGTCCGGTGGTCGTCCACTTTGGCTGGCCAGCCGGCCACTTGTCGTCACCGGCCGCTTCTCCCCGGCTCCCCGTTTGCAAGTGTTCTGTGCGGCTGCGCCCACTACTTAAACTGTTGAAACTTGGAATTTGGATCCTTCATCGGGCCGTCCGTCTGTAGTGTTGCATATGTGCGAGTAGGACTCCTGTAGGAGTTTGATTAGTAATTTAGCAATTAGTATGCCTATTCATCAGATCTAGTTGGGGATTTTTTTTTTGTGTTTTGCATCACAGATTTGTATTTGTTCTGTTGTTATCGGTTGTTCTCAAATAGAGATTAGACTGATCAAGTGACCATGGTTAAGGGCAGCAGCGGCAACATTCAGTCATAGTTCAAAAGACAATGGACAGAAGCAGTTGCAGAATATCCTCCACCAGCGCAACCTTTAGTCCTTTACCCCTGCTTCTTGAGTTGGAACAACAACTTGAAAATCAAGATGACGAGCCTCAAACAAATAATTTAGTTCCTCTTCCTGTCGTATTCCGAGGTATGGAATTCTTCGAGCGAGACCCTGCATTGCGACCACAAATTTTGCAATACCCACCAAATCAAAGAGATAGCATGAGAGATCATATTTGTTGCTAGGTCCTATGCAACCAAAACTGAAACACTATAAAGCTTCTGGTAAAAAGGGCCATCAACGTCTCTTTCAATATGGATAGAGCGGTATATCCATGTAGACAAGTCGTATATTTTGGTGTAGTTAGTTCTCTTATGAAATATATATTGTTAATCATACATGTATTTTACAGCCAATATGGATAATATAGGTATAAATTTGACTGGAGGCTACAAGTTCTGGTTTGTTGCAGTTGGTTAAATTTTTTTGTGTCTTTGGCCCCCCATGGATTCTTGTCAAGGTCCGCCACTGGGGTCACACACAATGACTTGTTTCCGTATATGGTCCCTAATGAGGACGCGGCCGTGGCGGCACCCGAGCACATGGCTCACAAGGTCAAAGCGCACGGGTAGGGTTGGGGAGGTCCAGGGAAGGAGCGAACACGATGTGTTCTTCGTGGTACCCGAAGACGCCAAGGAGGGGCGGCTCCCGGTGATGCTCGCAGAACCGGCGGAGGAACACTACATCCGTTGTGAGGCGCCGCCACTGCTTGCAGACTGCGGAGGCACGCGGGAGGGAGGACGGCTGCGGTGGAAGGCGGAGAAGGATCTCCGAGAGGAGATCGTCATCATCCAGCACGGAGCTGCAGCGGCGGCCGCGGATCACGTGGGCGCCCTCGCGCTAGCCCATGGCGGCGGGACGTACGTGGAACGGCGATCAAAGACACTGCCACGCTCGGGGGCCAAACGCAAGCTAGGTTGGATTTTATTTTTTAATTTTTTATTTGAAATGGAACACATCGATTCCATACTTTAACCAGGCATAGCAACAGTGCTAGCCCTTAGAACATTTACATCATCCGGTAATGCTTCTAGGCTTCTAGCCATAAACGCCTCACTTCGGTCCCTTAGCACCAAGTGCGGCTAAAGAATGCGCTAGCTTATTACAACCCCTGGGGGCAAATGAAAACGAAAAGGCATTAAAATTATGAGCAGCGAACATTCTAATTTCACGGAATAGAACACCTTCCGGAGCAAGATCGAACTCCACAGTTGTGGCCGCTTTCACTAGGTTCAGACAGTCAGACTCTAGCTGTATATTCACCATGCCCCAACTAGCTGCTGCATGCATAGCTTCCAAACAACCACAACCACAACATGCAGAGACTCCTTTGCAGGGTCTCGCCTCTCGTCGGGCAATCTAACAGCCGGCGAGGCGACTTACATTTGTGTATTATCATCCGGATTATTTTTAGCACTCGCCTTGCGAAGATGCATGCACCGAAGACGCAGCAGAAAACCACACCCTGCCCACTACAAAGACCGACGCCGACACGGCTTCTCAGATAAGAAACCAGTCTCGCCTCTCGCCACACGCCTCCACGAAGAAAGCTCTTGCAGCGCATGGCATTTTCCCCTCTAGATTCACGGCCCAGGTGGCGGCTGTCCCGGCGTCGGAGCTCTCTCCCAACAATGCGGTGCCCCATGCGGTGCCATGGCACGTCCTAGGCTCCCAATGAGGTTTCGTGCCCCGACGTCCTGCTCCAGATTTGGTAGCGGATCTTGGTGTCCCTACTGCCGGTGAAGTGCCCCTGCACTCAGGCGCTTGCTAGGTTGTGCCATTGTCATCCACAGCCCTCCCTGTGACGGCACGATTGGTATTTCTTGGGTGGATTTTTTTTGAACGGTCACCGGGGGGGAGAGATTCCCCACCTGAATATATTGCTCAAAGTGGCCAAAATGCCAAGTGTTTGATCCAGTTTATAAGGAAAACCGGATCGAAAACCTTAACAGGTTGACCCGGTTTATAAGGGAAACCGTGCCGAAAAACCACACAGGGGGGAAAGATTACATAGGGTGAGAGCATATGGACGCCCCGAAGAAAGCACTACCTAGCCAGCAAGCCAAGAGACCACCACCATAAAAGTCGAGAGGAAGTGGTGTGTCATCGAGGAAACACAATACCAACACTAAACAACTATCCTAACGCACCACACCTGCGTGCATACCAACCCC
This sequence comes from Aegilops speltoides, assembly GCA_021437245.1. Lineage (NCBI taxonomy): Eukaryota > Viridiplantae > Streptophyta > Magnoliopsida > Poales > Poaceae > Aegilops > Aegilops speltoides. The sequence continues at coordinate 9,091,416 of CM038143.1, forward strand.
TTGGCACAACAGAGGAGCAACACCAATCAACGAGTGACCCGTCACGAACCTTGACTGGAAGCTCCGCCACAGCAAGCCGACACGATTAGCAAGGTGGGGAGGCATCGTTGCGTCGTTGTTGAGCAAAGATGAACCGAGATAGCACGAAGAGCACGAAGCTCACCAAAACGGACGACAGGCATGAGAGGGTCTCGAGCTAGCATAGCAGAGGATGACCAACCCCCAAGGGCAACGGAGGATGAATGGCGGCAAGGAGCTCCCTAGTGACGCCTTCAAGAAGGTGGACGACATCCGAGGATGACACTGCCATCGAAGCTACCGAGCATAACCGTTAAATTCCCGGGGCAGAGCCTAGAGCTGCGAATCCGGACCGAGACAGAGTGGCACATGAGCCACGCCCCCAAGAGGGTAAGCGGCGCTGGAGAAGGCGTCGTGGTCACCGACAAAGTCAGCGGGGATTTCTCCCGTAGCACATCCGTCAATGGTGGGCCGCCATCCAAGTGGAGTCAAGGGCGACAGAGGACAGGACCGAGACGGACATATGAGGTGGATGGTGAACCGAGGAAGGACGAGTGGAGCAGGCCGCCGTGAGGAGGGGTGGAGACGAGGTGGGGCGGCGCTGAGGTGGACAGGGGCGGGGCACCAGAGGGAGGTTCTTCCCAGAGATCAAGGTGGCGGGACAGGAGGGCGAAGGGGTGGATGCGCAGGACGGGTGGGGAGCGAGGCGAGGTGGAGCGGGGTGCATCGTCCGCCGGAGAGGATGGGGGTGGCGAGGGGAGCAATGGGAGTTGCGAGCCGAGGGAGAGCCGGATCCGCGCCCGGAACCCCCGGATCCGTCGCCGCCAGCCGAGAACGGACGGCCAGAGGCCAACGCAGCTGCTGGCGCCGCCGGCGCCAGGAGGCCGCCCGCTTTAGCGCCAGCAGAGGAGGGTCGACGCGGAGGATGGCGGCGCAGGTCGAGGGCGGCGAGCACCGGCCGGAACTGGCCGGAGGAGGACGCTGACGGCCCCGGAGAGCAGAGGACGAGATGGATCTGGATCTGGCAAACCACCTCTGGGCCTCTGGCCGCCAAACGCCAGATCCGGCCAGCAAGGACCCACCAGATCCGGCCGCGCCAGGCCAGAGGCCGCCCGCCGGGGCAAGCCCGCGTCCCCCGGCATCACGCACGGACAGTGACGCATGCGTCCGCGCCGTCCCAGGCCTCCACGCAGCGCTGCGACCGCGCCCAGCACCTCCACGTCGCAGCGAGGGCACGCACGCACCAGCTGCTGGACTGGCGCGCAGCCAGCCGCTCCATCTCGCCCCCATGGGCACGCATCGGGCGGATCTGGGGCGCACAGACCGCCGAGCTCGAGATCCCCAAATCGAGCCAAGCTGCAGTGCGCCACACCAGCAGGGGAAAGCGCCCCGCCGCCGCCTTCCTTGGGGCCGGGCCGGGCTTCGCCGGCGGGCGCCCTCTGGCGGCGACGAGACCGGAGGAGGGGAGGGGAAGAAACGGTGGCGGCGCGAGGTTTCTCCCCCCGAGTCGCCAGAGCGAGGCGACGCGGGGGTCAGTGCCTCTCGGTCTCTTGGGTGGATTTCATTTTCCAGAAAGGCACATGGTGGCGCACCGCTGTCTTCCTGGGTCTGTAGGTCCGGCTCGGTTGACACAAGTCATGCATATTGGACGCCGATAATGCCCACATAGCTTCCAAAATTGCAGAGACTCCTTTGCCCAGAATCTAGATTTTGCCGCTAGTTCCTCCATAGGTCCAATATTCTCGCCCGCATTAATCTTATTCCTTCTGCCCCACCACAACCACAACATGCAGGTTACCAGGATTTTCTTATCCTCTGGGAGCTCAAGAATCACTCGCACAAATCCGTGCGCATCCATACATTCACACAGTTTTTGGCGTAGCTCTTCCAGTTGTAGTTCTCGCCATATACTCTTCACAACCTTGCATTTTGCAAATAAGTGAGCTCCCTCCTCATCCAGCCTCCGGCAACAGACGCAAAGTGTTTCACACTTTACTCCTCTCCTCCTCAGGGTAAGCAGCAGCGGCAGACTATTATGCGCCAGTCGCCAAAGGAATTGCTGGATCTTTGGCTGACAAGGGATCTCCCAGATTTTCCTCCACTGAATCATAGATTGAGATGTACCAGAAGTAGAGGCCAGGTTGGCATCTCTCTCCCGTACATACAGTTTGTACGCTGACTTAACTGAGAAAAGCCCCTTGCTGTCATAATACCATGCATAAAAATCATCATACTCATCATTGATAGGTGTTGACAAAATAACCTCGACATCTTCCTGTACAAAGATGCTCCTTACTAGTGCTTCGTCCCAGCCACCTGTGTCTGGGTCTATCAACTCGCAAACTCGGGTTAGTAGACAACCACCTCTCCGTGTGATTGGAGTTCTTACACCCTCTCTATTTAGCCACTGATCGTTCCAAATGTTGACTGTTGTTCCATTGCCGATTCTGCTCACAATGCCCTGTTTCATCAGTTGGACGCCCTTCAAGATGCTTCTCCATGTATAAGAAATCCCATCAGTTGGCTGTGTGCGATAGCTGGAAACGTCTTAGCCTGTTGAGGCCGACGGGTTCGTGTTTATATGGAGTTGGGGCGCACATCCCAACCATAGCGCATACATTGTTGAGATTACAAGTGAGGGAGAGATATTCAAGGAAGAGATAGAACTTGGAGAGGAAGGAAAATAATCTATCTCTATCTATCTATCCTAACTACCTCATGCGCCGGGTGTGCAATCACATTATGTTTAACACCCTCCCGTAATCACAGCTTCATTAAGTTGAGATTATGCTTGAATTCTTCAAAACTTCTTGAGGGCAAAGGCTTTGTAAATCCATCTGCAATCTGATCCTTTGAATGCACAAATCGAATATCAAGTTGCTTTTGAGCAACTCTTTCTCTGACAAAATGAAAGTCTATCTCTATGTGCTTTGTTCTGGCATGGAACACAGGATTAGCAGAAAGATAAGTAGCTCCAAGATTGTCACACCACAGACATGGAGCTTGCTTGCTCTTTACTCCAAGCTCTTTCAACATAGACTGAACCCATATGATTTCAGCTGTAGCATTTGCTAATTCCTTGTACTCTGCCTCAGTGCTTGACCTGGATACAGTAGCCTGTTTGCGTGCACACCATGATATTAAGTTAGGTCCAAAAAAGACTGCAAAACCACCTGTTGAGCGTTTGTCATCCAGACACCCTGCCCAGTCTGAATCAGAAAAGGCACTGACAAGAGTAGAAGATGACTTGCTGAAATTTAGACCTATATTGAGAGTATGTTTAACATATCTGAGTATACGCTTGGCAGCTGTCAAGTGAACATCAGTAGGTGCATGCAAAAACTGGCAGACTTTGTTGACAGCAAAAGATAAATCTGGTCTGGTAAGAGTGAGATATTGAAGAGCTCCTACAAGACTTCTATATTTTGTGCTATCTTCCTGACTCAAAATTTTACCTTCTGCTAGAGACAATTTTTCTGAGCTGCATAATGGAGTGAGTGAGGGTTTACAACCTTGCAATCCTGCTCTTTTTACCAGATCAGCTGCATATTTTGCTTGAGAGAGATGAAGTCCATTCTGATGTTTCTTTACCTCAATCCCAAGAAAGAAGTGCAAGTCTCCAAGATCCTTTAATGCAAACTCTGCACTCAGATCCTTTAAGAGACCTCTGATTGCTTCATCAAATGAGCTAGTCACAATTATGTCATCAACATAGATGAGAACAAATATGCATGTATTGGACTTGTTATAAATAAACAACGATGTGTCTGATCTAGAAGGAACAAATCCAAGTTTTTGCATCTTGTGACAAAGGCGAGAATACCATGCCCTTGGAGCTCGTTTTAGTCCATATAGAGTTTTATCAAGTTTACACACATAAGAAGGAGTACTCTTACTTTCAAACCCAGGAGGTTGTCTCATGTACACATCCTCTTCCAGAACACCATGGAGAAACGCATTCTGTACATCAAGCTGCCTGAGACTCCATCCTCTGGAAACAGCAATAGACAAAACGAGACGAATAGTAGCAACTTTTATCACAGGACTAAATGTATCCTCGTAGTCTATGCCATATCGTTGCTTGAAACCTTTTGCAACGAGCCTAGCCTTATAACGGTCAATGGTTCCATCAGATCTCCTATTGATTCTGAAAACCCACTTGCAATCAATTCAATTTTTACCTTGCTGTGGTGGAACCAGGTGCCAAGTTTTGTTTTTCTTTAGTGCCATGTATTCCTCATTCATTGCCTTCTTCCACTTATCATCACAAAGTGTTGCAGCCAGGGTTTTTGGTTCATCTGGTTCTCCTGTGGAACAGACCAAACCATATTTAGTCATATGTTTATAATCCACAAGTTGAGTTACCCCTTGTTGCAGCCATGTACGCCGTGATGGTGGAGCCACAGAATCTGTAGCCATAGAGGATCCAGGGTGCTGCGCAGGATCATCCACAACAGATCCCCAGGCGGATCCTGTCGCTGCAGCAGCACCAGGCTCGAGGCAGATCGTGTCGCAGCAGCGCCAGCGCCCGCCGGATCCTCCTGATCTTCTGTGGCAGATGGCTGAAGGGCGGCGTCTGAACTCGGCGCAGAGAATCCCGAGCCCCGCGCCTCTGCGCGCGCGCCGGTCAGTCGGCCGCTCGTGGCGGGGCCCGCTGGGCCCGTGTCCTCCCTGGCACGTGCCAAGTCCTGCCGCTTGTACGTGACAGGTTGGGCGCCGTACCGCGCACCAGTTGAAGGAGACGCGTGTCGGGCGCGGGGTCGTCGCGGCGTGTGTCGGGCGCGTGAGCGCGTATGCCTGCGCCAGCGCCTATGGTGGCTGATCCCGAGGAGGATCCTCCCTCCTGCGCCGTTGCGGATCCCGAGGCGGATCCGATCGCCTGCGCCGCTGCTGATCTCGAGACCAATCTGTCTCCTGCCACGGGACACATGGGATATAGCCCAAGATTTTCACCGTTTGCTTCATTTTCTTCACCGTTTTCTTCGCCGTTTTCACCTGTTGCATCAACACAGGACTCATGCATGCCATTAGATGAGTTAGCCAACAATTGATCATCAATACTTTGTCCCCCTCGATCAAAACTAGTGAGGTGAGGTGGCAAGAGAAGAATCTCTTCTCGAATAAGTGCGCCAGCGTTTGGGTGGAGATCAGCGGAAGGGAACTTAGTTTCATCAAAAACTACATCACGAGATATGTAAACACGGCCAGTGGAAACATCTAGGCACTTGACTCCCTTGTGCTGAGCACTATAGCCAATGAACACACACTGTTTTGATCGAAACATGAGTTTGTGATTATTGTAGGGACGTAGGTTTGGCCAACATGCGCACCCAAAAACACGTAGGGACTTATAGTCTGGTTTTGTGTGAAGAAGCCTTTCTACAGGAGTTTCATGGTGAATGACACGACTAGGAAGCATGTTGATGATATGAACGACAGTGAGAAACGCTTCATCCCAAAATTTGAGAGGCATGGAAGCGCCGGCTAAAAGAGCAAGACCAACTTCAACGATGTGTCAATGCTTGCGTTCAGCTGACCCATTTTGCTGGTGAGTGTGGGGGCATTGACACATGGTGTGAGATTCCAAGTGTCTGGAAGAAGGAGTTCAACTTTTCGTACTCCCCTCCCCAGTCGATTGGACAGCAAGGATTTTAGTGTCAAACTTTCGTTCAACTAGAGCTTGAAAGTTTTTGAAAACTTGAAACACATTAGATCGTTTCTTTAAGAGATAAATCCAAGAGAATTTGCTATAGTCATCGATAAAACTAACATAGTAGTTGTGTCTACCAACAGAAGTGGGAGCAGGGCCCCAAACATCAGAAAAAATCAACTGTAATGGTTTGGTAGAGATGCTGGTAGAAATTGGGTAAGGCAACTGATGACTCTTTGCTCTCTGACATGAATCACAAATTGTTTCATTATGACGCTCACCAACAAATGGGAGTTTATTTTTCCTAAGCAACTTTTCAACTAAAGAAAAAGACGCATGTCCTAAACGATCATGCCAACGTGTGGATGACAGCTTGATAACACCACAAGCTTGTTTATTTTTTCTTCGAAACTCCGGAATCAACGGATAGAGGCCACACCGTTCCGGTGCAAAGAGGAGATACCACACCGTTTTGAGCTGATACCTATTTGGGTCCATGTGCATGGGGTGCCTCACGCTCTCCGACACTTCTTGGGTCTGTGGGCGGTTGGCTCGGTGATTGGCGCTACTCTCGAAGTCGATCTTCTCTGTTTACGTCGGAGAGGAATTGTTCGTATCCAAGTAGCCGTGCTGAACCTTGATGCTTTCAAAAGCAGCACAATTGACTCTCTCTCTACCGATGTGGTGGTTCAAAGAAAAGGTTATGAGTTCCGGTACAGTCTGGAAAAATCAGATTTCCTTGTTGATAGTGATTTTGTACCTCGAGTCTGGGAGCATGGCGATGATCCAGGGGGCGATAAGGGGCATGACAGGGAGGATACAGTGAAGAGCAACGATCCAAGCAAGAGGTCCAAACCCACTTCATCTCCCAACAACTCTTCAGCCCTTCCTACCACGGGCGGAGTGGTGCCCATGCAGATGACCAGTGTCGTCACACCGCTGAACCCTCATCGTGGTCTCCCTGTCGCGGCTGCTTCTTCATCATTAATGGGGTCTTCTTCGACGGCACCGGCTTCTTCGTCTATGGCTGCTCCTCCGACGATGTCGGCTCCTTTGTCTTTGGCGCCCCCGACTCCGACTCACGGGTCGGCACCGCCCCTTGACGAGGGGAGCCATGCGTGCCCTATACCTGCGAGGGTGGCGCCTGTGGGGGTCATTGCGAGCGCTACATCGTCGCCACCGTCGCCAGCACCTGGCTCTCCGACTCGTCGGGGAGTGATCTTCTCCCCGGCCGTTCGAGCTGGCCAGGAGTCGGCCATGGCGCAGCTGCGAGCGCTGTCATCTACTCCTTCGTCACCAGGGGGCGTCGGCATACGGACTCGAGGAGGTTGAGGAGCAGCCCATACGATCTTCTTCTTCATCATCACAGCAGTCTACTCCGCCTCTCGGGGTCGCGGGGATGTCTTCATCATCGCAGCAGCTGACTACTCCGCCTCTCGGAGGCGCCGGGATGGGCTCGGCGTCCGATGTTTCTCCTTCGCCGCTGAGGCGCAGCGGGCGTCATTACATCGGGACTGACGATTCAGTAGCCACCAATGAGGACTCTATGGTGAAGGCCATGCGTAGGACGGCTGTTCGCAACCTCGACTTCGAAGGTACCCCTTCTCGCAAATCTTTTATGTCTTTTGATAAATCCAAAGTTTCTTCAAATATAACTAGACTTGGAGTGTCACTAGGACGTAATGAGCAAGAGGTAGATTTTTCGGTTAAGGCTCTTAAACAAGTGGAGTTCGACCGGCTTATGGTTGCTCCTAAATTGTCGAGCTTTGTTGACCCTCTCGTGTCAGATGAGGAGGATGAGGACGCTGATGCCAATCACGAAGGCAAGCTTCTCTCTCATTTAGTTAAAGACACGACTGAAGTACACCTTGACGATACTGTACGCGACACTATGCTTTGTGAGCTTGTCGCTTCGGTGCGCAAGAACAAGTCTAACTCAGCAAAGAAAAGAGGGCACTCTTATAAAAAGGCCAAGGTCTCTAAACAAAAAATTGGTTCAGCATGAGAGGCATGTTTTGAAATAGCAGAGGTCTTGGTGACTTGGCTAAACACGAACACATTGCCGATTGTGTAAAGGATCATGCGTTGGACTTTGTAGCTATCACGGTGAAGGAAATATGCCCTAGAGGCAATAATAAAGTTATTATTTATTTCCTTATTTCATGATAAATGTTTATTATTCATGCTAGAATTGTATTAACCGGAAACATAATACATGTGTGAATACATAGACAAACAGAGTGTCACTAGTATGCCTCTACTAGACTAGCTTGTTAATCAAAGATGGTTAAGTTTCCTAACCATAGAAAAAAGGGTTGTCATTTGATTAACAAGGTCACATCATTAGTTGAATGATCTGATTGACATGACCCATTCCATTAGCTTAGCATCCGATCGTTTAGTATGTTGCTATTGCTTTTATCCATGACTTATACATGTTCCTATAACTATGAGATTATGCAACTCCCGTTTACCATAGGAACACTTTGGGTACTACCAAACGTCACAACGTAACTGGGTGGTTATAAAGGAGTACTACAGGTGTTTCCAAAGGCAGATGTTGGGTTGGCGTATTTCGAGATTAGGATTTGTCACTCCGATTGTCGGAGAGGTATCTCTGGGCCCTCTCGGTAATACACATCACTTAAGCCTTGCAAGCATTACAACTAATGAGTTAGCTGTGAGATGATGTATTACGGAACGAGTAAAGAGACTTGCCGGTAACGAGATTGAACTAGGTATTGGATACCGACGATCGAATCTCGGGCAAGTAACATACCGATGACAAAGGGAACAACGTATGTTGTTATGCGGTCTGACCGATAAAGATCTTCGTAGAATATGTAGGAGCCAATATGGGCATCCAGGTCCCGCTATTGGTTATTGACCGGAGACGTGTCTCGGTCATGTCTACATTGTTCTCGAACCGTAGGGTCCGCACGCTTAAGGTTTCGATGACGGTTATATTATGAGTTTGTGTATTTTGATGTACCGAAGGAGTTCGGAGTCCCGGATGTGATCACGGACATGACGAGGAGTCTCGAAATGGTCGAGACATAAAGATTGATATATTGGACGGCTATATTCGGACACCGGAAAGGTTCCGGAAGTTTCCGGAGAAAACCGGAGTGCCGGAGGGGTTACCGGAACCCCCCGGGGAAGTAATGGGCCTTAATGGGCCAAGAGGGGAGAGAGAGGGCCGCACCAGGAGGTGGCGCCCCATGGGGAGTCCGAATAGGACAAGGAGGGGGCGCGCCCCCTTTCCCTCTCCTTCCTTCCCCCTTCCTCCTTCCTAGTTGGACTAGGAAAGGGGAGTCCTACTCCCACTAGGAGGAGGATTCCCCCCTCCCTTGGCGCGCCTCCTAGGGCCGGCCGCCCTCCCCTTGATCCTTTATATACGGGGCAGGGGGCACCCTAGAACACACAAGTTGATCCTTGAGATCGCTCTCAGCCGTGTGCGGTGCCCCTCCACCATATTCCACCTCGGTCATATCGTGGCGGTGCTTAGGCGAAGCCTGCGTCGGTAGAACATCAAGATCGCCACCACGCTGTCGTCTTGACGGACTCTCTCTCCCGGAGTTTTGCTGGATCGGAGCCCGAGGAGCGCCACCGAGCTGTACGTGTGTCAAGAACTCGGAGGCTCGGAGTAACGGCGCTGGGATCGGTTGGATCGCGAGGAGAACGTCGACTACTTCCTCTACGCCAGATCGCTTCGCTTCGGGTCTCGAGGGTACGTAGACAACACTCTCCCTCTCGCTGCTATGCATCACCATGATCTTGCGTGTGCGTAGGGAAATTTTTGAAATTACTACGTTCCCCAACAAAGGCATCCGAGCCTAGGTATTTATGGTTTGATGTTTTGCACGAGTAGAACACAAGTGAGTTGTGGACGATACAAGTCATACTGCCTACCAAAGATGTCATACTTTGGTTCAGCGGTATTGTGAGATGAAGCGGCCCGGACCGACATTACGTGTACGCTTACGCGAGACTGGTTTCACCGCTACGAGCACTCGTGCTTAAAGGTGACTGGCGGGTGTCTGGCTCTCTCACTTTAGTTGAACCGAGTGTGGCTACGCCCGGTCCTTGAGAAGGTTAAAATGGAGTCTATTTGACAAAGTATCGTTGTGGTTTTGATGCGTAGGTGAGACTGGTTCTTGCTTAAGCCCGTAGCAGCCACGTAAAATTTGCAACAACAAAGTAGAGGATGTCTAACTTGTTTTTGCAGGGCATGTTGTGATGTGATATGGTCAAGACGTGATGCTATATTTTATTGTATGAGATGATCATGTTTTGTAACCGGTTATCGGCAATCGGCTGGAGCCATATGGTTGTCGCTTATTGTATGAAATGCAACGCATACTGTAATTGCTTTACTTTATCACTAAGCGGTAGCGATAGTCGTAGAAGCAATAGATGGCGTAACGACAATGATGCTACGATGGAGATCAAGGTGTCGCGCCGGTGACGATGGTGATCATGACGGTGCTTCGGAGATGGAGATCACAAGCACAAGATGATGATGGCCATATCATATCACTTATATTGATTGCATGTGATGTTTATCCTTTATGCATCTTATCTTGCTTTGATTGACGGTAGCATTTTAAGATGATCTCTCACTAAAATTATCAAGTAGTGTTCTCCCTGAGTATGCACCGTTGCCAAAGTTCGTCGTGCCGAGACACCACATGATGATCGGGTGTGATAAGCTCTCGTCCATCTACAACGGGTGCAAGCCAGTTTTGCACACGCAGAATACTCAGTTATACTTGACGAGCCTAGCATATGCAGATATGGCCTCGAACACGGAGACCGAAAGGTCGAGCGTGAATCATGTAGTAGATATGATCAACATAAGATGTTCACCATTGAAAACTACTCCATCTCACGTGATGATCGGTTATGGTTTAGTTGATTTGGATCACGTGATCACTTAGATGACTAGAGAGATGTCTGCTCTAAGTGGGAGTTCTTAAGTAATATGATTAATTGAACTTAAATTTATCATGAACTTAGTACCGATAGTATCTTGCTTGTCTATGTTTGTTTGTAGATAGATGGCTCGTCTGTTGTTCCATTGAATTTTAATGCGTTCCTTGAGAAAGCAAAGTTGAAAGATGATGGTAGCAATTACACGGATCGGGTCCGTAACTCGAGGATTATCCTCATTGCTGCACGTAAGAGTTACGTCTGGATGCACCGCTGGGTGCGAACTGCTTCCGACGCATGAATCGACGACGTTAAGAACGTCTGGCGAGCAAAGCTGATGACTACTCTATAGTTCGATGTGCCATGCTTTACGGCTTATTACGGGTCTTCAACGACGTTTTGAACGTCATGGAGCATATGAGATGTTCCAGAGTTGAAGTTGATATTTCAACAGAATGCCCGGATTGAGAGATATGAAGTCTCCAATAAGTTCTATAGCTGCAAGATGGAGGAGAATGGGTCTCATCAAGAGCACATACTCGTAATGTCCGGGTATTACAATCACTTGACTCAACTGGGAGTTAATCTTCCGGATGATTGTGTCATTGACAGAATTCTTCAATCACCGCCACCAAGCTACAAAGGCTTCGTGATGAACTATAATATGCAAGGGTTAGTAAAAACTATGCCTGAGCTCTTCACAATGCTAAAGGCTGCGGAGGTAGAAATCAAGAAGGAGCATCAAGTGTTGATGGTCAATAAGACCACTAGTTTCAAGAAGAAAGGCAAAGGGAAGAAGAAGGGGAACTTCAAGAAGAACAGCAAACAAGTTGCTTCTCAGGAGAAGAAACCCAAGTCTGGACCTAAACCTGAAACTGAGTGCTTCTACTGCAAGCGGCATAGTCATTTGAAGCGGAACTGCCCCAAGTATTTGGCGGATAAGAAGGATGGCAAGGTGAACAAAGGTATATGTGATATACATGTTATTGATGTGTACCTTACTAGAGCTCGCAGAGCACTGGTATTTGATACTGGTTCTGCTGCTAATATTTGCAACTCAAACAGGGACTACTAATTGCTTAACACCGCAAAGGACGAGGTGACGATGCGCGTGAGAAATGGTTCCAAAGTCAATGTGATCGCGGTCGGCACGCTACCTCTACATCTACCTTCGGGATTAGTTTTAGACCTAAATAATTGTTATTTGGTGCCGCGTTGAGCATGAACATTATATCTGGATCTTGTTTGATGCGAGACGGTTATTCATTTAAATCGAGAGAATAATGGTTGTTCTATTTATATGAGTAATATCTTTTATGGTCATGCACCCTTGAAGAGTGGTCTATTTTAATGAATCTCGATAGTAGTGATACACATATTCATAATGTTGAAACCAAAAGATGCAGAGTTGATAATGATAGTGCAACTTATTTGTGGCAATCGCCGTTTAGGTCATATCGGTATAAAGCGCATGAAGAAACTCCATACCGATGGACTTTTGGAGTCACTTGATTATGAATCACTTGGCACTTAAGAACCATGCCTCATGGGCAAGATGACTAGAACCCGTTCTCGGTACTATGGAGAGAGCAACAGATTTGTTGGAAATCATACATACTGATGTATGTGGTCCAATGAATGTTGAGGCTCGTGGCGGATATCGTTATTTTCTCACCTTCACAGATGATTTAAGCAGATATGGGCATATCTACTTAATGAAACATAAGTCTGAAACATTTGAAAAGTTCAAAGAATTTCAGAGTGAAGTTGAAAATCATCGTAATAAGAAAATAAAGTTTCTACGATCTGATCGTGGAGGCGAATATTTGAGTTACGAGTTTGGTCTACATTTGAAACAATGCGGAATAGTTTCGCAACTTACGCCACCCGCAACACCACAGCGTAATGGTGTGTCCGAACGTCGTAATCGCACTTTACTAGGTATGGTGCGATCTATGATGTCTCTTACAGATTTACCGCTATCGTTTTGGGGTTATGCTCTTGAGACGGCCGCATTCACGCTGAATAGAACACCGTCAAAATCCGTTGAGACGACACCTTATGAACTATGGTTTAGCAAGAAACCAAAGTTGTCGTTTCTTAAAGTTTGGGGATGTGATGCTTATGTGAAAAAGCTTCAACCTGATAAGCTCGAACCCAAATCAGAGAAATGTGTCTTCATAGGATACTCAAAGGAGACACTTGGGTACACCTTCTATCACAGATCCGAAGGCAAGACATTTGTTGCTAACACTACTAGGGAAAACCCTAGCAGTAGCGCGTGTTTTGTGCCTACTAGTAGCGCGGGAAGCCGCGCTACTAATAAGGCGCTACAGCTATTGCTTAGCAGTAACGCGTGCCATCACGCGCTACTGCTAGTACAAATAGCTGCAGCGCTTGTTCAAGACAGCGCTCATCGCTAAGTTATCTACTTGCAGCGTGTTTCCTCCCATCGTTACTAGTATTTTTTATAAATTTTTATTTTTAGTGTATTTATGCGCCATCATACAAATATTGGTACAATACCAGCTGTTATGAGGTTTACATCATTATGTCCATAACAGTGTATTAAATGAAGGTGGATTAGGTTCAAGTGGAGGCAATATGTGGTGCATGTCAAAGTATACTACTAATCCAAACTTGATTTACTTTGGATTAGTAGTACTTTCGATGTGCACCACATGTTGCCTCCACTTGAATCTAATCCGCCAAAGACAAGATATTTAATCATCATCATGGTCATTACCATCAACATTATTTATTTAATCACCACTAACACTAGCTAATAATAAACATCATAGTCATTACCATGAACACTAGCTATTTTATCATCATAGTAATAGTGTAGCACATCATCATCCTGAAACTCATTTCTAGCCAGCTACTCACTCCTGCTACTCACTCCTGCTGCTCTCTCTTAGGTAAAAGAACATAAAACATGTATAGCTCTCCTCCTTGATCAAGTTGTAGCATGCAGATGAACCTGTCTCCTAATCGTGGAAGGCGTCTCTGGTTGCTGCTCCCTAGTACTTCTCTGCGCTCCCCCAACACATATTTGGTCCAGTCTTGCACTATTAAGCATCCGTCGCTAATCTTGAATGCACTAAATTAAGCTGTAGGATATCTTGGCCGTAAGTTGATAATACTCATGACACCTTTAGTCTCGATCCCATAAGGCACAACATTCATCGGGAGTCCCTGTTGAAGAACATCGTATGGTAACATACTTAGCAATGAAGTTTAGCTTCAAAAATAATGTATGGAAAAGATGCAATGAGGATCAAAAGTAAAAATCCTACCATCCTTCCTAAATGGATGTGACCGTAGTTCATTATGAACACTATGGGTCGCACATTTTCAGTACTAAGATTTCTAAATGCACGAAGAAAATTTGTCTTGACAGTATCAAGATCCTCAAGCCATGAAACATAATGACCGAGCTCCTCGCAGCTTGAGTTCAGCCCCGTGACGATATACGGTCCTGTCTACCAAGCGCTGGACATGTTTGCTTGCACGGAAATAAGCTGACAATACAAATTAGTTGTCAATTATTTTGAATAAACAATATCAAAGACATAAATATGGTTGAGAAACTTACATAATGGTATAATCGAGGCATTTGCACATTGACCCAGATGTCGGTATTACCTTCAATATCATCTTCCGACGAATATCAAAGGTGATAACCATATCGGCTCAAATGCATAAGTCTTGCATAGTGCTCGCCATGTTTTGCATCCAAAATAGGTGTAGTCGTCTGAATTGTATAACTTCGCATGGAAAATATAACCATGCTCGGTCTTCAAGTAAACTTTCTTTTCCTCCATACAATGACTGAAACCTATCTTATCCAATACAAAAACTCTTGCATGGCAGGGGATACGCTAGTAGAATAGTAAAAAAAATATAAGTTGAAGCAAATGAAAGCAGATGTCATGCTTAATTACGAAAAAAGACTTGTCGTTGTGACTTCATCAGATCCACTTCAAGTTCTCGTCCAGCTTGATGTCAAGCGCCTATCATCATGTAGGAAGATTCCGTCGCACAGCAGCCGCTTGTCTTCGCAGATTTGCAAATACCGAAATCCTTCTCGTCGTCGATATTTCCTATGTTCATAGTTAAAACATTAATTGAAAATCGATCAAGACAACTACCAAGATATTGAACACACAAATCCGGGCACTCGATATTTCCTACATATATATTCTAGCACAAGTCATGCCAAAATTCACGGAAAAATCCGACATGACCTTTGCTAAAATAGGACATATCGAAGCGCTGAAATTTGCCGGAACGGAAATGAATCAACACTCCGCAAAACATAGGCCACTCGGAGGTGTAACCTGCAAACATGACCGCCACTTGGATATTGAGCAACACAAGATATACATTTCAAAATATCTTATAGGACTCAAATTAGCATGCATTCAATAAGCAAAAGTAGATCATCTCATGCATTTCAAAATATTGTCACTAATACATCACGAATAGTGTCATACATATAACATCACTAATACAACTAAAACTCTAGCACACGACGGTATCGGCGCGCAGGCGGTGGACACCCACAAAGAAGGCACCATCACGGGATCATAGCTCCAAAGTGAGATCCCGGAGAACTCTGCGCAGTATTGGAGAACGGCTCGTGCTCCAACGCAAACAAGTAGCGATGGACGTGCGCGTCCTCCTCACTGACACGGTGACGCACCACCTCCACGGAGTCCTCGAGCCTCTGGATCATCACTGGCCCACGCGACCGCCACCAAACAAGGTTCGGGTCAACGACAGGCTGGCTCCTCACCAACCTGCGCCTCCCGGTAGGTAGCGCCTCCCAGTACCACCCCGGCGGAGCCCAGTCCCGAACATGGCCGATCTGGTAAAGCAGGTGTAGTCCTCCGCCGACTCGGCGACGAGGATGCGGATAGGCATCGCCCACGCCGAGGCGGGAAAAATTGCTTTAACTAAAAAATAGAAACAAGTTCTTACTAACTAGTTCTATTAATTCAACTAGTTCTTACTAAAAATAATACTATAAATAAAAATATTCTAGTACCTAATTAGTACCTAATTCTTACTAACTAATTAGTACCTAGGAACTACTGCCCTAATTACCATCTAAGTAATTAACTAACTAGCACTAAAAATAGCCTAGGGTTCATACTAACTAGCACTAAATACCTAGGGTTCATACTAAGCAGAAGAGGGATCGAGGGGAGAGGGATCGGAAGGAGAGTGCTTACAGAGGGCGGGAGAGAGATGGGGTCGGGGAGACGGCGGCACCGAGGCGCGGGCGAGGCGGCTGGTCGGGGAGACGGCGGCGAGGCGGCTGTGGTCGGGGAGACGGCGGCACCGAGGCGCGGGCGAGGCGGGTCGGGGAGACGGCAAGTAGGCGGGTCGGGGAGACGGCGTGGCGAGGCGGGTCGGGAATTGGGGAGGAAGCAGAGAGAGGGAATCAGCCCGGCGGGGGTAAGGTGAAGTAGCTTTAATCAGAAGCGTGGGAAGCAAAAACGTCTCTTTGCTAAATACCATAGTAGTAGCGCTGTCCGCAGTAAGGGCGCTACTACTATACCTACCACGCCGAATGGTGTGGCAATTGTAGTAGTAGCGCTTTATGAGGACAGCGCTCATCGCTATCAGAATCAGAAGCGTTTCGCCAACGCTCTCTCAAGAAGTAGCGATGGCGCCTCATTTTGACAAGCGCCACTGTAACATTCTCGTATAAGGTTTTCCCTAGTAGTGTAAGAATGGATCCTTTCTAGAGAAGGAGTTTCTCGAAAGAAGTGAGTGGGAGGAAAGTAGAACTTGATGAGGTAATCGTACCTTCTCCCTTATTGGAAAGTAGTTTATCGCAGAAACCGGTTTCGAGATATCTACACCAAATAGTGAGGAAGTTGATGATGTTGATCATGAAACTTCAGATCAAGTTACTACTGTAACCTCGTAGATCAACCAGAGTAAGATCCGCACTGAGTGGTACGGTAATCCTGTTCGGAAGTCATGCTACTAGATCATGATGAACCTACGAACTATGAAGAAGCGATGGTGAGCCCAGATTCGCAAAATGGCTTGAGGCCATGAAATCTAAGATGGGATCCATGTATGAAAACAAAGTGTGGACTTTGGTTGACTTGCCCGAGGGTCGGCAAGCAATAGAAAACAAGTGGATCTTCAAGAAGAAGACCGACGCCGACGGTAATGTTATCGTTTACAAAGCTCGACTTGTCGCAAAGGGTTTTCGACAAGTTCAAGGGATTGACTACGATGAGACCTTCTCACCCGTAGCGATGCTTAAGTTTGTCCGAATCATGTTAGCAATTGCGCATTTTATGATTATGAAATTTGGCAAATGGATGTAAAGACTGCATTCTGAATGGATTTACGGAAGAAGAGTTGTATATGATGCAACGAGAAGGTTTTATTGATCCAAAGGAGCTAACAAAGTGTGCAAGCTCCAGCGATCCATTTATGGACTGGTGCAAGCATCTCGGAGTTGGAATAAACGCTTTGATAGCGTGATCAAAGCATTTGGGTTTATATGAGACTTTTGGAGAAGCCTCAGATTTACAAGAAAGTGAGTGGGAGCTCTGTAGCATTTCTGATATTA
Source organism: Aegilops speltoides (assembly GCA_021437245.1). NCBI lineage: Eukaryota > Viridiplantae > Streptophyta > Magnoliopsida > Poales > Poaceae > Aegilops > Aegilops speltoides. The sequence continues at coordinate 9,108,620 of CM038143.1, forward strand.
TATGTAGATGACATATTACTAATCGAAAATGATATAGAATTTCTGGATGGCATAAAGGGATACTTGAATAAGAGTTTTTCGATGAAGGACCTCGGTGAAGCTGCTTACATATTGGGCATCAAAATCTATAGAGATAGATCAAGACGCTTAATTGGACTTTCACAAAGCACATACCTTGACAAAATTTTGAAGAAGTTCAAAATGGATCAAGCAAAGAAAGGGTTCTTGCCTGTGTTACAAGGTGTGAAGTTGAGTAAGACTCAATGCCCGACCACCGCAGAAGATAGAGAGAAAATGAAAGATGTTCCTTATGCTTCAGCCATAGACTCTATCATGTATGCAATGCTGTGTACTGACTGATGTGTGCCTTGCTATAAGCTTAGCAGGAGGTACCAAAGTAATCCAGAGTGGATCATCGGACAGCGGTCAAGAACATCCCGAAATACCGAAAAGGACTAAGGATATGTTTCTCGATATGGAGGTGACAAAGAGCTCATCGTAAATGGTTACGTTGATGCAAGCTTTGACACCGATCCGGACGATTCTAAATCGCAAACCGGATACGTATTAACACTAAACGGAGGAGCTGTCGGTTGGTGCAGTTCTAAACAAAGCGTCAGGCGGGATCTACATGTGAAGCGGAGTACATAGCAGCTTCGAAGCAGCTAATGAAGGAGTCGGATGAAGGAGTTCATATCCGATCTAGGTGTCATACCTAGTGCATCGGGTCCAATGAAAATCTTTGTGACAATATCGAGCAATTGCTTTAGCGAAGGAATCCAGATTTCATAAGAGAACCAAACACATCAAGAGACGCTTCAATTCCATCCGGGACTTGGTCCGGTGGGAGACATAGAGATTTGCAAGATACATATGGATCTCGAATGTAGCGAACCGTTGACTAAGCCTCTTCCACGAGCAAAACATGATCAGCACCAAGACTCCATGGGTGTTAGAATCATTACTATGTAATCTAGATTATTGACTCTAGTGCAAGTGGGAGACTGAAGGAAATATGCCCTAGAGGCAATAATAAAGTTATTATTTATTTCCTTATTTCATGATAAATGTTTATTATTCATGCTAGAATTGTATTAACCGGAAACATAATACATGTGTGAATACATAGACAAACAGAGTGTCACTAGTATGCCTCTATTAGACTAGCTTGTTAATCAAAGATGGTTAAGTTTCCTAACCATAGACAAAGGGGTTGTCATTTGATTAACAAGGTCACATCATTAGTTGAATGATCGATTGACATGACCCATTCCATTAGCTTAGCATCCGATCGCTTAGTATGTTGCTATTGCTTTTATCCATGACTTATACATGTTCCTATAACTATGAGATTATGCAACTCCGTTTACGGAGGAACACTTTGGGTACTACCAAACGTCACAACGAATCGGGTGATTATAAAGGAGTACTGCAGGTCTTTCCAAAGGCGTATGTTGGGTTGGCGATTTGAGATTAGGATTTGTCACTCCGATTGTCGAGAGGTATCTCTGGGCCCTCTCGGTAATACACATCACTTAAGCCTTGCAAGCATTACAACTAATGAGTTAGCTGTGAGATGATGTATTACGGAATGAGTAAAGAGACTTGCCGTAACGAGATTGAACTAGGTATTGGATACCGACGATCGAATCTCGGGCAAGTAACATACCGATGACAAAGGGAACAACGTATGTTGTTATGCGGTCCGACCGATAAAGATCTTCGTAGAATATGTAGGAGCCAATATGGGCATCCAGGTCCCGCTATTGGTTATTGACCGAGACGTGTCTCGGTCATGTCTACATTGTTCTCGAACCGTAGGGTCCGCACGCTTAAGGTTTCGATGACGGTTATATTATGAGTTTGTGTATTTTGATGTACCAAGGAGTTCGAATCCGGATGTGATCACGGACATGACGAGGAGTCTCAAATGGTCGAGACATAAAGATTGATATATTGGACGGCTATATTCGGACACCGGAAAGGTTCCGGAAGTTTCCGGAGAAAACCGGAGTGCCGGAGGGGTTACCGGAACCCCCCGGGGAAGTAATGGGCCTTAATGGGCCAAGAGGGGAGAGAGAGGGCCGCACCAGGAGGTGGCGCGTGCCACCCCCATGGGGAGTCCGAATAGGACAAGTAGGGGGGCGCGGCCCCCCTTTCCCTCTCCCTCTCCCTCTCCTTCCTTCCCCCTTCCTCCTTCCTAGTTGGACTAGGAAAGGGGAGTCCTACTCCCACTAGGAGGAGGACTCCCCCCTCCCTTGGCGCGCCTCCTAGGGCCGGCCGGCCCTCCCCCTTGCTCCTTTATATACGGGGGCAGGGGGCACCCTAGAACACACAAGTTGATCCTTGAGATCGTTCCTTAGCCGTGTGCGGTGCCCCCTCCACCATATTCCACCTCGGTCATATCGTGGCGGTGCTTAGGCGAAGCCTGCGTCGATAGAACATCAAGATCGCCACCACGCCGTCGTCTTGTGGAACTCTCTCTCCGAGCTTTCTGGATCGGAGCCCGAGGAGCGCCACCGAGCTGTACGTGTGTCAAGAACTCGAGGCGCCGAGTAACGGCGCTGGATCGGTTGGATCGCGAGGAGAACGTCGACTACTTCCTCTACGTTGTGATCGCTTCCGCTTCGGTCTACGAGGGTACGTAGACAACACTCTCCCCTCTCGTTGCTATGCATCACCATGATCTTGCGTGTGCGTAGGAATTTTTTTGAAATTACTACGTTCCCCAACACACGGAGTCGGGCAAACGTGATTTTCCAGCAAGTACTCTCGACCACTTTTCAAGTGGTTTGAATTACGAATGGCACATACTGCCGCCGACCGGGAGGTCCGGTGGAATATTGCTACGTATTAACTCTACTTATTTGCAACTATTGTCCATGTCAAAGGGGGGGTTATCATATCAAATTCCACCTTCGAAACAAGTCCGACAACTTCCTTTGGAGTCTAGTGGCTGTATATGGCGCCGCTCAAGAGGAGTTTAAGTCTGCATTTCTAAAAGAACTTGTTAATACCTGTCGAGACAATCCCCACCCCATGTTAATTGGGGGGATTTTAATATCCTTCGATATCAGCAGGAAAAAAACAATGACCGGTATGATACTATAGGTGGCCTTTCCTCTTTAATGCTATTATTGACAGCCTGGATCTGAGGGAGATCACGATGTCTTGTCGTCAGTATACCTGGGCCAACAACCGATCAGTACCAACATTTGAAAAACTTGACCGAGTGCTAGTTACCACTGACTGGGAATATAATTATCCCCTAGCGTCGGTTCGGGCTCTAGAACGTATTGAGGCATTATCGGATCACGCTCCTTTTCTAACCGATTTTGGACAACCAATCCCAAGTTCTAACCGTCACCGGTTTAAATTTGAACTGGGATGGCTCACTAGAGAGGGATTTCATGACCTTGTTAAGAAAGTGTGGGCGCGTCATCCTCGTGGTAACACACCCATTCAACGATGGAACAATCGAATTCGCGCCTTGCGCCGATTCCTTCGTGGATGGGCCAAGCATACTGCTGGCATTTACAAAAAAGGAAAACTGCGACTATCTACCTTAATCGATTCCCTTGATAAAATAGCGGAGGTCAGGCCTCTGTCTGCTGTTGAGATTGAGCAAAAAGCAATCTAAATGAGCAGATTGCCTGCCTATTACGCGAGGAAGAGATTAAATGGTACCAACGTTGCAAGGCGGATTCGCTTGTGCAAGGTGATGATAATACGAAATACTTTCAAATGCTTGCCAATGGCAGACATAGAAAGAAACGCATATTCGCCCTTGACCAGGAGGAAGGCCGAATTGAGGGGGACGCACCACTTAGAACTTTCATTACTAAGTATTACAAGGAGCTTTTCGGACCTTCAGCTGAAACAAATTTTCAGTTTGATGAATCTGTTACTCATGACATCCCTCAAGTTACGGATGCGGAAAATGAATTCCTAACCTCCCCGTTCTCAGAGGAGGAAATTCGAACCGCGGTGTTTCAAATGGAACACAACAAAGCTCCGGGTCCGGATGGCTTTCCCGCAGAGTTCTATCAATGTTTTTGGGACGTGATTAAGGCAGACTTGGTTCCGTTGTTTAACCAACTGCATACTGAAGACCTTGATATTTCTCGTTTAAACTTTGGAGAAATTATCCTTTTGCCCAAGATTAAGGAGGCTAATCGTATTCAACAATATCGACCGATTTGCCTTATGAATGTAAGTTTTAAAATCTTTACGAAGGTCGCAACTAATCGGTTGAACGGGGTGGCTGACCATGTCGTAAAGCCCACTCAAACAGCATTTATGCAAGGCCGCAACATATTAGATGGAGTGGTCGTCCTGCACGAAACTGTACATGAGCTTCACCGGAAAAAGTTGAATGGTGTCATTCTTAAATAGATTTTGAAAAAGCCTACGATAAAGTTAAGTGGCCCTTTCTGTTGCAAATTTTGCGCATGAAGGGGTTTTCACCAAAATGGTGTCGCTGGGTAGAGAGCTTTGTTTCTGGAGGCAGTGTGGCCATAAAAGTAAATGATGACGTTGGAAACTATTTTCAGACAAGGAAGGGGCTTCGCCAAGGGGACCCCGCCTCTCCTATTTTGTTTAACATTGTGGCCGACATGCTAGCTACCCTTGTTGAGCGGGCTAAGCTGGACGTTCAAATCAGTGGTGTCATTCCACACTTGGTAGAAGATGGTCTATCTATTCTACAATACGCGGATGACAATATCCTTTTCTTGGATCACGATCTAGACAAGGCTAGAAATCTCAAGTTGCTCCTATGTGCTTTTGAGGAACTTTTTGGTCTCAAAATCAATTTTCATAAAAGTGAACTCTTTTGCTTCGGCGATGCTGCAGAATCACCACCTGAGTATGCTGAGATTTTTGGATGTCAGCTCGGGCAGTTTCCGATTCGATATCTCGGTATTCCCGTACACTATCGGCGTTTAACTATCGCTGAGTGGAAGCATGTGGAAGAGAGACTTGAGAAACGTCTTGCCAGTTGGAAGGCCAAACTCTTGTCTTATGGGGGACGTTTGATCTTGATCAATTCTGTCCTAAGCAACATGGTTCTTTATATGTTGTCATTCTTCCACCTACCGAAAGGGGTTCTCCAGCGACTAGATTACTTTAGATCCAGATTTTTTTTGGCAGTGCGATAATGAATCCAAGAAATATAGACTGGCTAGGTGGAGCGTATTATGCAGACCTAAAAGTCAAGGGGGGCTGGGAATTCAAGACCTTGAGATAAAAAATATTGCTCTTCTCAGCAAGTGGGTTTACAAACTACTCTCTGAGAATGGGGTATGGCAAGAGATCATTCGCAACAAGTATGTGGGATCCAATGCCATTTCTCAAGTTCATTGGAAACCCGGGGATTCGCATTTTTGGAGTGGCGCGATGAAGGCCAAGGAATTCTTTTTCCAATTTGGGACCTTCTCGGTTAGGGATGGTTCTCAGGTTCGATTCTGGGAAGACACCTGGCTAGGGAACAACCCACTAATGGTGCAATATCCGAGCTTGTACAGGATTGTCAGACATAAATTTGTCACGATCAAACAAGTTTTAGGACAACAAAACCCTGATATTTCTTTCCGTAGGGACCTTCTTGGCCCTCGCCTGGCAGCATGGAATGAATTACTCACTCGTCTGGAGGACATTCAACTGTCAGGTGAGCTGGACGTCTTTCGATGGAACTTGCATTAGAATGGAAAATTTTCGGTCAAATTCATGTATGATGCAATGGTTCATTGTGATGTTCCAGTTGATAATAGGAAACTGTGGAAGCTCAAAATTCCCCTAAGAGTGAAGATTTTCCTCTGGTTTCTACATAGAGGAGTCATCCTAACTAGAGATAATCTGGCACGACGAAACTGGCATGGTTCTAAGACACGTGTCTTTTGCCAACATGACGAGACTATTAGACACTTATTCTTTGAGTGCAAATTCGCTCGGGCAGTTTGGGCCATAGTTCAAGTAGCTTCTAATTTATACCCACCACGTAGTGCACGGAATATGTTCGGCAACTGGTTGCGGGGTATTGATAAACAGTTTTCTGCACACATTCTCGTGGGAGTGGCGGCCTTATGCTAGGCATTGTGGCTTACCAGGAATGATGTGATCTTTAATAACAAATGTGTCTCATCTCCTATGCAGGTTATTCATGTTTGTACACGATGGCTCCGTACTTGGTCTATCATGCAGAGGCCGGAGGACAGGGACCTTTTTATGATGGTGTCTACACGGCTGGAGCGTTCGGCCAGGGAGGTTTTCTACCCCCATGGATGGCGGTGTGATCTGCGGATAGGATCTACCGCACCTTAGCCTCGACATGATTTATTTGCTTCGATTTGTACCGAATTATTTTATTCTTAGGGCACTCTCGACTTTTTGGCTGTGTGCATCTAGCTATGCAGAGGCCGGGCTTTCTTTCGATGCGATTGTATCACCTCGATATATCTATTCAATGAAAAGTCCTTTATCGGAAACAAATCTCTGTATCAATGTGGTATTTTGACATGAAGCCAATCACTTTCAGATTTACTTCATTTTTCCAGAAAAGTGCAAGTCCTCCACTTTGGCCTTCGCAGTCCTTCACCATCATATTTGTTAAGCCCATTTTCCACTTCATCCATTCCAGTCTACCACGTACTAACTTCGTCTCAGACAAGAATAGTACGTCGGGGTCCTCCTTCTGAAGTTCCAGAAGACTTCGAATTGCCGGGCCGTTCCCCAACCCCCAACAATTCCAAGCTATAATTTTCATTGGGTCTCACGGAGCTGTTCCGACAGCCCCGCGCTCATCTTATTTTCTGCAAGCTTAAGTTCCTCCGCCCTTCTCTTCTTCGGTGATCCTCCCTCACTCATGTCCACATCAGTTAACCCATCATTTCTCTTTCTTCCCACCTGGACTCCCAAATGTGTGTTATCCCCAGCATTCTTCCTCTCCTTCCTTCTGAAACTTTTTGCTAGCTTCCCATGAACCTTCCCTCCATCTCCACTGAATACTTTATCTCCGTCCTCCCATTCCCTATGCTATAAATTTGATGATCTGTTGTGTCGTCTTTGGGGGGGCTGATCCCTGGCTTTTTTCCTTCCTTTATTTATCTGTGTGGCGTATATGATCTGATCTCTATATATAGTTGCAGTCGGAAATTAGGGCCCGGTCTGGATATTTTAAGGCCTACCCGTGAAGGACTCTCTCTCCCCCCCGATCCCTCCACAATATAAAACCCAAAAAATCGCGGATCAAAACCCCGATTCCACGGCGTACTCAACACCCCTCGGTAACAATCTCGTTTTCTTAAATCCATCCATTGGCAGATCCAACTGACTTTTGGATTGGTTTGAGTCAGGAGTAGCTGCGCTTTGACCGATTTGATTCGAGTTGTGGGTACGTAGTTTGATGGTTTGAGTTAATAAGCTCACGAATCTGTCGTGCATGGCCTATTCTCTCTAAACCTAGCAACTTTTGAGTTTTTGCATGAACTTTTAGTACCTATCAGAGCTTTGAGCTCCAAGAATGTCATGGCGGCTGCCACCTTGGTTGCCCTAAGGCATCTATGTTTATTTACTTACTTTCTGCTAGCTTCAGGCCTGCAAATGGAGAAAATAACTTGCATTGACCCTTTTATCTTTGGGAGCGACAAAGGAAGAAACACACGGGGCATGTGTGCTTTTGAAACCGCAACGAAAAGTAAGTCGATTTTGCCAGTTCCTTCTCCTTTTATTTCTATCTAAAACTAAAATACGTCTAGATACATCCACTTCTACGACAAGTAATTTCAAACGGAGGGAGTACATAATACCATGCATACATTGTTTCTCCTCTCCACAGAGCGCTCACAGTTGTGTTGTATCATCATTTTTTTGATCAGTTCGCAAGATTTGGGCAGAGAAGTCAGAAATATTTGAACAACAGTTTGGCCTCTCTGATTTGAAGGAAGCTGCTCCTGCCGAACCCTTCGTTAGCCCAGCGTTTGGCTCCCACGGCGGGCCTGATGATTTCCAAGAGTTTATTCCAACAGTGGTCTCTCTTGCTTTGTTTGACGGTACGTATGCTGCTAATTGCTATGCAATTGGTATGTTGCCATATGCTCTAATTAGAGCATCACCAATAGAAGATGTACATGTAAAAATATTTAACTTTTGCATCTCCAAGGGCCAAAAACACCTCTCCAATAGATGATGTAGATGAAAAAAATTACATCTCCGCCTCCCAGAGATATAAATTACAATACCTCGCGGTGCAAATTTGTATCTCCACCTATAGGAGATGTAAAAGTTGCAGCCGCACACCAATCGCCTGTCATTTCACTCCCCCCCCCCATCTTCATCCTCCCCCCGCCCCGCCGCTCGGCCGCCGCCCAAATCAACGCGCCGCCACCGCCCCGCCTATCGGCCGCTGCCCAAATCAGCGCACCACCACCGCCCCGCCGCGGATCCACCTCTGCCTCCGATTCCGCCGAGTTTTGGCTGCCGCCCGCCTCGTACGGCCCGAATCGCCCCGACCCCGGCGGGTCGCCCTACTCCGTCACCGCCCTGCTCCGCCCCGACCCCACCAGGCCGTCCCGGCTCCTCCCCGACACCGCCGCCTCCGCCCCGGCTCCATCACGCTCCACCCCGACCCCGCCGCCTCCACCCCGACACCGCCTCGATCCCTCCGCCTCCACCCCGTCGCCGCACCGCCCTACCCCGTCGCACCGTCCCGCTCTGTCGCTGCACCGCACCACCCCGCCCCGCCGTTGCCATGCCACCGAGGAAGACCCCGTGGGGCAAGACGAGGTTCTTCGGCGTGAGGGCGAAGCCCTCCGACAACTTTAGGGTGGAGTTTAGCGATGCCGGCCGCCACTTTCGGGGTAGTAGTTGAGTTTGCTATGTTTTTATTAATTAGAACTATGTTTAGTTATGTTTGAAATGAAGTAGTAGTTGAATTTGCTATGTTTGAAGTATATGTTTCAAATGTAGTAGTAGTTGAAGTATAGTTTTACATCTTCATTTGCATCTTCTATTTGAGTTGCTCTTTTGCATCTCCAATATACATCTTTTGTTGGAGTTGGCACTTTTTTGGAGATGCAAAACGCACTTTTTGGAGATGCAGTTTTTTGCATCTCCTGTTTTACATCTCTAAATTTGCATCTTTTATTGGAGATGCTCTTATGATGAATGTCCACATTTGTACTTTGTTTCCGCTGGTTAATGATAAGAAAACCATGATCTTTTTGCAGGAGTTAATCAGCTATTTGAGTGTACAGGCATAGCTGTACAAACCGGTGAGTCGACAAATGGATTAACAAGATTCCTGACTTCCGAACGTCTGGTTACTGTCTTCAATGACAAGAGAAATAGAAAGGATGAGCTCAGGGTTGGTGCTGCTAATTATTACTGTGCTTCCATTTTGCTCTGTTTGCTCAAGCTTACTGTGATCCTTCTTTTTGCTGACATAATGTTTTTATTTATTATTGCTATAGATTGAAGCGGGCCTCCCTTTCGCCGGAGTGGGGCCAATCGACGGGTTCTTAGAACTATACGATGATGATATTGCCATCGTGACGTCCTTGTTATCACGTGCAGATGTAATTCCTCTATATCTAGGTCGCCAGGACAGAGATCTGCCTGCGGATACTACGGTAGTAGCTGCTGGGCGTCAATTCATGGCACGTACTTGGATGCTTCAGCATGGGAATCTGCTGGCTCCAAGTGTAGGTGATCCCAAACATCTCGGGTTCTCTGATTGCGAAATCCTAGAGGTAGATGATGGTTTCCTTGTCACCTTTTGGCCTTATGGAAGATTTGAAATGGATAATTTGCACTAGAATATGATTATCATGGTCTTCTAATGTGTCAACCCTGCCAAATCACTTTAGTTCTAGAATGGACTTGGAGGGCCACTTGTGCGTGTCGGTGATGCCGCTGGAAGCTTTGTTGGGATAAACATTCGTTGTGCAAAAGGGAAGACTGCATTCCTACCACGCATGTTAATTCGTGAACGCAGATACTAACGTATGTATTTCTTCTATGCTTCCAGTATTTATGAGCTATATCTGCCCTCATTTTCCTTGACTACTCCCTCCGTTCCAAAATAGATGACTCAACTTTAGTATATTTGTTGCAAACCTCTTCTCCTGATCTACTTCCATCATATAAGTTCAGCCATTTTTGGATACTCGGTGTGAGCTTTAGGAGTTGTTGCTAGTAATCTGTTGATTGACAACAATTTAGTTTTTGATGTCTTGCCTAATTCAGTCCTTTGTCTTCATTGGTGAAGCACGGGAGATAGTATATTCTCCGGACATGGAATTATTAAATTGTTTCCTTGGAATAAAATTTGGACAAAGTATCTTTCTCTGTACATGAATTTTAGGTCTTCTCAATCCTCTTGTGTCTTTTTTAAAATATTTATATATAAGCCTGACTCCTGTAATACTTTTGTACAATTTGGCTCCTACATTGCCATGAGCCTTTGACCATTTAGCTTTTGAACTACATAGTACTAACGCACACACCTATTTCTTTTTTAGCATAACAACTCTACTGTCTTCTATTGCAGTCCTAGAGATTTGGAAGGAGACGATGATTCTGAGAAGGAAGATGTGAAAGGAGGCGATGATTCGGGGCAGGAAGAGACATAAGACACTAGCACGTATGGTGTAGGTGAGTGTGGCATGACCACTTCATTCCTATAAATCATGCTCTACAATATAATTCCTCGTCCTTTTCTAGCCATGATTATATATTAATGTTTGTACCTCTCTCCTTTATTTTTCTCATTTTAATTAACTTATTATACGGTCAATGCTAGTCTGACTACTCTGTTGCACAAGTTTCATGGTTTTGCTTCATACTCTTGCTTCTTATGATGCAATGTATCTTTCCATGGTGTGCTGATTCCTCCAACCTCTTTTACATTTTAGGGAGCTCAAGTGGTACAACTGAAATTAGCTGCCAGGATTATTCCCCTCCTGCAGGTGCCAAGGTGATAGTCCCTTTAGGTATAAATTATCATGCAAGTTGTCATTCTAGACATCACTGTTTCATCATTGTGCTCAGGGGGTGTTTGGTTCCAGGGACTTTTTTGTGTTGGGACTAAAAAAAGTCCCTAGCAAACCAAACAGGGAGGGACTTTTTGGGACTTTTTGCTAAAAGTCCTTAGAAGCACCTCCTTGAGAGACTTTTTGGTCCTAGAAGGTGAACATAAACTCGGTGTACTAATGTATATGATCTTATTGCCTTAGGATTTATGAGACAGCTAAAGTGGCTAGACGCCATGGGCTATCCCAAGCCACCACCACTGATGCTCGAATGTATGTCGGTGCAATTGTCTTTGGCAGCTGTACTAACCTCTATGCTTGTCTCTTTACCAGTGAATGGGGAATTACTTCATACATTTGAAGATTTTTTTGGTTACTTGTTTGCTTGGAGAGGGTATCTTTTTAATCTCTCATTTTGCGGTGAGGGGCCAAATCCCTGGGCGAGACTGGATTCAAACATAAAAGTGTTGTCTCGCTTAGTTCATTCAAAGGTCAACTTACAGTTACATGCTCATTACTTTTTCGTGCTAGTATTTGATGTTGACCAGATACTGATCAAGGCTATGATGTGTAGGTGCCAGGAGATCTTTTGCATGCACAGGCTTGCTTATAAAGTGTAGGGTTGGCCAACGCTATGGTAATGTTGTGCCGTCGCGCACAGCCATTCTGAGTTCAGCCAGTTTGTTTAGAACTCATGATGCTAACACAATTGATGAGAAATTGAGGGTTTGTGCTTCACATTTTTCTTAGTTTTTACTCAGTGATCTAAACACTCTTATATTTCTTTACAGAGGGATTATCAATTAAATATAATGGTTGACTGAGCTAACGTCATCATTGCATATTGAGGTGTTTCTCCCACCGAATCAGCGTGTCGGTGGGGCATTGGTAGCGTACGACTCATGTTATAATGTTGCTATTGTTAGTGTTGAGTATCTGCATGTTATTTGCCCACAAGATATTCTTCTCACGACACCCCACAAGACCAAAGCCGGGACAGGCAGTTGAGAAAAATGTCTCGTGAAGAGCCTGAACCTAAAAATGTTGTAGCTATAGGTCGTGAGCCTGAAGAGGGATTATTATGCGGCTCAATGGGGGTAGTGAGTGGAGATCCTATGACACGTGGCTGCAAAGACCTCAGGCTGTCCACTTGTGAAATCAAGAAGGTATATACACTGGTGATTTCTATTGCCCGCTTTTATTCATGGTAGCCACTATAAATAGTTTCATCAGCATCCATATGAATTGTTACTTTATTAACCTATATATATGTGCTTGAGGTACAAAGGTCTAAACTTGGCTTGTGATTTTGGACTAGGCTGGGATTGGAGGCCCCCTTATTAATTTTGCGGATGGATGTTTTGTCGGCATGAACTTCTACGATGGAAGAACTGACCGTACTCCTGTCCTGCCAAGGAGGTATATTTTGAAAGTTTTACATAAGTTGGAGCTCCCTCCATCAGGAAGGTATGTTTTCTTTCTGTTACCTCTATCAATGCTATTATCGGGTAACATGTATTTTCTCGACACACTTAATTTGAGTGAAAAAAACATTTTCAGTGACAGAGACCAAGGTGTCCAGAGATTGGATTCCTCGGATGATGGGATGAACTACGACGACAGGTATTCTTTCTTTCTGTTTCAAAATCAACTTACATTAGAAAAATAAACTGTTTCACACTGATTATTCAAAATCAACTTATATTGGAAAATTTGGACCGACCGATGGCATGTGCCCAAGGCAAGATGGTACCATAGTTTACTTGGAAGTGGATAGGGGCCTGATTCTGTATTCAAGTTAAGTGGAAGGCAATGCCCTGCAGTCCTCATCGTTGTGGCTTCAGTTCAAGTGCTCCCTCTACTCAGCTAGCAAGTAATTTGCAGACATGTGAGAGTGTATGTGCAAGTTAGAACAGTAGTATTACACTCTGGATTGTATTAAGAGTTGTGTTCTACTCTGTCTGCTCCTCAATATAATTTCAATATATTTTGTGCTACCGTTCAAGTGCTTAAATGTGTTCTAGCCACTCATTTGGACATGCCTCGGTACTGTATCCCTCAAACCTGGAGCCATTGACGTGCGCCTCTTTAGCATCGTCATTGCGATGCTCTGGCGCCTCGTCGTCCTCGTCTTCCAGGTCCTCGAAGAGCCACATGTGTAGCGCCTCGTTAATGCGGAGCTGGCAACCCTTGAGATGGAGCGTGCGGGCGCTCTGCAGGGACGCGAGCACTACTCAGTTAGTCCATAATGTTCGGGTTCGCACCAACCAGGGCCGCACCGCTCGCTCGCTACTTTGCATATACAATAGCAATAAAAGGAATAGAACCACACCTTACGAAACATATACCTTGACCTCTCAAAAATAAAAGTCAATATTTTTTTACGAAACATATATGCAATATCTAGGTACAGGTATTGCTCGCGAAAGGGCAGCTCAATGAGATTACTTCTAAGGCTTTTTAAAAAAAAGATCTCTTGAACTAGCATGGTACAATGAACGATGTGACATGTGATGGCCAAGCTCGTCACCTTAGATTAAACAAGTCGACATAAATATGATGCCGTGTTGAAATGTAGGATGTGGGCTCGAGTGAACGGGTCCTGAGCTAAAATTATTGGTTACAAGAACACCTCCAATACTTCCCTAAAATAGGGCACTAGCCCTTTGTAGGGCACTTAAGGCAAAAAATGCAGCTCTGTCCATAGCGTAAAAATCTTGCTCAAATTGAATTGGGCTGCTCAAAAATACAACATCTAGCGATGCAGATATAAAGCACTGCCGTCTGCTACCGTCCCGAGTTGTCACCCGCACCCTCACATCTGACCGCCCCGAGTCCTCCGCTATGCCGCTGTCTCCAGATCTGCAACCACCGCACCACCGTTGCCGGATCCACTTACCACACTTCGTCGCCGCCCGACGGACCGACCAAATCAACATTTCGCTGCTCTGCTGCACCCCCGCATCCGGCCACACGCCTCCATCGCATCCTCGTCCCCGCGTCGTCGTTCTTGTCGCATCCGTGCCGACGCCATGCTGCCAAAGCCGAAGAGCAAGGCCGATTTCAACGGCGTGCGATCGCTTTTGGCGTGGATTTCCAGCATGCCGGCCGATGGGCTTGTCACCTTCCGGACAGCGGAGCTCTCCATCCACGCCTACGACATAACGGTGTGGAGGCTCGAGCTGCCACCTAGGAAGCTCAACTTCCCGGAGGTTCAGTCGTTGAAGGAAGCGGAGTTCGTCGGTCCAAACGTTCCCGCTCGATGAAGCCGAAGACCACATTGTTGTCAAGGAGCCGGACAACGTTGGGGAGAGTTATGTGGAAAGGATGGCGAGGTTCGCGGCGGAAGAGCATCCGGAATATGTATAGCACAAGCAGCAATGGTCCTGGAGCTCAAGAAGGGGAAGGAGAAGGGAAAGAATAATGAAGAGGCAGTGCCCTAAGTTTTACTTCAAGTTCTTCTCCTAGTCCTATTTTAGGGTAGGCATTGGTGATGCTCTAGCATCTCCATCAAGCAAACCTAAATAGAATTCCAAGACTTAAAAATGTTATTTGGATTTTTAGCCCAAAAAGTCTCGAAAAGCACACATAAATTAGAATGAGACCAAAAAAAACTTTTGGTAGCTTCCTAAATTTTGCTACCTAAGGCCCATATTTGGGTTCTCTCTTCCATGCTACCGAAAACACCAAAAAGAAACGAAGCACGAAACCCAACACTGGTTGGTAAACTTTCATCGTAGCCGCGCTGGCCCGTCCCACGTCTGCGCCAGTCGATTCTGGCCACCGAGCCACCCAAGCCCCGCCGTCGCCCAACCTCGCTGCTCGGAGACTCCCGCGACCGGTTCACGACGCCACCACCCTATTTCAGTCGTCCATCGCGGGACCTGCGCTCCCCTCCACCCCCCACCGCCAGCCTTCAAGTTTCCCATCGCCATTCCTTGAGCTCGGTGCCGCCGCTCGTCCTCAAGCCCCGCCACCATGACGAACGATTACGGCGTCGGCCCAGTCAGAATCCCGCCGTCCGTCTGTCATCGGACCCGCCTTCCAGCCACCCAACAACGGCGCCCCAAGCTCAAGCGGCTGGTCACAAGACTCGAGCCTCGCTGTCGCCAAGGCGCTCGATCCCCATCATGATCCAAAGATTCCGGCCTCCAGTTCTCCTCCGCTGCAACGCACACGCATGCTTGCTACTGGTAAATAAAAAAAAGGAAAAAATAAGAGCGGCGGTGCAGGCCCAGTGGGCGCGTGGCGCCCTCTGGTCGGTCGGTCGACGGGGGGCCGAAAGAAAAAAAAACCGTCGGTTGAGGGGGAATATTCCCCCCGGGTTTAATATTCCAGGAGATTTCAACTGTTGAAGATGCTTTGATTTGGACACAGCTGTCCACCCCGGGACGCGACGTGGCGCACGCTGACGGCAACGGGGGAAGAAACCTACGGAAACGGAGTCCCCCCAACCCCACCCCCACCCACCGGTATCTTCACTGCGAATCTCCCCTCGCCAGCTTTGCTTCGGGAAGGCTCATCATTAGCAGTCGCTAGCACTGCCACCGATTTCCAATCCTCGCCCCCTTCCAGAACACTCCCCGCCCCGCTCCTCCGATCCCGCACCCACCTCCCGATCCCCCACCGCATCTCATCTCACCTCGAGAGCACCGGAGAGAGCGCGCGCGCGGGCGGCGCGATGGTGGGGAACGACTGGATCAACAGCTACCTGGAGGCCATCCTGGACGCGGGGGGCGCCGCGGGGGAAATCTCGGCCGCCTCCTCCGCGGCGCCCGGGGGCTCCGCGGCGGAGAAGAAGCGGGACAAGTCGTCGCTCATGCTGCGGGAGCGCGGCCGCTTCAACCCGGCGCGCTACTTCGTGGAGGAGGTCATCTCCGGCTTCGACGAGACCGACCTCTACAAGACCTGGGTCCGCGTAAGCCTTCCTCGCCGCCCTCGCCCCTCCTCGTGCCTTAGCTAGCTGCTTGCTCCAGATTAGATTAGATTAGCTTAGGTGGCGAGATTTTGATTGAGGCTGTAGTTTCCGGCGATTTATTCTGGATTTTTGTTTTTACATCAGACGTCGGCGATGAGGAGCCCGCAGGAGCGGAACACGCGGCTGGAGAACATGTCCTGGCGGATCTGGAACCTCGCCAGGAAGAAGAAGCAGGTACGAATGCCCCGATTTGCTTGTCAACTTTATGTACTCTCTAATTAGCAATACTGCTGGTGCCAAACTGTCGGGGGGCAGTTCACTGCTGGTGCCAGCCAAACACATTAAACTAGTCTAGTTGTTGGTTGGTGATTCTGTATGTGTCTGCCTGTCTGGGCATCGTGTTTGCTTCTGCTGCGCCAGGGAATACTGAATCATACTTGTGCTGTATATGAAAAGGCTCTCCCGGCCGTGCCGACAGTAAATGATGGCATCACGGGTCTCCATTGCAGCATACGTCTGCTCTGTTTCCTTCCTTCTTGTTAGCTAGAATGCTCCAATTCATTAATGTGTTTGGATGAACTCTCCCCTGTCATAAAGCACATATGCTGATTCAAGGATTTGGTACACCTGCACGTCTTGGACTGCAATGGGTACTTATCCAGGCTGAACTGGTGCCCACCCTTCGTGATAAAATGCCGTTTCGTATCATAGGACATCTTCAGAAAATAAAAAATAAATAGATGTTATGTCTGACTGTTTACAATTCATGATTCGTAGGACATCTTCAGTTAGCTAACAGGGCCAACGGCCTGTCCTGTCCTGGCGCTACTTCTTTTTGTGGCCCTGATAAATAGACCTGTAACTCTGTTTCTTTTGCTAAAAAGCAACTGCACGTTACAATTTGGGATCTATTCTAGTTCTGTCAAGGAGTTAGCACTGATATTCCAGCTACATGTTGTTCATATACTTATAGTTACAGCCCTACAGCTAATGACAGTACATGGATTCTAAACGCACTCTAGTTATACCAATCACAGCATACCAAGCGCATTGCTAATCCATTCCCAGAACATTCTCCTTTTAGGCAAGCAATTTTATACCAGTCACGCATTCTAGTTTTCTCATACTCCTATTCTGTGTCAAACTTTGGTGTTCCGAATATGCTTTCACACTCCGTCCGCAATAATCAAGTGTTCAACTAATGATTTTGTTACCAGGTCTTCTGATGTAGCTCATGATGGTCAAATCAGTCAATTGCCATTCACATATATGTTGCTTGACCTTTGTGGTTTTGATGCTCCTTCAGTCTTGAGAATAATGTTGTTTTTTTCACTTGGCTCTGTGTTCAATGAAATAATTAACTGCTTTCGGTAGTAATTGTGTTCTCCTCATTCCCCTAGCATACATCAACATGAGCACATATTTCTGCCAACATTTCAGTTTTACATCATGTTGTTTAATTATTTTGCCATCTTTTGAATTATTTATTAATACAGATTGAAGGTGAGGAAGCCTCCCGTTCATCGAAGAAACGTCTTGAGCGTGAGAAGGCCCGTCGAGATGCGGCTGCTGATTTGTCTGAGGACCTATCTGACGGAGAAAAAGGAGAACATATTAATGAATCATCTATTCACGCTGAGAGTACAAGGGGACACATGCCAAGGATAGGTTCAACTGATGCTATTGATGTTTGGGCAAATCAGCACAAAGATAAAAAACTGTACATAGTGCTAATAAGGTACGGCTCTAATTTTGTTCTAGGGATCATATTGATCACATCCTATGTGTCTGCTTTTAGAAAGTTCAGTTATAGCGGTTTCAAATAGACACCATTTGGTGAACTAGGAATGATCACAGTGACAGTTCAATGCATTATGACTGTTTAAGCATACCTGATTGCTGCAAACACTGTGGAGCTCCAATCCGTAAAAGAGCTATTCGTGAAAGAGTAGGTGGTATCTAGTGGATATGAATACACCCACTGTGCAGAGGCCATGAGTTTTCCATGAAATTTTAATGGTTTTGATGCACGTGGGCCTTGCAATTTTGTTGTGTCTACCTATGGACCTGGTTCTGCCAATGTGCACAAAGTATATCCACTATATGCTGGATTGAGATAGTAGCCAAGTCTCATTCATAGTCCTTGCCTTGGTACCTAAGCATGCATAGGGTTCTGGATTGGGCTAGTAGCCAAGTCTCATCCAAATGCACAGAGAGCTCAAAGAGAAGTGAAGTCACCTCCGTTTCTATGGCACGTGCACGAGCCCTCGTCATGGGGCCCCTTGGACTTGATTTTAGCCTTTCATAATGTTAGTAGCCCAAGGAAGAGGCGCTATTTTTTTTAAAACTACATGAACATTGTTTACATGGATGATTTTATTTTGGCATCTTCTGTTTTTGTGCAGCATTCATGGTCTTATACGTGGTGAGAATATGGAGCTTGGACGTGATTCAGATACAGGCGGTCAGGTACTTATTGTGTGTCCCTAATATTTGTGTTGGCGTCCTTGATGCTGGCTTCATATCTGTACCTAAGTCTTACATCCCTAGTGGGTTAGCTTGTTGTTTATCTTGTTGCTAGTTGCTATATAGTACTTACAGGCTGGTCTATGTGCCATTGATGGTTGAGTTCAACTAACTCGTTCCATAACCTGCAGGTCAAATATGTTGTAGAGCTTGCTAGGGCGTTAGGTGAAACACCTGGAGTATATAGAGTGGATCTGCTGACAAGGCAGATTTCTGCACCTGATGTTGATTGGAGTTATGGGGAACCTACAGAGATGCTGAGTCCAAGAAATTCAGAGAATCTTGGGGATGACATGGGTGAAAGCAGTGGTGCTTATATTGTTAGGATACCATTTGGGCCAAGAGAAAAGTATATCCCTAAAGAACAGCTCTGGCCCCACATCCAGGAATTTGTTGACGGTGCACTTGTCCATATCATGCAGATGTCCAAGGTTCTCGGAGAACAAGTTGGCAATGGCCAACCAGTATGGCCTGTTGTTATCCATGGACACTATGCTGATGCAGGCGATTCTGCTGCTTTATTATCTGGGGCACTTAATGTGCCAATGGTTTTCACAGGTCATTCTCTTGGCAGAGACAAATTAGAGCAGCTTTTGAAGCAAGGACGTCAAACCAGGGATGAAGTAAATGCAACATACAAGATAATGCGTCGAATTGAGGCTGAGGAACTTTGTCTTGATGCATCTGAAATTGTAATCACAAGCACTAGGCAAGAGATAGATAAACAATGGGGATTATATAATGGATTTGATGTAATTATGGAGAGGAAACTCAGAGCAAGAATAAAGCGTGGCGTTAGCTGCTATGGTCGTGAAATGCCTCGTATGATTGTAAGTCCATCTACATTGATTCCTTTCTGGTCTAATGGATTTCATTATTTCACTATATTATATGCTTACTGTTATATGATATGATCAGCCAATTCCTCCCGGTATGGAGTTCAGCCATATAGTGCCTCATGATGTTGATCTTGATAGTGAAGAAGCGAATGAAGTTGGCTCAGATTCACCAGATCCACCTGTTTGGGCCGATGTACGTTCTCCATTTTATCCCCCCATAAGAGATATATGCAGGAATAATTGTTGATGTTCCACTGGGATCGCGTGTTATATTTACTTACTTTTCTGGTTAAAACAATTTCAGATAATGCGCTTCTTCTCGAACCCTCGCAAGCCCATGATTCTCGCTCTTGCTCGTCCAGATCCCAAGAAGAACATCACTACGCTGGTTAAGGCATTTGGTGAACACCATGAGCTAAGAAATTTAGCAAACCTTGTATGTGCCAGTCCTGTGTAGTTTCTCTTGTTGCCTCAATTAACTTTTTTGCTATCCGGCCGTTTAGTTATCATTAATAATCTTCTTCCACCAACTATCACTGCCTGTTCCCAGTCTTGATAACTATTCTTTATCGGCAGACATTGATCATGGGTAACCGTGATGTTATTGATGAAATGTCAAGCACAAATGGAGCTGTTTTGACATCAGTACTTAAGTTAATTGACAAGTATGATCTATATGGGCAAGTGGCATACCCCAAGCACCATAAGCAATCTGAAGTTCCAGATATTTATCGTTTAGCGGCAAGAACAAAGGTAAGCAAGTGTATCTTCATATTTTGAAATGTTTCGGTGGCCTTCTATAATAAGCATGCTAGTGGATTCTCTGACTTCGTATGATAATTAAGTTATGATTGGATGCAATGGGCCTACTGGTAGTCACATTTTTAACTGTCTGTCAGTATTAGTTAGCTGATGCATATCTTGTGTTCTAATTTTAAGGCTTTGGCTTTTTGACTTGTCTTTTTTGCTCAGTCTGACTTGCAGCAAGAAACTGACCGTGCTGCTTCTTTGTGCTTTACTCACATTTTTATACATAGATATATATGCTTATTTTAGTTTCTGTTGTTTCCAGGGGGTGTTTATTAACTGTGCTTATATCGAACCATTTGGGCTCACCTTGATCGAGGTTACTTCTGCAACATTTCATTTTGTTGTTACTTTATCTGTGGATTGATAATGTTTATGCAAGCTTTACACCTTGTTGCCTGCCAGGCTGCTGCTTATGGTCTACCTATGGTTGCTACCCAAAATGGTGGGCCTGTCGATATACACCGGGTACTGTTCTGCCATCTTGGTTTACGTTTTGCAGTGACGCACTTTTTGTTCTGGCTATTGATGTCCTTTTTTTTTATTCAGGTTCTTGACAATGGCATTCTTGTTGATCCCCACAATCAAAATGATATAGCTGAGGCACTTTATAGACTTGTTTCTGATAAGCAATTGTGGGCAAAATGCCGTCAGAATGGTCTGGATAATATCCATCGATTTTCTTGGCCTGAACATTGCAAGAACTATTTGTCACGGGTTGGTACGCTCAAGTCTAGACATCCACGTTGGCAAAAGAGCGATGATGCTACTGAAGTGTCTGAAACTGATTCACCTGGTGACTCTTTGAGGGATATTCATGATATATCACTTAACTTGAAGATTTCCTTGGACAGTGAAAAATCAGGCAACATGTCAAAATATGGAAGGAGTTCAACCAGTGATAGGAGAAACCTTGAGGATGCTGTACAAAAGTTTTCAGAAGCTGTTAGTGCTGGCACAAAGGATGAGTCTGGTGAGAAAGCTGAGGCCACCACAGGCTCCAATAAATGGCCATCTCTGCGAAGGAGAAAGCACATTGTTGTTATTGCTGTGGATTCTGTGCAAGATGCCGACTTGGTTCAGATTATCAAAAACATTTTTCAGGCTTCAAACAAAGAAAAATCATCTGGTGCTCTTGGTTTTGTATTGTCAACATCTCGAGCAGCATCAGAGATACATCCTTTGTTAACATCTGGGGGCATAGAAATTACTGATTTTGATGCCTTCATATGCAGCAGTGGCAGTGATCTTTGCTATCCATCTTCAAATTCAGAAGACATGCTTAGCCCTGCCGAGCTTCCATTTATGATTGATCTTGATTATCACTCTCAGATTCAATATCGTTGGGGAGGAGAAGGTTTAAGGAAGACACTAATTCGTTGGGCAGCAGAAAAGAATAGCGAGAGTGGACAGGAAGCAGTTGTTGAAGATGACGAATGTTCATCCACTTACTGCATTTCATTTAAAGTGAAGAATACTGAGGCTGTACGTTTGTTCTTCGTCCTGTCATGGCCTCTTCATTTACTCCTTCACTGATTTTCTCAACCTTCTCTACTATAGCCGGTGTTCTTATTATGCTTCAACTCTGAACTGTTTTAGGTCCCTCCTGTGAAGGATCTTAGAAAGACAATGAGAATTCAAGCATTGCGCTGTCATGTATTGTACAGCCATGATGGCAGCAAGTTGAACTTCATACCTGTTCTAGCATCACGATCCCAAGCACTAAGGTTTGTTTATTCCTATAACTGTTGTATATATTTTTTGAACACAGCCTTCAGTCCTCAGTTGAGTAAATGCTATACTTTGTACGGTTATAATCTATCTGCCACTACTTGTTAACCTTCTAGGATGCTTGTAGTTCTGATCATCAATTTGTATGAAGTGTTTTTGCGAGGTAACAGAGTATATAGATTGATCGCATATATGACAATCGAAATAGCGGTCATATTAGAGCATCGTTATGTCAATGTCCTGAATTGTTGTATCTAGACTGCTTTACTACCCAATGAGAAGATGTGATATGCTCTTTCATGTATACTAAAAACTGCATGGTCAGACAAATCTGCCAAAATTTGTCAACTACAAAGGCCTGATGATGGTATGTTTGTTCATCTTTGTCCAGGTACTTGTATATAAGGTGGGGGGTAGAGCTGTCGAACATGACGGTGGTTGTCGGTGAAAGCGGCGATACAGATTATGAAGGGCTACTTGGAGGCGTGCAGAAGACCATCATACTCAAAGGCTCATTTAATTCTGCGCCAAACCAGCTTCATGCCGCCAGAAGCTATTCGCTAGAGGATGTCGTATCGTTCGACAAGCCAGGAATTGCTTCCCTTGAGGGCTATGCCCCAGATAACTTAAAATCAGCTCTACAACAATTTGGTGCCCTGCAGGGCTAGAATCACCAACTTGTCACGGTCAGCAGCGGAATAAAGAGGTGTGTTGATACACACCTTGCTATGGGGTCGCACACGAGACACGGCGGCCTCTTTCCGTGCCTGGTATCTGGCAAAGGCGCGACCGTGGCGGCAATCGAGCACAAGGCTGTGGCTTGCATGCTCGGTTTACCCTCTCAGATTTTGTGACCTACATTCCATTTCCAATCTCATTGTAAAATTGTTCATAGGTTCCAAATAAATAGTTAGCATCGGACTATGGTCATAAAGTGTGTGCTATGGGGAATGAAGTACCCTGTTGTTTGGAAACCATATACCCAACAATGCGCATGCATCTCTACAAATACTTAGGCCCTGTACGGTAGTCGCCCGCTCCTGGAATCTGCGGAGCGAGGGAAGTGCAGCTCCGCCGTTTTGAACTGTAGCTCCGCCAACTCCGCTCCCGGAGTTGTGGAGCGGAGTGGTACCAAACAGGGCCTAAGGAGCTGGAGCGAGCAATCTTAATTTTACCGGGTTATGTACAATTTCCCCACCGGTTGTTTATGTTTTCTTTCTTCATGCATCTTAACTGGTTAGCTCCTTCACTTGTCCACTCCACTCAGTTGTAAGAACATTGGTCTAGTTTGTGTGGAAAATTCAAATTGAAAACCTTAACAACCCAAGGGGTTACGATCCATGGATTTTACCCCTAACTTGGGGTGCTTTTATAGTGTCTAGGCGTGTTGATGTTGATCCTGCACTTTCAAGGAAATTGGCCGAAAGAACATTTTCATATTGCCATAAGTGTTTGCTAATGTCCAACATCACGTATCTCTCCCGCCTAATTTCCTTTGCCTTTGATTTAGGTGATGAGCATGGGCTCGAAATTAAGTGTATGATATCTGCTGCAGTGAAGCAGTACACATAGCACGTGAAAACCCATCGAGTTATTGTTGGTACACTTCTGCTTCGCTTTAGACATATCAACGTTGGAGATCTCTGCATAGCTTTAGACATATCAACGTTGGAGATCTCTGCATAACGTTGGAGATCTCTGCATACCCCTTCATAATAAATGTATGATGGTCTTTAGAAAAATATGTCGTACCACTATCTCTTCATACCCTTTCACAATGAAGAGTATGATGGTCTTTAATAAAAATATGTTGTCCACACCCAGCGCGCCTATATCTCGCTTGAAGCATTTACAGTAATTATCACATTGTCACAATAAAGAGTATGATGTTTTTTTTTGTTTCTCTCGGGTTTCAGTGGTTTTCCAAACACATTTTTGTACATATCTAATATATTTTTTCCTATTAAACATTTACTGTTTTTTAAATACAAGATTAACATTTTTTAATACATGGTCAACAGTTTTTATATACACATTACATATTTTTCAAATGCTTGATCAGCATTTTCCAAATATACAAGATTAACTGTTCTCAATACAGCATCAATATTTTTTTTATACACATTTAACATATTTCAAATGCTTGATTAACAATTTTCAGATACAAGATTAACATTTTTCTATTCATATTTAACATTTGTCAAAAGATTGACTAAACTTTTTGAAGTACTTTTCAAACATTTTTCAAAAGCTTGGATTAAAAATTTTCAAATAAAAATTTAGCATTTTCTTAATACATGGTCAACATTTTATATACACATATTTAACATTTTAAATGCTTGATTAACATTTTAAAATACTTATTTAACTTTTTTTAAATGCTTGGATTAACTTTTTGAATACATGTTCAACTTATTTAACATAGATTATATAATTTTGTATACATCAGAAATATTTTCTCTTTACATATTTAACATTTTTCAAATGCTTGATTAACATTTGTTTTCAAATGTTTTAGGTAACTGTTTTTATAATATACCTGTTTGGAATATTTGGAAGCATAAATGAAAGTAATGAATAATGGAAACAAAAACATGAAAACAGTCGAGGTTGTGTTCTCCCGCACATTTGGGCTAGCCCATCTAGCGTTTGGCTTAACGGGAGGCTTCCCGACGTCTCACTGTAAGCGGTGCCCCCGATAGGCGGTCTGTGTACGTACTGTCCGTACATGACCTGACATACTCAAACCCTACCTGACACCCTCAACATTTTTTTTTGAATCTTCAAAAAATGTGCACCACGGGAGATTCAAACTCCAACCCTCAAGGTTTGTTCGTGTTTTTCAAATGGGTTTTATTCTATTTTATTCTAGTTTTTTTCCTTTTTCTTTTTGTGTTTTTTGAAATGCGTGATTTTTTTTTCTATTGACAAATTTCAAGAAATGATTAGGACACGAGAAAATGTTTGATTGATAACTAGCAAACTAACCCATGGTTGGATGGTTAGGTAGACAGTGGTATCTTCAGCTCATCAAGATTTAAATCGTGGTGCTCATAGTTATCTTGGATTTATTTCAGGATTTATGGCGATGCATGTTTAGTGGGAGGAGACGTTCCTGTCGACTATGAGGCGCTTACGGTGACTTAGTAAGATCTCAAGATGATATGCTATCGTAGTTTCTCGGAGGTGCTCATAAGGGTAGGGTGTGCGTGTGTGCATTCATAGGGGTGAGCGTATGCACATATATATGAGCATTTGCGTCTGTACTGTGTTTGCAAGCAGGTGGGGATGCCCATGATAGACATCCATGACAGGTCTAAATGATTTCCGACGCCGTACGCAAGTTGCGACACGTCCGACCATTTATCTACATGTTTTGGCCGAGACAACTGCAGAAAATATTAAATTTGTCGAAAACCAAAACAACTTGACATGATGCCTAGAATTGGTCATACAAGGATCGAAAAAATTAGGATCATTTCAAGTATGTCGAGAAACAACATGCTCTCTGACTGAACCTTCTAGCCTATCCGAATACCCTCTGTTTAACATGGTCTCTTATTGGACATCTTTGAAATGACTCCTACTTTTGCAAGCAGGTGGGCATGCCCATGGTAGGCATCCATGTCAGATGTGAGTAATTTTCGACACCGTATGCAAGTTACGACACGGCCGACCATTGTTATAAGCCTTTTTGACCGAGAAAACTCCACAAAATGCAAAAATTGTGGAAAAGCAAAACAACATGGGATGATGCCTGAAATTGGTCATACAAGGCCACGGCAATAAGATGGGGTCATTTCAAGGATGTTGAGAAACAACTTGGTATCAGGTGGAGCTTTCTGGCCTACTTGAACATCCTCCGTTCAACATTATCTATTTTTGGACAATCTTGAAATGACTCCAATTTTTGCAAGCAGGTGAGCGTGGCCATGGTAGCCATCCATATCAGGTTTGAATGATTCCCGACCCCGTATGCAAGTTGTGACATGTCCGACCATTTATCGGCCTTTTTTGTGTGAGAAAACTCTAGAAACACCAGAATTTATCGAAAGTCAAAACAAAATTGGCATGATGCCTTGAATTGTTCATACAAGCCAATGAAAAAATTAGAGTCATTTGACGCATGTCGAGAAACAATGTGCTCTCAAACAAAGCATACATCCTACTTGGACACCCTACGTTAAATTTGATATTTTTTTGGACATTCTTGAAATGACCCCAACTTATGCGAGCATACCAAGTTTGAAGGAAAAATTATTTAAAATCATAGTTTAAACACCTTCATAAAAACATCATTTTAAGTATTTAACATAACTAATAAGTACAAAGGAATAAAATTCAGAGCAGTAATAAATAAATATTCAAATGCAAAAAGAATTTACTTAAAACTATTAGTCTGGTCTTGCAAATAATACTTCAATCTTTTAACATGTTTTAAAAAGAATAATAAAGTTTGAAAAGGAGAAAAATGAATTAAAAAGAGCAGAAAAAAATCTTAGGCCTTTTCCCAACTCAGCAACGACATCGCGTCCCTCGGGCTTCTACTGGGCCGGGCCAAAGCACTCGCGTATTAAAAGAAAGTTCATTGATTGAAAAAAGTCCCTGTTTTCAAAATTCGTTCAGAAAATAGAAATGTTCCTTTTTACAAAAACAAATTCGAAAACTAATTTTTTTCGGAGATTCAAGTAATGTTCATGCTTTTAAAATTTATTTGGAACTTAAAAAAATAATCCTTTTAAAAATTTTGGTACAATTTTTTAAATATAAATATAATTTTTATTGTGAGAAAATATTGAAAAGGCAATCTTTTTTGGAATTTCCAACAAATTCCTGTGCATGGCGCTGTCTATTTTGGGAGCTCGTACTCAGCGCTTGAAGCTCCGGTTAGGAAGTTGGGGCTCGCGCGCCAGTTGGGCACAACCTAAATTGGAACAGCTCGCTCGCCAACTCGCCAGTTTCGCACGTTCGCTTTGCCCGCTAGTTTTGAAGAAAAAAATTCATGAATTTGAAAAAGTTCACAAGTTTAAAAACAGGTCATGAATTTGAAAATTTTCAGTAATTATATTTTAAAAAGTTCACAACTTGTAAAATTTTAATAGTTAATTTTTACAAAGATCGTGAATTTGGAAATGGTGCCTGGATTTGGAAAATATTACAAATTTTAAAAGTGTTCACGAGTTAAAATTTTAAAATTTGAGGAGTTTGTAAAAAGTTCCCAATTTTTTTAAATGCAGACGTGACCAAAAAGATCATGAATTATTTAAAACTTCACAAATTGAAAAGAAATTCGTGAAAAAATAAAAAAGGAAAAAAAAAGTAAAACGAAAAGGAAAAAAAAAAGAGGAAAACCGATTGAAAACTGTGCTTGAAAAAATGAAAAGAAAACATTCCCAGAAAAACCAGAATTGGACAAAGCCTATAGGCTTAAAGAAAGGAAAGAATAATGTAAATGGCCAGGCCCAGGATGACGAAGCCTATAGGCAGCGGGAGTGGACGTACGCTGCTACTCCTCAGCGTACGTATACGTTTAGGCTTCCCTAAAAAAAGGGTATATCGTTTGGGCGGCTTCCTAAAAAACCATATACGTTTGTCCTAGCGACCCATCATATATAGAAAGTCAGTATAATTTGTCAAAGGTCTATATTGCTCTTTATACGTTTAGTAGGGGGAGGGGTGTGTACCAAAGCGGGGCTCGGGTTGTAATGGTCAGTGGATTAGAGAGATGAGCAACTTGTGATGATCTCACCCGCATGGTGCGTAACTTCTGGTGGGGTGCTGAAAAAGGGCGGCGGAAAACGCATTGGCGTGCATGGGAGAAGCTGATCCGACCGAAGTCACATGGAGGAATGGGGTTCCGTGAGTTCCGCTTGTTCAACCAAAGCTTTGCTGGCACGCCAAGCTTGGCGAATCCTCTCTAACCCGGACAGTCTGTACGCACAAGTGAAGAAAGCTAAATATTTTCCATCTGGTCTCCTTGTGGACACTGTTTTCCCGTCCAACTCTTCACCAACTTGGCAAGCAGTGGCGCATGGGCTGGAGCTTCTGAAGCATGGTATTTTATGGCGGGTAGGCAATGGTCAATCCATTCGTATATGGAGAGATCGTTGGATCCCGAACGGTGGCTCTGGCAAGCCTATCACCGTGCAGGGGCGATGCCGTCTGAGAAGAGTTTCCGAGCTGCTGGATGAACGTGGTGCATGGCGTATGGACCTTTTACAACAATATTTCAATCCGGTAGATGTCGAGCAGATTGTTAAAATTCGGACTTCTCCACGGCTCGAAGAGGATGTCCTTGCTTGGGAACCGGAGCGTAATGGTATCTTCACGGTTCTGAGCGCGTACCGTCTTGCACTTGATGAACGTCTTCGTCCATCTTCAGTCGCGGCGAGCAGGGCACCGGACGGACGACGAGCCGTCTGGGGTTTTTTATGGAGGTGCCCTGCTCCTCCTAAGGTGCGTGTGTTTGCTTGGCAGGTGGCGACAAACTGTCTGGCCACATGGACTAATAAACATGCTCGTAGCCTTGAAGTATCTAACTTGTGTCCTGTGTGTGCTACCGAACTGGAGGACATTTTTCATGCTCTCTGCAGATGTCCTCGCGATCGCCTTGTGGCAAGCTATGGCGCGGCAATGGAATATTCCGGACATCCGTCGAGTAATGCACACTGGGCCAGAGTGGCTTTTTCATGTGCTCGCGGACTTGTCACCAAAGGAGAGGATGTATACGCTCATTTTGGCATTGCTGGCATGTGAGGAATGAGATCGTCCACGACAAGCGACCACCGCCGGTCGAAGCCTCGACCAGATTCCTATCCAGCTATATCAACTCATTGCTAGCCATCCAGGCGTACCCTCATGGAGATCACATCAAAAGAAAAATGGTGGCTGCACCTTTGTATAGCAGGAAATGGTTATCACATGTAGAGCGTGAGAAGCCATCAGCACTTGGATGGGAGGCACCGCAGGCCGGCTGGGCTGCGCTCAACATTGACGGGTCCTTTTCTGCCAAGGACGGAACTGCAGGAGCTGGCATGGTCCTCCGGGATGAACATGGAGATATTATTTTTTCGTCTTGCTGTGAGTTAAGGCAGTGTGCATCACCACTAGAATCTGAACTTGCTGCATGTTCAGAAGGCATCTCCCTGGCTACCCAGTGGTCTGAGCTGCCTTTTGTGATTCAAACGGACTACGCAGAAGTCACTACAGGAAAATTCCGTTTTCCCGTGTGTTAGGCTATAAGCCGAGAGCTATATTTCGGGTACTCGGCTTATATGCATCTAAGCCGTGTCTAGGCAAAAAAGCACCCGGCAAATGCAAAGGACTCGGCTTATAGCCATCTATAAGCCGAGTGTAGAAAAAAAGCCCTCGGCTTATAGTGAGCACACAGTATCTACAGGAAAAAGCACTCGGCTTCCGGCTGGCACTCAGCAAAGACATCTGCCACGTGTCTACAACGGAGGTAGTTGACGGCGCCGTCACATAGCATCCTATAAGCCGTGTGCATGGGATAGCACTCAGCTTATACAGTATGTAAGCCGTGTCCCCGAGATAACACTCGCTTATATGATCGTAAGCCGTGTGCCGTATGATAGCACTCGGCTTATATGTTGGCAACCCATGAAATTTATGGAAAATTGGTTCAAAATGATTTTAATTGCATTTATCTTAACTATTTATTGTTATTTCTTTCTCACCCAATTTCTCCCGACTAGTTTTATGGGTCTTATTTTTGAAACTCCCAATTTAACGCCGCTTTATGATCACATGCAAAAGTAACTAGTGTACTCTTCTGACCCCTAGGTTACCCATATTATGATCACATGCAAAAGTCACTACTGAAAATTCACTCAACACCCAGTGCTTGGCTCTTTGCTGGGAGCCAAAACACGGTCGGGCACTCGGCAACCCGAAGTAGGTGGCTGGGCCTGCCTCACCCTCATCCGCACAAGGCCTACGCATGTCGCAAAGAGATCACATAGGATTTCTCATGCCGCTTCTGGGCATGATTTCATCTGTCACCTTGCAGATCTGCAATTTCTGACGCAGAAACCATAGCAGTGCAATAAATGTCTCAAATATTACAGGCGGGTCCGAAAAATGCGGGGGCCTGGCACGTGTCATTCGAAGGCCTCCTTTGAGAGCATAAGAAGTTCTAGGCCAACAGAGCAACATGACCCGCACTGCCTTCACAAACCCGACACGTTCCCTCTCGGTACATAGAGACTACCTTGGAGCTGGTGGTAGTTCACAAGTGGCCTCAGATGAGGCGTATTCAAGACGTGTCGAAACTTCTACCACACCCTAAAGGGCCCATGTGATGACACCATGCCAGCTCCCGAGGATTTCCGGCATCGTACGATTTTTTGACGCTTTAAACGGTTGGATCAGGCATGTCGTGGACATAATACCACCCCGGGTGTAAGGGTGTACCCCTCCCTCGTCCGCATAAGGCATACGCATGTCGCAAAGACATCACATAGTATTTTCCATGCCGCTTCTGGGCAAGCTTTCATATGGCGCCTTGCAGATCTGCAATTTCCAGAAAATATTACATGCGGGTCCAGAAAATGCGGGGGCCTGGCACGTGTCATTCGAAGGGCTCGTTTGAAAGCACGAGAAGTTTTGAGGCCAACAGAGCAACAGGACCTACA
Source organism: Aegilops speltoides (assembly GCA_021437245.1). Taxonomy (NCBI): domain Eukaryota; kingdom Viridiplantae; phylum Streptophyta; class Magnoliopsida; order Poales; family Poaceae; genus Aegilops; species Aegilops speltoides. The sequence goes on from CM038143.1 coordinate 9,139,122, forward strand.
CTTCCTTCACAAACCCGACACAGTCCTTCTTGGTACCAAGAGACTACCTCGGAGGTGGTGTAGTTTACAAGTGGCCTCAGATGTGGCATAATCAAAACGTGCCCAAAGTTCTACCACACCCTATAGGGGCCATGTGATGACACCGTGCCAGCTTCCGAGGATTTCCGGCATTGTATGGTTTTCCAAGGATTTAAACAGTTGGATCAGGCAAGCCACCGAGGTAATTTCACCACCCGATGTCCGGGCATGCCCTTCTCTCGTCCGCATAAGGCCTACGCTTGTCGCAAAGACATCACATATGATTTCCAATGACACTTCTAGGCATGATTTCATGTGGCGCCTTACAGATCTGCAATTTTCGGCGGTGAAACCCTAGTAGTGTAATAAATGTATCAAATATTGCAGGCGGGTCCAAAAAATGCGGGGGCTTGGCACATGTCTTTTCATGGCCTCCTTTGAGAGCACGAGAAGTTTCGATGCCAACGGAGCAACAGGACCTGCACTTCCTTCATAAACTAGACACGTTCCCTCTCGGTCCCCAGAGACTACCTCGAAGATGGTGTAGTTTACAAGCATCCTCAGGTGAGGCATATTCGAAACGCGCCCAAACTTTTACCACACCCTACAGGGGCCATGTGATGACGCCATGCTAGCTCCTGAGGATTTCCGGCATCTTACGATTTTACGAGGATTTAAACAGTTAGATCAGGCATGCCGTCGAGGTAACTTCGCCCACCCGGTGGCTGGGCCTGCCCCTCCCTCGCCCGCACAAGGCATACACATGTCGCAAAGACATCACATAGGATTTTCCATGCCGCGACATCGTACGAAATAATCAATGTTGGGGATATCGCGACATCGTATGAAATAATCATTATTTATTAAAAAATGAAAAAAATACAATAAGAAGAAAATACAATAAGAAGAAAATAAAATATTTATAGTAAAGATACAATAAAATTAAATATAGAAATTATTAGAAGTAAAAATAATAAACTTTTTCTATTAAAATAAAATAAAAATATTTTTTAAAAAAAATGTAAACCGTGTGTTTTTATAAGACACTCGGCTTACCAGGCTTAGTAGTGAGCGTGGGACTTGCGAAAATAGACGCGCGAAAGAGGCCATTTTGGCCCAGATCCACCGCGGAGCGCCTTCAGGCCCCACTTCTCCCGAGCGCCGCCCCTGTTTCTCCCCGCGCGCTGCCGCCCTGTTTCTCCCCCCACCTCCGGCGCCACCCCTCACCTCCGGCGCCGCCCCCCTTTTCTCCCCCCCGCCACCCCTCTCCTCGCGCCGCCATCTCCTCGCGCCGCCGCCCATCCTCCACCCACCGGCTGCCTCGCCGTCACCCCCCGGCGCCGCCGCCCCTCCCCGTCCTCTAGGAGCACAGATCCTCCCCGCCCCCTTTCCGAGCATGAGGAGCCCCCAGCTAGCCCTCCCATCGGCGCCGCCGCCCCTCCCTGTCCGCTAGGGTTGAGGTCGCACGGCCATCTCTCCGCCGGCAGGTAACCCCCCTGCCCCCGTCTCTCTCTCTCTCTGACCGACCTATTTCTCTGTTGACCAGGGCCGGCTCCTCCGGCGGCAAGGTGCTCCGGCGTGAAGGTGCTCAGAGGTGCCCCTGCTGATCTCCTCCTCATGCAACAACAAGAAGCAACCATGTCTTGGTTCCCGTCCCTTCCCCAATTGCATCTTCAGGAACACATGCATGTTCTGTTACACACTTGTTCAGTTTCATACCTACATATTACTTGGATAGCTAGGATTTCTAGATGCTATATACAATCTAATTATGTGGGCGTACTTCTGCACAAGGAACTCAAGAACCTCTTCTAAAGTTTTTGGGAAGTGGATTAGTCGTTTAGGAGTATCACACGATTTATTCAGTTTACTTCTTTCTGTTCCATACAAGCAAAAAAATATGCCTTTATTTACTTTGATCTATTCTTTCAATTTATTCTCATCCAGTAATCCAATTTGACTGTGCATCTTACAAGCACAACCTATACTTTGTTCTGATGGAATTTCTTTGATGGTGTTGTTGCAGATGTGCAGTGTATATGCATCAACAAGGAGGCACCTGAACAAATTTATTCAAAGCAAGACGCGAAATAAAAAAATGATGCTCAAGTTAACCTCTTGCTAGGATTTAATAATATTGTTTCTTCTTGCTAAACTTTATTTTCGTTCTTTTGTTAGGTTGATGTACTAAATAATTAAAACATATGTGAGTTGATTGTTGTACAGTTTTTGCATCTGTTGTATGGAGCTGGGGCTTGCTTAGTAAGATTTGTTATGTAATTATAAGATCTGATTCTGTAACACCAATAAACTTCCTAGAAATTTGCGTCTGCTCACTGAATCTATGATACTAAATTGTATGCTGTTGTATTTCATATATATGTTATACATACATGTGCAGACTTTACTAGACACATATCATGAGTAGATAAGTTCAGTCTCCATTTATTTCTTTAAAAGATGTGCAGTATGCTGTTGTATCTCAGTTCTCATATACTGTAATATATATTAACAGAAAGAATCATGTTGTATGCTTTAGATTTATACTGAAAGTGTGTCCCTATTTTGATGCAATTCTTCTTTTTTACATACTAGGAAACGTTCTGTAGCAAAAACACGTTCACTGAGCATGTCGTTATGGATTACGTAATGAAGCGTAGAAAATGAAGAGGATAATCAAGTTGAGAGCCACCGGCGATGATGTGTAGTTGCTGGATGAGCTTCTCATCCACGCCTTGGCTGCAAACCGTGTCTGCAGGTGCAGGTAATGACTTCATAGATTTCTATTTTATACAGGGTGCATACTGGACTAGAGGTTTGATTATTAGGATGATTTCTTATCACTACTTTACTCCTTTTCGCTTCATTCATGGATGATGAGCTCATATAATTTTGGATAGCATGGATCATATGATTAGTTTCAGGGGGCTAAGGTAAGAAAAGATTACTAATGCGTGATGTCCCACGCAAGCACCTTGCTGAATTTCAGGTTTTTTATTTGTTGCATCAATGGTATCTTTCCAACAGAACATTTACTACAATGCTTCTATTCATATATATTTATGTGCTCAAATTTATTGCCACCATCATTTTGTATGCAGCACTTGAACAACATATATCTATTTTTTGCATTCGGGAGCCTTCCTATATACTATTGTCAACTAACGTCCATTCCACTTAAGGGATATTTGAGGGGATATGTGTAACAAAATGTTACTATTACAAGAAATAAACTCCCATTCAGTTAAGTGAGATTCTGAGGGATGTGTGTAACCATGTGCTTCTATTGCGAGAAAATGATTCTCAGTATTTGATCATCATATGGATGCACTTCTATATGATGTCTTGCATTTTGTGCCCCCAATATTCCCGTTAGAAACTATGGTCATTGAGTGAAAATAAAATATTAATTTTTATGGGTCTCAGTTAACGATCATCAAGACAATCATTTTACTAGCTACCTGAATTCAATTTTATAAATAGTGTAATATGTGGCTCAAATCCATATAATGCAAATCCGTTATTCTTTCATATGATATTCAACAACAGCTCTCTTCGAGTTGGGGAATCCTACAAATTGCAAAATAAATTAAATCTTGCCGTTTGTTCACTTCTAATTTATTTGTTATACCATCGCTTGGTTTCTTGAATAATGTATATGATTCTTTATTGACCAACTGTTTTTCTTTACATTAACAAGCGATGAAGAGGATAATCAAGCAGAATACCGACAACGAGGACATACAGTGGCTGTGTGTGCTTCTCATCCACTCGTGCTTGAAGTGTTTGAAGATCATGAATCTTACCATCTTACCTTCTCGTGCTTGAAGATCATGAATCTTACCATCTTACCTTCTCGTGCTTGAAGTGTTCTCAGTCAGGACAAGCAAGCCCAGTGACTCCCACTAGGGCTCATGGCGCTTCGACCTCCTTGCAACAATGATCACTCGAGGTAGTTGTCTATGTTTGTGCATTGTTGATGCTTGCGTCTTGCCTTTGTGCTTCTCAACTTACAACTTGTGCATTGGTGATAGTAGAGCCCACAAGTGTTGATGCTTATATTGTTCATACTTCTTAGCTTCAATTTGAACCTTATATGTTGATGCTTGTTGACTCGTGTGCCTTATCGATCATTTGAAACTTAACTTTGAAAACTCATGCGTTTGGTAATGGACTTATAGGTTTGCATCGTGGATGCCGTTGACGGTGGGCATACATGCTACGGTGGAGCACATTACATGTTTGAGGTTCATGCTTGGTGTGAACTTGGAACTCATACTTTTGTTTGTGAACCTTGTTGGATATGTACCTGTGTGGACTTTGGACTCATGGTCAATTTATTATTGTTGTCAAGTTGTAATATATTGTTGTTGTGAACCTTCGTTGGTTATATATTACTTGCTGGATCTATATTTGCTGGACATGTTGCTTGCTGGATATATAAGCCATGTTGCTGCTGCTCGCTGAAGCATGTAGAAAATAAAAGCAATCTGGCCTATAAACCGAGTGTCCCAGGACATGGCACCCGGCTTATAGGCATATTATGCCACGAGCTGTATAAGCCGAGTACTCAAGGTGCCAGGCACACGGCTTATAGGCATATTTGTAACAGCGGCTGGACTATAAGCCGAGTACAGCAGGAGTCGGCACTCGGTTTACATGTTTATATAGAAACCGTGCGGCTCATTTTGGCACTTGGTTTATAGATAAAATGTGTAGTGCTTGTAGGCACTCGGTTTATATATAAACCGTGTGGCTCCAGTAGACACTCGGTTTATACGGACGGTGACATGTGGCCGTTATCTTTCGGCTGCCGTCATGTTACTTTAGTAAGCTGAGAGCCTCGTATAAACACACGGTTTATACATAAACCGAGAGTTTTTGCACTGGCACTCGGCTTATACCTTATAAGCCGAAGGTGTGTAAACCGTGTCATGTAAGCCGGGTGTTTTACTCGGTTTATATATAAACCGTGTTTATATCAATATAAGCCGAGTGTATTGGGTACACGGCTTTAAAGTTTTTTCCTGTAGTGAGTGGTAAAACTAATTGAAGGAGGTACTGGCGACCGATCGGAGCATATGATGTTGATCCGCGAGATTACTTCGCGTCTTCGGGAACATGGTGAATTCTTAGTTAAGCTTGTGAGGTGTGAACAAAACGCCGTTAGTCATTTTTTAGCGAACTTTGGTCGTATAAAGAAGCGCACAGCGGTGTGGCTTCATTCTGGGCCGGACGAGGTTCCGGACCTTTGTAATGCAGACATGGCTGCCACTTAATTAATGAATTCCTTTTTCACCGCAAAAAAAAGAGTTTGAACTCAAGTGTATGTTGATATAACTGTCACAGTATCACTTCGTTTGTCAACTGAGATTTCGAAGAGCATGAAAGTTACTGTCTTTTATGGCAGGGTGCAAGCCCTTGATTTCAAACCAAAGTTAATGTTCCATCTTAGCGTTTAGTCTTACAACATAGGAGTAGAAATCAGTCTTCATACAACAAAACACCAACACTGAAAAATAGAAGAGATCAGGAAGATGAAATGGACTAAAACCCAGCATCGCCATGCACAAATCACAAAGCACCTGAATCAACGTCCATACAATCAACTGCACGGAAAACAAATTTAGTTGCCTGAAATAGGAAACATCAAAACTTAATACTCATCCTCGTTAACAGAGACTAGTGGAGCGGTGGCGAGATACCATAAAGACAATTTTATTTCGGTAGGAACTTGGGTTCTACCCCATGTTCGCAGTGCAGAATCAGCAGAGTTGACTGCTATTCGCAATGGCCTATACTTAGTACGGAGAACTAGATGCAATATGCTATACATTGAATCAGATAGCATACTTGCGGCCAAGGCTGTTACACGAGCACATGATTATATGGGTCTTGATGTGGCAGCAATAGTAGAATGTATTCAACTCGATATGGATTTCGCCAGTATTGACTACGATTATTGTTTCATGGAAGCTAATGTGGTTGCTGATAGCTTAGCTAAACTTTCTTTTGTTTCTAGTCCGTTGAACTCTGGAACTCTATTATCCTCGACTGTATTCTTCCCCACAATATAAACAATATGTCAATTGTTTGAGGAATAAAGTTTATGATGTTTTAAAAAAACAGAGACTCTGGTGAACACCACAATGATCACCATGTATTGCTATCAATTGATCTTCATTGCGTCTATGATGTTCTTGCCGTCGAGCTTGCCGGAGAGCATAAGCTTGGTGTACTCATCGACGTTGATAGTCCTGTACCGGGCCTCCTCGTCTCCCACAACCTCCTCCAGCGGCCCGTACGTGCCGCCGAACTTGGCGCTATGGAACGCCGCGATGGACATCCGATGCTCGCGTGCGTTAACCATCGCCCTGTGCTCGACGCTCTTGTACTTCCCGTTGGTCAGCACCTCAACCACGTCGCCGACGTTGACGACGAGGGCACTGGGGAGCGGCATGACCGGGACCCAGCCGCCGTTCCTCTTGATCTGCAGCCCGGGGACCGGGCTAACCTGCAGCAGCAGCGTCAGCGCGACGGCGTCCGAGTGCGGTGAGAGGCCCAGCACCATGTCCACGTGCGCCTCCGGGCAAGGCGGGTAGTAGTTCATCCTCACCGCCTGCGACGCGGCCAGCCTCGTCATGTCCGAGTGGTCCCTCACGCCCAGGTTCTCCGCCATGGCTCGCAGCAGCTCGCCTGCCACCCTTTGCACCTCCGCAGAGTAGCTCTCCAAGCAATTCCTTCCACGGCAAACAAATAAACCGGAGCTCGTGCCCATCAGTCATCACATAGCGGTGGTTGCCCACACAGGATTGACAATGATTTATTTTGGGTGTGTCTAGATCTCAGTCGACTAAGACTTAACAAAGTCTCAGTTAATGGCAGAACATATAAAATAAAAGAAAGGAAAAACGAATTTTTTTTACACGGATCTTCATGTAAGATCTAATGAATATAGCATCAACTGATACTTTGTTAAGTCTACTGAGATTTAACAATCCCGTTTGATATTTCTCTGCTGTGAGTTGATTATTACTCCATGGATTTACTTACTTGAAGGTGGAAGGGCTGGACGGCCAGAGGCGGAGGTCGCGGTAGCTGGGCGGCTGCGTGAGGAGGAAGAACATGTCGGCCCAGTCGAGCGTCTGCTCCTCCGAGACGACGAACGCCTGGCCATACCCCTCGATCTCTCCGGGCTCCTGCGCGAGCGCCGCCTTCTCCGCCAGCGGGAGGGCGAAGAATCCCATGACGTTCCTCTTCATCTCCTCCACGGTCTCCTCGGGTATCCCGTGGTTCACCACCTGGAAGAAGCCCCACTTCTCGCAGGCCGACCGCAGCCAGGCGGCCTCCTCCTCCCGTCCGCCGGCGAGGTCGTTGAGGAGCCGGCCGAGGTCGACGACGGGGACCTGCTCCTGTTCTTCGCCGGCAGGGGCGTCGGGACGCAGGTCGACCGTGTTGGGCTGAGGCCGCACGTAGCGGTCGAGGAGGGTGGGCGTGAGCGTGAGCTCGTCACGCCGGGCGGCGAGGTCCTGCACGTTGGGCACGGGCAGCGAGCCGCCAAGGTGCCGTGGCTTGGCGTCGTCCATGGGATCTCCCTGATAGATTAGTGTGCTTGCTCTCAATGCTCACAGCTCACAGCTCACTTGGTGGGTGATTTATCTTGTGGGTGAAAAGCTGGCCGGCCGGCCGGCATGTTTGTCCGTCGTTCACAAGGTTGGCTAGCGAGCAAAAAGCCAAAGCCAAAAGCTCATAACAAGGTACTTTTTCTCTCGTCCAGTTGTACAAGTCGTTTAAGAAGATGCACCTCAATAGGCACATGAAGATTGCGAGGAGGGTATTAAACCAAAAATTAATAACAATAATTAATTATTCCTATTGGGTTAACCAGAAACATTATGAGCTTGGAAAGAGCAGCATGCATATCAGAAATTAATGATGGCGGGGTGCATGTTGACTTGTATCTACTAGTACATCCGTCCGGGTTTATTACGCCCCCTAGTATTTTAAGGCAATTTTTGTCCATTCACATGACTAATAAAATATAAAATATATGCTACAAAAAGTACACTCTTGGATTTTTATTTTAAAAAGCCTTTTGAAGATATAATTTTTATGACACATAGTTTACATTTTATTAGTTAAATTTGTTGGTCAAACATTATTTTAAAATAAGAGGGGGCCTAATAAACCCGGACGAAATTAGTTTCTAGTACTTGCAACTTTTTAGCCATCTCAGGTCATTAGCATTTGTAGTCGTCGGATATTCTTTTTTGATTAGTGGTCATGTTGATTAGTGGTCATTTATCTTGCAGCTGAAAGCTGGCTCGTGGCATTATTTATTTTTATTTTTTTTCTTGCGAGGGGCTAGCTCATGGCGTTCGGCAGGTAGGCTAGCAAGCAAGAATCCAAACTGCCCAAAACTCATAAACAGGTAATATTATTTTGGCTTATAGGCTAAACTAAAAAAGGTAAAGTTATGGGTAATCAAACACTCCTTAATTAGGAGGACGAAAAGGAGGACCAAAGAGAGGAGAATAACCTCAGCCCTCAGGCATGGTACTGAAGGAGGGATTTTCTTCTCAATTTTGCTCCTTGATTTTTCATGATTTCTTTGGAATTTATTTCCATTTGGTTTTATTCTATGGTTTATTTTCCATCTTCTCGAAATGTTCGCAATCTTCTCTGGTTTATCTTCCAGAGCACTCCTCTATTGTGTGGATTTGGGGGTTGGAGCCACTGCTACATCGGGGGTTCACTCTTGCGCCCCTCCTCACTCGTTTGGATTTGGGGATGGAGGGCTGCACCGGCGTGCCATCTCCGGTGGGCTGGAGTTGTCGCCTATCAAGACTATGCGGGCTCCATATAAATTATGATAAAAAGCAGACATTTTATCATCGCATTACCATAACTTAGTTGATGTTTGTGTTATTCAAACGTGTGAACCCACAATGCCAAATTGGCAGTAGTGTGTGGGTCCACGTAATGTTGCTACATATGTTGGCAGACGGACATTTACCATTCAAAAATACAAGTGTTCCAAATCTCACAAACTATATTCAAATGATATTATTATTTGTTGAATCATTTAAGTACATTAGCAAATCAAACTAAACAGTCATCCAAATGCATCATGCAACACTTCAGCTCCAAAATTCATCCACCAGCAATGGTTGTGCCTAGAAGTATAATAAGTCAATTAATGTCAGTGTGGAGGAAAAGGCAAAAAGGTAAGACAAAGACAGCAGTAAGCCGGTTACAACATAGTTGAAGGTAATTATAACTTGAACAAGATAACTCACTCTTGTCACTTAATATTCATAAGTGTTTTATAATCCAGACTTGATATTAGCAATAGATAACCAAAACCACATTTTGTTCTAAAATACAAGGAGTATCATGAAAGGAGTATAGCTACCAGTATATCTCAAAACGAAGTTCATAAGAAAACGAAAGATGGCCTACTTTTTTTTTATGTACATTCATGCATTGCCATGCCAAGTAGACAAAACTAAAACATGGCAAAACTAATAAATTCTAGTAAAAAACACAAATCTTGGCTATTCTGTTTCAAATATTCTTTTTGTTGATTGTTTGTTTGTAAGATAGCTAACCGCTCATGCCGAATGATATATTTGATCCGATTTATTTCCGTGCCCTCCAAATGTGCTAGTTACCATTTACAACTACATTGATTGAACAAAGGTTGCTGAGATGGAGTTAAGATCAATATCATTAAAACACGGGATAAAAGAATATAACCACATTTCAGGATCCAAACAAGCCAACTGAGTTAGTCACTAGAAATTTGATTTGATATCTAATAATAGTGAAGGCAAGTATGTCCGGGTTTGTTGCACCCCTCATATGTTTGTCAGCCTTTGACCATATATTTGACTAGTATAAAATATACAGATATACCACAAAAATTATGTTTCAGATTCGTGTTCAAAAGAAATTCCTAATCATATTAGTTTTGCTTCATATGATTTTTATTTTATATGTCAAATTTATGGCCAAAATTTGACCAGAATACGAGTAGAAGGAGAAAGTATATCGAAGGATAATATATTAAAAATATTTATACATGTTCTTATATTTGGCAAAGGTGTAACTAAGTTTAACTTGTTATTGAACATTTAAGAACCAGAATGGAAGTATCTGAGAAATCATGTGCAAATGAAAACACAAAGTAGATTATACTCCTAGAATATAAGGACTAAGGATGAACAATCACCTGGCGCACAGAAGCTCTTGAAAGGATGATAGTTTATGTGATAAGATCCTTCATAAAGCTTCTTGTATTGCATTGACTTAAGTTTAACCATGTAGACACTACCATGCATATATAAAAATATCACGTTAGAATCCTCATCGTACCCGAGGAGTCGCCCTCTATTTCTCTTAACATGAGGAGAGATCCCAAGAATGTTATGCATGTCCACGATCTTCCAGAACAACCACATGGGAACACCTTGACAATTGACCTTCATCTGCCACATTTGAATGCTATATTTAGATAATTGAGCAAGGCCAACACCGCCATCCTCTGCCTTGATGATTTGATCTCTCCATCGTTCATCCAAACCGGGAGGCCCCTCAATCATAGATAGGCTCTGCTGGTTCAAATTAAACTGAAGTATGATGTCCCTCTTGGACATTACCAATAAGGGTCCCATGAATATAAGCACAATCACCCACATATGGTTTTGTTGCTGAGATGAATTTACCCCATGTGCCAGTGTCTGAGGAGTAAACACATGCGATAGGTGAATTATTATCACGTACGTACTTGGACATCAAGACTACCTTGAAGGGGCTGGAGTGGCAACTGCCATGCACATGGTCATGGGCGTCGTCGGCGCAGAAAGCAGAATACCACCCCGTTGACTGGATAAACTTTTCTGAACTCAGGCGGAACGGGCATGCAGCGCTGGTGGCAAATTTGACCATTTTGACCTATGGACGAAATCAATTCACAGAATGAACTGACCGTAAAACTATTTCACAGCCGTAACCTTTTTGTGTAGCGCCCGCCACGACGGCGCCACACCCTACTGTGCAGCGCCTAGCTCGGGGGCGTTGCACACCAGTCCACCGTGGCAGCCCCTGGGCCCGCACCCAGCAGTGCAACGCCTCCGCGCTAGGCGCCACACCATGTAATGTGCAACGCCTGCGGCGTAGGCGCTGCACTGTGACTTAGATGCAGCCCGCGCGCTAGCCCTCCCCAACCCACCCCAGTCAGTTACAGAACAGCGCGGCGGCGGCCCTCTCCTCTCCCCCTCTCAATCCTCTCTCCAAAATCCTTCAGATCTGACGATTTGGCCCGTGGATTCCTTCACCAATCCATCCTAGAAGGTACTTTTCTCCGATCCCCTTCTTTCTATCCATAGAATGTATGCTATTTCGGAGAATTGAGGAACCCTTGTTTGAATATTGCATGTATTAGTTTTGGGGAACTTTTGTTTGAATCTTGCATGTATTAGATTTGGGGAACCCTAGTTAGATTAGAATGTGGTTTGGTTACATAGGTTGACATGTTATTTATATAGTTTGGATACATAGGTTGACATATTATTTATATGGAAAAGATATTTGTATTGAATCTTGCATGAAGTAGGCTTAGTTTAGTTTATTGAAATCACATTTGTATTGGCAAGAATGGTTTGGATACATATGCTTTGAAATTTGCATGTAGTAGCCGTACTTTAGTTTTTTTTATTCAAAAGATAATCGTGTTGACAAGAAAGCTTTCTTGCAAATTGCTAGGATGGTTTGGCTTCTCAATGATCATTGGGATCTACAACACCGGTCGTACGCTATGTCGGTGAAGCAGCAGGTAATAATGAAAGTTGCCGGTGTTATGATTTTTGTGTTTTTTTTTCAAACACATACCCTCCATATGTAATGATTTGTTTGTTTTCTTGTAGGAGCTTGGACCTCTGAAGCTTCGGGCTCACGGGGTCAACCTTGGGTGGATGCGCTATGATGAGCGGTACACGCCGTATGTTAGGGAGACAGGACTTCTCCCTTTCATTCAGTTGGTCAGCAGGTCGACGCCACCCAACAATGCTCCAGCACTCACCGCGCTTATTGATCATTGGAGGCCGGAGACGCACACTTTCCATCTTCGGACCGGGGAGATGACCTTGACGCTCCAGGATATAGCTATGATCACCGGTCTTCCTATCGATGGGAAACCTCTATGTATGAGCACCGATTCTGATGGTTGGCGCGAGCAAATGTTTGCCCTTATCGGTATGGTTCCTCCGGAGCCGCGGGAACCAGAAGTAGAAGGCAAGAAGAAGGAAAGAGTCGCAGCCGGTGCTACTTTCACGTGGATTGTATCAAACTTCAGTAATTGCCCTGAGGATGCTAATGAGGACACGGTGAAGACATATGCTCGTGTCTACATGTGGTACGTGATATCCAGGACTATGTTTGCTGATGGCACAGGCAAGAATGCTCCATGGATGTGGCTCAAGGCGTTGACCGTCTTCGATAGCAAATGGAGTTGGGGTTCGGCGACACTGGCTTACTTGTATAGACAGGTATGAAGTTGTTGTTTCTCTTTCCATTCATTGGTACATTAGGAATGCGATCTTGCTTTTAATTCAACCATGTTCTCTTTTATGTGCAGTTGGACGAAGCCTGTTGTAGGCTATCTGGAGGTATTGGTGGTTGTTTGCTCGCACTTTCCATATGGAGCTGGGAGCGTTTGCCGGTTGGACGACCGAAGAAAGTGAAGTACGAGGATTGGGACGATAAAGACGACCCACTACGGCGCGCGACTTGGGCTTACAAGTGGGATATGTTAAATGAGATGACGGATGATCCCTCCGTCATGTACAAGCTGTACAGGAGCGAGATGGACGCCATCACGCCTGAGCAGGTGAATTGACATTGCATAAGTTATTATCATGCTTCCATCGTAAGTCGATATCAATTTTTTCATTCTTTCCAATTCTGTAGGTTGTATGGGAACCTTATGGAACAGGAGATAGTTTTGGGAACCCTATAGAGTTCACGCTGAATCCGATGTGCACTAGAGATAGGGATCTCTGGCATATGCGGTGTCCACTCATATGCAACTGGGCGGTTGAGCTTCACATGCCACATCGGGTGTACCGGCAGTTTGGTTTGTTCATGCCACACCCGCCGGAGTTTGTGGACACGGATATAGTGCTACACGCGTAAGATATAATCAACCTTAAGATATAGTGCTACACGGAAACATAATGGTTAGTAAGGACAATAAGAACAAATGGAAGCACATATGAAAAACAAGAACATATGATACAATATAGTTAGTGAGGAACATACGGAAACGGTCCATCTAGGTATCCAAACATTCCTCTATAACGAACTTGCCCTTCTCCATCACCACGGCCAAATCCACCACCAAGGCCAAGACCATCACCAAGGCCAAATCCACCACCACCACGAGCTCTACCACCACCAACACGAGCTCTACCACCACCACCACGGCCACTACCACCACCACGGCCTCTTGTAAGTCCTAGTTGCCGACCTCTTTGTTGCCTAGATCCTCTTTGGCTACCACTTGGTTGGCTTGGCACTTGTTGGCTACCACTTGGTTGGCTTGGCACTTGTTGGCTACCACTAGGTTGGCTTGGCACTTGTTGGCTACCACTAGGTTGGCTACCAATTGGTTGTCTTGGCACTTGTTGGCTACCACGAGGTTGCCTTCGCTTTTGTTGGCTACCTCTTGGTTGGCTTGGCACTTGTTGGCTACCACTTGGTTGGCTCCCTTGTGTAGCTCCTTGTTGGCTTGTGCTTGCATCATTTTTCTTGGACCTTTTCCTTGGTTTCAGACATTTTCTTTTGTTGTGGCCATGACCTTTGCACTCCCCACAACGGGAGCTCTCACGAGGCTCTTGGAATTGGTCGTTGCCCACTTCGCGGCGGCCACCATGGCCCCATCCGTCCATGTCTCCTCTAAGACGCTTTGTCTTACGTCTACCCCGTTTAACAACCTTCAACTCCGGATCCGGCCATAGTTGAACTCCATGATACTCCGGCCATTGCGATTGGTCAAAGTACGGGTGAAAGCGGGGAGCCCATGTTTTCTTGACCGTCATGATTGAGAACTCGGACTCCCTCACGGTGCGTGGGTGATTGATGTCCACATTCCTAATGCGACCGGCTGTATACAAGTGTGAGCATGGGAGATGAAGCAACAACGGCCTACCGCATGTGCAATCACATTGTGTTAACGACACCTTGAAAGCCCGACCTCCATGTTGCCGGCCATCGTTTGTGGTTCCTCCTGGCTCTTTCACTTCGTACTTCCACTCTTCGTTGTCATATAATATAGCTTCTTCGAGTCCGCCTTCCGTGATTGAAATACCAACCATTCATCAACTTTAGGTGGGAACTTGTACTTGTACTTCCGTGGGTTCTCACCGCTATTTGTGCATCGGTTTCCATCGAGTACTTTAGAAAGTACGCATTCATCTTGTCAAATGTGTATTGAACTATTGCCGTCACGGGTAATCCACGTGCACCTTTGAGCACCTTATTGAAGCATTCCGCCATATTGCTTGTCATTTGACCGTATCTCCGCCATCTTCATCAAAGGCACGTGCCCACTTGTTCCGGTATTGAATGTGCGTATTGAGAAAGTCTTGACCCCCGGCATCAAGTTTTTTGTGTGCGAGCAATTTGTGGTACAAAGTGGCGAAGCGCTCCTCGGAGAAAGCAAGACAACAATCTTGAAGATCATCGGCCAACTCCTTAAGGCCACATGCCCTATAGAAGTTCGAACAAAGTGCCTCATGCACCATCGATGGTGCAACGGAGCATGCCCGGGAATGTCAATCTCCACCGCGTTAAGAATTCCTTGATGCCGATCCGATATGACACACATTTCCCTTTGAGCGGGTAACACCTTCGTCCTCAAAAGATGCAGAAACCACTCCCAGTTGTCATTGTTTTCCACCTCAACCAAAGCAAATGCCAATGGCAGCACCCGGTTATTGGCATCACTTGCTATCGCAACCAACAAGGTGCCCTTGTATTGTCCGGTCAAGAACGTGCCATCAATTGCGATGACCGGCCTACAATGTTCAAAAGCCCTTACACATTGCTCGAACGCCCAAAAAGCACGGCCAAAGACTCGGACTCTCCTTCCTTCATGAACCGTTGTTTGGTGCCCATGAGGCTCGACCACATGAACCATGCCCGGGTTTGTCGCGGCCATGGCTAACAACAACCTAGGGATTCGGTTGTATGCTTCCTCCCAAGTACCATACAACATCTTAAATGCGGCTTGCTTCGCCTTCCATGCCTTGCCGTACTTCACCTTGTAGTGAAAGATGGCTTTCACAAGGTCAATGACATGTTGGACGCTCATTGTTGGAAGTGTGGATATTGAGTTGGAGAGCCTGTAAGCGATGAACTCGGACGTGAGTTGTTTGTGGTTTTGGGACACAATCTTGCCATCGACCCTTTTGCCTTGGCACAAGTGAGTTGGCACACAACTCACTACGTGCCAAGTGGGACCTCCTTTCCATGGTCTTGCACGCACAATCCATGGACATATTTCATCTTCACATGCACATGCAACCGTGTAGCGCACTTTGACGTCCGAATGCACCACCTTATGTGGACGATAATGCGTAACCGAGTAGTTGTCGAGCCACATCTTCAATTCCAAGAAGGTGTCGAACTTAGAACCTTTAGCAATGCGGTTCTTGTCATCTCCCAAATCACGATAAGAGCTTGGCCTAACCCCAAGAGGTACACATTGGCCACCATCTACCACGGCTTCATCCACGAGACTAACATCCTTGAACAATGTAGTCCGATGATCCCGACCAAATACCTTCTCGAAAGCTTCGGCTTCCTTCACCGTGAACCCCTCCGCATCAACTTGTTCATCCGGACCATCGTCATCCGAGTCCGATGCATATGCACGGGAAAAAGGGATGGAAGGGTCCATTGTCTCTTGCAAGTGATATTTGTCGAGATCACCCACATTGTTGTCATGGAGATCAACTTCATTGTCATCGTCCGCATACTCATTATTGTCCTCTTGCAAAGCTTCATATTGGTTGTTTGTAAACGGGCTCAATGTTGGCCTCACTTCTTGGGTCAAAAGAGGTTCAACAATTTCATCTCGCTTCAAAGGTGTGGGGCTACTAGCAACCAAAGGGGAGGGGTTCCGGTTCAAGTCCAAATGCAAACTTGAATCAACCTTCTTTGTTGCAAATAACTCAAGAGCCTTGTCTAGTGATTCGGCCACCGTCTCCTTGTATGCAACCCAACGTTCCTCCGAGTTGACACGCATTGTCTTCCAACGGATGTGCATTCCAAAACCAACATTATGCCTTCCCACCAACTCTATGATATCACTAGGGTCCGTCCAATTCAAATCTTCCCTAACTTGTTGCAAAAGCTCCGCATAGCTAGGACTACTATCAAACACAATGTCAACCTCATCCGGGTCCGGTTCTACATTGCCTTTCAAAAATGCGTCCTTGTCCCCATGATGAACAAACACACATGTTCTTCCCATCCCTATAAGCATTCCAATAACACAAGGTAACATTGCTTCCATGAGTACTAATACAAGGATTAACACGGAATAGAAACCCTAATATATATATCAAACAACAACCCTAACCATAACCATAACCATAACCATAGCCATAACCATAACCCTAGCCCTAAACCTAACCCTAGCACCAACATAAGAACACCCATAAGAATAACCCTAGCATACTAACCAAGCCAAACCATAGAAATTGGCAAACAAACATCTCACATTTCCATGCATATCTCTAGATCCAAACAAAACTAGGGTTTCCCCAAACAAGCAACAAATGAGCAATGGGGAACTTTACTTGGATCAAAACAAGGGGAATGGAGAATATTACCTTGAGGGAGGGTTTGAGTTCGAAATCCACGGACAAAATCTTCAAATTTGCAAGATTTGGGAGAGGATTTGAGAGGGGGAGAGAGGGGGAAAGGGGGCAAATCTCGGGGGATGGGAGAGTGTGTGGTGTGGGGGTGGGGGGCCAGCCGAGTGGCTGATAAGTCACAGTGCAGCGCCTAAGAGATAGGCGCTGCACTTAAAGACGTGCAGCGCCTACGCCGCAGGCGTTGCACATTACATGGTGTGGCGCCTAGCGCGGAGGCGTTGCACTGCTGGGTGCGGGCCCAGGGGCTGCCACGGTGGACTGGTGTGCAACGCCCCCGAGCTAGGCGCTGCACAGTAGGGTGTGGCGCCGTCGTGGCGGGCGCTACACAAAAAGGTTATGGCTGTGAAATAGTTTCACCGGCAGTTCATTCTGTGAATTAATTTCATCCATAAGTCAAAATGGTCAAATTTGCCGCGCTGGTCGCCTGTGATGGGGTCACACACAACGATCTCTTGCTGCCGGTGCAGGGGGTTGTAGACGAGGACACGGCCATGGCGAGAATCAAGCACAACGTTGTTGCGGTGGTTCTTTGGTCGACGCAGGGGGTCAAGTCGCTCTCGGTCATGGCGGCGGGAGGTAGATTGGGTACGGAAGAAGCAACTAGCTAGATATATAGAGTATGCATGCAATGTATCGGATATTTTATTATCTCTGTGCCGTACGAGGATTGGCCTCCGACAGGCCAAGGAAACAAAGCAAACTGGGCTTCGCAGACTTGTAGACTCGTAGTCAGGATATGTTTGACGGTCTTAAAATTAGATGCGTATTGGAATGTGATCTCAGAACAAAAACACCTTAGTCTTTATCTATCGAATCATTTTTCCAAGTTGTTGTTTGATACATACTTTTTTGGGTGTTGAATATATATTTGATGTATATCAATATATTAGTTTTACAAGCACAAAAATTTGTAAGAGAGATGCTGGAACATGTTTTACAAACCCTCGTACTGAAGCTTATCTAGCTTACTACTACTTCCTCTGTAAAAATATGTAGGATGTTTTTGTTGTTTAAATTAAACTACAAAAATGCCTTCCATTTTGTGTACAAAGGTAGTATTTTGCATTAGCAAAGCTTTTTCACATATTGCGTGAAGAACACTTTATTTGACATACGAACATGTTTGACTTTTGGATCGTATATTAAAATAAATTATATACAGTATGGTTACTAAATTTCTATTACACAGCATATTCAGCATGCTTGTACATAATTAGGTGGCGCAACTCGTTTCGTCTAGCATAAGTGCACCGCATGTACACACTCATACGTAAGGACAGCTAGCCTAGGGTTTCCTGTGCCTGCAGCCGGCGCCGCCTCCGGTCTACCTCGTCTTCCCCGTGGCCTTAGGGTCATGGAGACGCGGTGGATCCCGGCCCTTGCCGGCCGGAGGCCTCTGTTTTTTTTAATGTTTTCCTAAATTTTGTTAGGGTTCGTGTCCTTGTCAGATAGGCGAGACGGTGGCGACTCTCTGAAGATGGTTCCGGTGATTCTTCTATAGTTTCATTGGAGGCGTATATGAAGGTTTGTCTACGGCAGATCTCGCGGGATTCGACCAGTGTTTGTCTTCAGTGGGTCCATGTGGATCAGGTCTTCGCTTGTATGTGTTCGTGTGTGTCTACAGGTTGGATTCTTCCGATCAACACTTCTCTACATCGGCGGCGGTTGCTGTTCTGGTGCATATGGTCTTAACACGATGACCTTCCGACTATCTACTACAATAAGGATTGCCTAACTCCTCTGAGGGAGGGCGATGACTTCGGCGCACCTTTTTCTCGCTTCAGTGCTTGTAATCACTAGGTGGTCTGCATGCTTGGATGCAATTTTTACTTTTGGTGTTCTTTGTACTATCTTAAAAATTGATGATTAGACCAGAAGTTTTCCTAAAAAAGAAAGAAAAGGAAACGTACTAGGTCAAAAAATACGAGATGGAAACTAACCGTGAAAACTAATGCGATTAGCTTCCAAGGCGCAAGATCAGTTCAGGGTTCCAACTAGTACAAAAGAATTCCGTGGTGCCCACGTAAAATCAGATTTGTCTGTTACTTATTTGGGGATGGAAGGGTTTACGAGGATGTTTAAAAGGATGCACGCACACGCAGGACTTGGGAAATAATTCGCTGTTGCTTTGCTTTTGCCTTGCAAGAAACGTGCGCCCAACGTCTTCTACTTCCATGTCTCCTCTGTCGTCTCGAACTCCTGATCCCTAATCAAGATGAGCGACGAAATTACCACCAGCAGCAGCTCGCCTCCGGCAGCGCCTGCCTCCCCGCTGGACAACGACGATCTCCTCGAGGAGATCCTTCTCCGTCTCCCACCGCAGCGGTCCTCTCTCCGGCGCGTCTCCGCAGTTTGCAAGCGCTGGCGAGGCCTCGTCGCCGACCCCAGGTTTCTCGGCCGCCGCTTGGAGCCGCCCCTCCTTGGCGCCCTCGTGTGCAGCGACAAGGAGATTGTGTTCACCCCCATCCTAGACCCCACGGAGGGCACCCCTTTGGAGCGTTTTGACCTTGGACACTGCAGCGATCGCCGTGATTATCGTGTGCTCGATTGCGGTCACGGCCGTGTCCTCATCAAAGACAGGTGGCGGACAGAGCTTGTTGTGTGCGAACCCATTACAGGTGAGCAACACCGCGTGCCGATTCCGGCAGAATTCCAGTGGACCCGTGGCCACCTCGACGGGGTGGTGCTTTGTGCCGCCACAGCGCCTGACCAGTCCAGCTCATACAAGGTGGCACTGATGTCCATGACTCCATATACAAAAACATTCAGCGCATGCGTTTACTCCTCAGAGACTGGTATATGGGGTAGTTTCGTCTCCACATCGGCAACACGTGCGAGTTTTTATGCTCATAATCATGGGACCCTAACTGGTAGTGCCATTTACTTGTTGCCCATGAAAGATGACATACTTGAATTTGATTTGGATAGAGGGACGCTCACCATGATCGAGGGGCCTGGTCTTAATGAACCCCACGAACATCGGATCATCAAAGCAGAGGATGGTCATGTTGGTCTTTTCGTGTTAACTGAATATAGCATTCAAATGTGGCAGATGAAGGTCAATTATCAAGGTGTTACCACTTGGTTGTTGCGGAATAATGCAATTCATGGGATCTCTCCGCGGGTTAAGATAAAAAAGGCACGATTGCTTGGGTATGATGAGGATACTGAAGCAATAGTTCTACATATGCGCGGGGGAGTCTATATGGTTCAACTTAAGTCAATGCAATTCAAGAAACTTGATGGAGTCACTAATTATGCAAGCTGTCGCTATTATCCTTTTAAGAGTTTCCGTCCTCCAGGTGATTGTTCATCCTTAGGCCTTATATTATATGTGTATGATCTGGTTACATCTTACACTTGATTGCCCAAATATTATCGTTATGCTACTATACTATTCAATAACAACTTAAATTTAATTACAATTTCTTCCTATGCTAGATATACAAACGGACATATAGTGGTACTATTTAGTAACTATCATCCAGTATAGATGTTTTCACTCTTCCGAGATACCATATCAAATGACAAATCGGTAACTCAATTGGCATGTTTGTTACCTCAAAGCTTGTTATATTTTCTATCTTGTACTATCTTATTTTGATCTAGTTATTAATCTTAGGTCCATATCAACACGTCCGTTGCACCAACACTATGTAACATATAGATGGAAATGAGATATTTTGCTCAAGTGATATTTCTAAGCTCAACTATATATGTTAATTACCAACTACTATTGTCTTCTCTTATCCATTTCTCTTTTCGTCGGCATTCTCATTAATTAAATTTTATGCTTCTAGGCATAGGCATTACTGCTGGATGTGATTGAGCTGAAGCGCAGCACGGTGCATTGGGATGAATGTTTCATTTTTTGATTTAATAATGTGCTGAAATCGTTCAGCAAGTAAGAATATCACTTGAATGTAGTTTGTGAGAATTAAACTGTTTTAGTTTTTCACAAGCATGTTCATCACCATAGACCGATTGTGATCATGATCTACCCATGCTCTTTTCTTATGCCTTGAGATTAATGGGAAAAACACAGGGCCGAAGGAAGTATCGCAGAATATACCAGATAAGGGAAATATAAGTGTTGTAATTTTTCAAAAAGAAATAATTGGCATGTAATCTTGTCTATCCAAACGAAATTTTAACATTTCAGTTTTGGTTCCAGTCTACAAATAATTTGATGCTTTCATGAACGAAAAAATTAGCATGGTAGAAATTTGTTCGATGGTGAGAAGACTTCTTGCTGCTGTTGTCCAGTTATTTGTTATGGTTCATATAAGCCAGAGGACTCATCATTCTTCGTTGGAAGAGAATGGCGACCCACACGGCTCCGAGTCCCCTGCCGGTATGGACTCCCACACGGGGTCGAGTCGCCTGCTGCACGCCACCTGCCTCGCTGCACCTGCCATTAATCAGGGCATTAATCCGGCCACCGGCGCTTCCTACCACCCCTCTCTTCCCCTATATATCCCCTAACCCGGTGTCGTTGCCACCCCAGAGGTTTTCTGTCATACGAAACTAGCCTCGAAGGCATTTGCAAAGCCATCGACCTCATCTTCTAGTATCTCTACTACCTCATTCACTGTCACGCAATCATCAAGTTCACCATATTCGTATCGATGTTCGTTCTTCCTACTGCCATCTCTATTATCGGAAGGGTACCCTTATCGGAATCCCAAAACCTTTTTATTTTGTAAACTACAAAGGAGTGGTAATTTTACAAGACAAACTGGTGGCTCGACGTGTGACAGTGATGTTGTTGGCCAGGAAACTTGGCTACTTGCAGCAACGTCAAAGTTGAGTAAACACATACTGTATATACCTGCTGTATATACAGGTGTATATAAAGTTGAGTAAACAGTAAATACACGTGATGGTGATGCTCCTGACTTGTTTGGAAAGGAGTCCAGGTGTGAATTGTACTTCTCCAAAGGAAAAGATTGAACACGACACCGAAACCAGCAGGGGAGTATAGAACTTAACCACGTTGCCTCAGTACACGTAGGATTAGGAATAGGAGCAAGCACGAGTCCTAGTGGACGTGTACGTAGTCCATCGTGGACGTGTATAAAAAGCACCTCAGGCTCGACAGCCATAAAATCGCGACTAGTTTATTTGGGCCGCAAGAGTTCCACCGAGAAGAGGTCAATCGGTTAGAGCAGCTAGCGAGGTTCACCTACGCGGAGGCTGCTACCTAGCTTGCTTCTTCAGCTAGCTTTGCACGTACGCCGTTTCAGGTTCAGCTCCCGGTGGTGATCTTCAGCTAGCTAGCTTGATGGCGCTCGAAGACGACGATCTGCTCCGGGAGATCCTCCTCCGTCTCTCGCCGCTGCCGTCCTCCCTCCCTCGTGCCTCCGCAGTCTGCAAGCGGTGGCGGGGCCTCGTCACCGACCCTGGATTCTTCCGCAGTTTTGGCGACCACCACCGGAAGGAGGGGCCGCCCATCCTCGGCTTCTTCGTAACAGAATGTCCGGAGCATTTCGAGGTGGACGTGTTCCACCCCATCCTGGACCCTCCAGACAGGGTCCCTCTGAGCGTCAACGTCGGACGCTGCATCATGCCCGGGTGCCGCCACGGCCGCGTCCTCATCGTAGACGGTAAAAGGTGGGAGCTCGTCGTGTGCACCCCCATCACCGGCGAGCAGCGGCGGGTGCCCATCCCGGCGGAGTTCGATTGGGGCTGCTTCATGGGTACGGTGATGTGTGCTGCCGGCGACCCTGGCCATGTGCATGGCGCTTGTCAGTCGGGCCCCTTTAAGGTGGTCTTGGTGTCCGCCTACCACGAGGAAAAGATCGCTTGTGTTTACAACTCGGAGACAGATGCATGGGGAAATCTCATCTCGATGGTCGGTCCACGTCAAGTATTTGAGTCCGGTTGTCCTGGGTTGCTTGTTGGCAGGACCCTTTACTGGTTGTCCACGGGTGATACCGTAATTGAGTTTGATTCAGAAGAGCAAAGTCTAGCTGTGATCAGTGTGCCTCCTGGTACAGAGGAAGTCAGCGAGCGTCAGATCATCCTGGCTGAGGATGGCGCTATTGGCTTTGCTGTTTTGTCTTACCCGCATTTTCAAATGTGGCAGAGAAACTCAAACTGTCGTGGTGTTGCCACATGGGTGTCGTGGAAGACTATTCAAATGCACACAATTCTTGGCCTCCCTCCCCAGCTTGAGTTACCGATAATGAAAACTATATTGTGCTATGATGAGGATACTGATACAATTTTTTTGTTTGTGGATGAGAATGTATACATGGTTCAACTCAAGTCGATGCAATCCAAGAGACTTTATTCAACTGAGAGTGTCCACGGCTTCTATCCTTTCAAGAGTTTCTATCCACCAGGTGACTGCTCATTCTTTTTTATATCATAGGAGTAATATGTTCACTAACAACTTGAGCATGGTAAGGAGTTCCTGGTAATAAAACTTAGTTTGGTAATTGTCCCTTTGCTAGATGGAAGAACTTATAATGTTATCATCTAAGCCGTCTTTTGTCTTCAAGGATACCAAATCAAACCTTAAATTTGTAGCTCACTTGGCATGTTTGAAACCTCAAAGCTAGTTATATTCTTTATCCATTCTTTTATCTCGGTATCTTAACTTCATAAAACAATTACGTCAGATACATACTTTTTGGAATATTAGTGATTTTGTCATTTGTTCATGGCCCCTTCTGCAGGTGACTAGTACTGTGACACATGAAAATAAATAAAATTTCTTGTCTCGGGCTTCATCAATTTAAGATGTAATACTCGAGATCACTTTTACTGTAAGACTGTGCTCTTTTTGGCATAATTTTGTAAGTTAACATGACAAGGGATGAGTTTATATGAGAAAAATTCTAGGGCATCAACGTTCTTCTTCTTATACCTAGTAAATACACCATTATGAGGTAGCTAATTATACAGATTTCACGAGTGCTCCTTACATTTTACAACCTATGTGGTTCTGTTTATATATTGCCGGTGTTAAAAATTGAGTTATACCTTGGAGCGATGGCCTTCCACATGGCACCTGCACAGCTGCACTTACGTCTCCTCCTCCAGAGCCTGACTAGTTCAGCTGCTCACTCGCCGCAGGGCCTTCGGACCGTGCCTTGGGCCCGGCTAGATGTCTCGTGTGTGTTATTTTGGACTTATTAAGTTGGGCCCTCAGCATTAACCTTGCTACCTTTCGTCTGTGTGTACCCTGACTTTTGGAGTGTGTGTGTGTTGAACCCTTGTTTGGATATTTGTATCGCGGGGCGTTGCTTTATATATAAAGCGGGGCGAAAGCCTTTTTTTGTGAAATTGAGTTATAAAACTTTTATAGAGTCGTAAAAGTGAGTTATTTTGCTCAGGTGTTCCTCATCTTTCTAACTGTCTCATTGCTGCCTCCTCTTATCAATTTATCTTTTCCTTGGAACTGCTGCTAATTCTCTGACTTCTTATGTTGTAGGTACAGGCACCACTGGTGTTGGAGCTGAAATGTCGCATGATAGATAGGACTTCTGTATTGTTTGATGTGCTAATGTTGTTGGAATGGTTCATGGGTAAGAATATCATCTGAATATATAGTTTGAGAGTCTCTACTGTTGATTTTTCTTTCCTTTTTGAGAAGTGTTTTTGTGCGTTGTGGAAGATGACAGGACTTACAGGAACCTATCCCTACACAACAATCGGCAACGTCGAGATGCAGAGCTGTTGCGCACTATGAAACTTGTAGATTCAGAATTGGTTCTTCACTTAGCATAGAACACGACAACTCCGTGTTCTCTGTTGACTGCTCCGTGTTCTCACATCAACTCGTACTCTTGGGAGTTAAACTGACTCTACAGACGACGGTGAGTGCAATTGTGAACATATATTGTGCATAGTGATAGCCGCACCGCCTTCTGTTTGCCCTTCGTCATAGTAGAAGTAATTCAATCACCTGTTTGGACATGCCTGAGTTTTCCTTTGCTTAGCTATTTTCTGAAAAAGACTTTCAGCCCGCTTTATATATAAAGCAACAACCAACAAACCTCTCGATACAAACCAGAACACACCAACGCAACACTCACCCAAGGCCGGATACATAGGTGCCAAAGGTCTACAACAGCACCTGCCACTGAGAGAGCACCCAGGGGGCATCCACATGCGCAGGCCGCCAACGGCCAGACGCTGGAGCATCTCTTGCCACCGCCGTCAACCGCCCCGCAACACCGTGGACCGCCACCATGTCGTTGCAACGACCTAGAAGGCTGTTGTCATCCCCCCGAGCCACCCGCCGCCGACCTAGGGGACAAATCCGAGTGGGTCTGACCCGAGATCAGCAGAGACGCCCTGGTCCCCCGTCTGGAACCACCCGCAGACGCCGCACCGCAAGTGGCCCAGCCACCGCTGCGCTACCACCCCGACCGGCCAGCCCGTCGCTGAGGCAGGGGCGGCTGCCCGCAGGCCATGTCGACTGTGACCCGCACAACTGGACCGAGCGAATTTGGGATAGCACTTTACAGCCGCCCGCCTCGCATGCACCACCTCCGACGCCTCGGCAACCAAGCTTGGCCCTCCTCCTCGTCGCCCGTCACACCATGACATCGCCGCCGACAGGATCCGGCGGGCCGTCACGCAGCAGCGCCCAGCACTACCTCCAGCGGACGCGGATTTTTAGAGCTTAGGCTCATGGACACCTCCTATCCATACCATCCAGTATAGCTTTGAGATCCGTGCTAGACAACTAACTTATTGCGTGAAATTTTCTCTTTTTTGTTCCTTCCACATAAAACAACATATGAACTTCAAACTTTGCAAGATAGCAAAACATTCTTACTACAATGAGAGAAAAAACTTATAGATTTTTTTGACCAACATAAATATACAAAATGAGATTTTCTTTATTCAAAAATGTTATTTTTAGTACTTATGGTGCACGAAAAAATCTGAAAGTTTTTTCCAACTTTCTAGTTAGAATGTTTTGTTGTACTGGAAAGTTTGAAGTTCATATGTTATTTTATTTGGAAGAAGCAAAAAAGAAAAAAGTTCTTGCACGAATCGCGATGCAGAGATGGATGGCTAGATAAGGGGGTGCACCTAAGCCTAAGCTCTACAGAATATTTTCCGCTACCTACAAATCAGCCTTGGAACTCGCCGGATCCGCCTCGTAATCGCTGCAGGAGCAGCAGCGCAGGCAATCTGCGCCGGGATCGGTGCGGGCTGACGCGTCAGAGCCGACAGCAGCGTCGCACCCCGTGCAACCGTCAGTGAACCCGCGCATGCCACGCGACCGACTGCGGCTGGAGGTGGCTCCGCGCCTGCTGGAGGTGGCCCCACGGCTGCGCTGCCCCACTCGTCGCCTCACAGCTGGCAGCCCCCAAGTAGCCAACGTGGCGCACGCTTCCCCGATGAATCGCGTTGCTACAAGCGGCGGGCTGAGCCGCGACTGACGGGCGCTGATCCGGTGCTGATCTGGTCGGCCCCACGCAATCATGCGCTCGTGACGAGCCGGTCGGCCAGTTGGGATCTTCTGCGGCCTCCACAGCACCTGGATCACGAGATGCAGCCACAGAAGATCCAGGAGATGCACGAGGCAAATCTGCCTCGAACGTTGCAGCGTCCAGGACTCCTGTTCCTGCTCCGGGATCCTCTGCGCCGGCTGATCCTGCTGCACCATCAACAAGAAGAACAAGGCTACAACAAGGTTTGATCAAACCTGTTGATTATAAGCACATAACAAAATATGGCTTAGTTTGTTCAACAGGTGAACCAGGAGAGCCGAGCACTCTTGAGGACGCACTACGTGATGAAAAATGGAAAAATGCAATGAAGGAAGAAATTTTGGCACTAGAAGAAAATAACACATGGCATCTAGTTCCCTCACAGCAAGGTAAAAATCTTATTGATTGCAAATGGGTCTTCAGAATAAAAAGGAAATCTGATGGAACCATTGATCAGTATAAGGCAAGGCTTGTTGCCAAGGGTTTTAAGCAACGGTATGGAATAGACTATGAGGATACTTTTAGTCCCGTTGTTAAAGCTGCAACCATACGTCTTGTTCTGTCCATTGCTGTTTCCAGGGGCTGGAGTCTCAGACAACTGGATGTTAAGAATGCGTTTCTGCATGGCGTTCTGGAAGAGGAGGTATACATGAAACAACCTCCTGGGTTTGAAAATAAAAATGCACCCTCACTTGTATGGAAACTTGACAAAGCACTGTATGGGTTAAAGCAAGCACCACGAGCATGGTACTCACGTCTCTGCCATAAGATGCAAACACTTGGTTTTGCTCCATCCAAGTCTGACACCTCATTGTTCATTTACAACAAATTGAACACATCCATATTTGTCCTCATTTATGTTGATGATATTATTGTGACAAGTTCATCTAATGAGGCAATAGCTGGATTGTTAAAAGATTTGAGTACAGATTTTGCTCTTAAGGATCTTGGAGATCTTCATTACTTTCTAGGGATTGAAGTGAAGAAACATGGTGATGGGCTTCATCTTTCCCAAGAAAAATATGTCACTGATTTGGTCAAAAAGGCTGGCTTGCAAGGTTGTAAACCCTCATCTACTCCTTTGTCAAGTTCTGAAAAACTGTCTCTTAAAGAAGGTACTCTCCTAAGTAAAGAGGATAGCACTAAATACAGGAGCTTGGTAGGTACATTACAGTACTTGACATTGACAAGACCTGATATTTCTTTTGTTGTCAACAAAGTATACCAGTTTCTTCATGCACCCACTTCTGTTCATTGGACTGCTGCAAAACGTATAGTCAGATACGTCAAAAATACTTTAAGCATTGGTCTTAATTTCAGTAAGTCACCATCTACTTTGATTAGTGCCTTCTCAGATTCTGACTGGGCAGGCAGCCTAGATGATAGGCGCTCCACTGGTGGGTTTGCAGTATTTTTTGGTCCTAACTTGATATCATGGAGTGCAAGGAAACAGGCAACTGTGTCTAGATCCAGTACAGAGGCAGAATACAAAGCATTGGCAAATGCAACAGCAGAAATTATATGGGTTCAATCCATTCTTAAGGAACTTGGTGTCGAAACACTAGAGCTCCATGTTTGTGGTGTGACAATCTTGGTGCTACATATCTGTCTGCTAATCCTGTGTTTCATGCCAGAACAAAACACATAGAGATAGATTTCCACTTTGTAAGAGAAAGAGTTGCTAATAAGCAACTTGACATTCGGTTTGTGCACTCTAGAGATCAAGTTGCAGATGGATTCACCAAAGCATTGCCCACACGGAGTTTTGAAGACTTCAAGCATAATCTCAACTTGATGAAGTTGTGATTAAGGGATGGTGTTAAACACAACATTGTGTACGTGACATAGGGATAGATAGAGAGAGATGTTTAGATGTTTAAGTTGCCTTCGGTTGGATAGATGGATTCTTATCTCTTGTAACCGAACCCTCTATTCTCTCTTATCCCTTCTCCTCCAAGCATGTAATCCTACCGACTTGTATGCGCTATCAGGGATGTGCGCCCCTGCCTATAAACATGCACGGCGCCCCCTCATATGAGGGTAAGACGCTTTCCGCCATCGCACAGTAACATCTATGCCACAAAATCTTCACGGAAAGTGAAGAAAGTGGGACACCAATTCTGACATATCAAATCAGGAGTCTCCAAGTTCCCAGCCAAAAGAAAAGAAGATTTCAGGAGCTGAAACTAACTGAACCTAGCTCAACAGTGTGACAGTGTTGAGCTACATCTTTCTAGCTTGATTAATTGGCCCCTTGCTTGTAGTCTGCCGTGCAGGTCCTAGCTAGGTCAGGTGTGAGGGTCCCCGCTGGCATTGGGCGCCGGCAGGGCAACGCGGCCGCCGTTTCTCTGGCCCATAGACTTGTGCAGTTG
This sequence comes from Aegilops speltoides, assembly GCA_021437245.1. Lineage (NCBI taxonomy): Eukaryota > Viridiplantae > Streptophyta > Magnoliopsida > Poales > Poaceae > Aegilops > Aegilops speltoides. The sequence goes on from CM038143.1 coordinate 9,167,913, forward strand.
TGCTGCAAGCAGAGTTAGAAGCGTCAGGGTCATCTGCTGAACATTCAAACAGAACCAGGTAGAAGAAGAAAGAAGATACTGAGAGCATTGCTTCAAAGAAGAAAAAAATGCCCAAAGCATGAACTCCGATGTCATGTAGCAACGTTATAAAAAAAAGGTTATTACAGTTGCTTTATTCGATTTTGCTAGTCACATCTAGGTGACCACAAAAATTCATCTGAAGGAAACCATAGCACGAAAACTTTGCACAGAAAGAAGAAAATGGGACACCAATTCTGAAATATCGAATCCGAGTATAAATTCCCAGCCAAAAAAATAAAATGAACCAGGAGCTGAAACTGAACTGAACATAGCTCAACAGTGTGACAGTGTACAGTGTTCAGCTACATCTATGTAGCTTGATTTGCTCCTTGTTTGTGGTCCGTGCAGGTCCTAGCTAGATCAGGTTTGAGGGTCCCCGCTGGCTTGTGCACTTGTGCACTTGTGCTGCAAGCAAGCAAAGGTAGAAGCGTCCGAGTCAGCTGCTAAACATTCAAACAGAACCAGGTAAAAGGAGCTACAGCAAATGCAGGGAGATCGAGAGGGATGAGCTCCTATGGTTGTATCGCCATGAATAAATCTTCCATTGCCGAAGAAAGAAATTGCAAAGATGCCGAGAGATTCAGTTGTGGGATATTACCGTTGTTGGCTCCAACGAGGAGGAGGAGGCCGCCGACGTTGAGCAGCAGGGCGAGGAAGACCAGGGGTAGCAGCAGCAGCAGCAGGGCCAAGGAGCAGCAGTGTCGCTGTTTCATATCTCTCTGAATGCTGATGCTTCTTCCTTCCTTCCTTTTCTGCTCCATATCTGTCTGACCCTCGTTCTGAATTTTGTGGCTCGTTGTCTGTCTGTATATCTGTCTGACCTTCCTTCACCGACAAGGAAGGAAGGTCAGGTTTAGAGTTTTTCATTAATGAGCCATCAGCGAGCATCTTGCTTATGTCTGTCTGTATATCGAGATAATTTGCTTTTCATGAACTCAAGAGTAGTTTACAGTCGTTGGAACAAGAGAAATTAACGAGCCATGGACATGGCGTCGAACGTGTGGTGCATTCATGGCGGTATCACGCCAAATCACTGTGGTCAAAACTCTAAACAGACCGGCTCTCCATGAACTTTCTATATACAATATTTTGTAAAAAAATTACAATGTTGTAGACAACCACCACTAGATCGTGCACATTCGCCCGTGCCCTCGGATTGACAGGCATCATGTTGATTTCGGTAGAATAACAGCTACAACCATGGGATCCTTGCTAATTTATCATTGCCAAGAACTTGGTACAAAGCTGGCCTCCTGCCATGCAAGACAATGCACTGTTTTGTTAGCAAAGAAAGAATTTCATTATGTGGAGGCTGATTTTTTGAAAAAAAAAATCAAAACTCGAAATTTTCAGTTTTAAAAATATCTGAAAAAAAGTTGTGCAAGTAAACAAGGATGTGAGGTGTATGTGTGTAAAATTTCAGGATGAAATACGTTGAAATTTACACACTTGTGCATTATGCCTTCCTTCATCTATACCTGTATTTTTTTCAGAACTTTTTGAAGTGTAGAAATATGAAACACCTTTCCCTTGCCAACACACCTTGTTCCCTGCAGACCTCCAATGCCTTTTTCTTCCTAGGTAATGTGATCACCAATGTGAAAAAAAAAACTACATGTAGGAGTATTTTACATGTCGTCAAATCAGTGTTAAAAGAAGGAAAAAAAGGAACAAAAAAGACCTTCACCTACATGTAGGAGATATCAGATGCTAATGCTGGTTGTATTTATTTTATGGAAGCCCTAATCCTGAGATATCTGAAGCTAGTTCTGCTGTACTTCAAAAGCATTAACAATCCACAGAATCATACCACACAACATATACAGAGGCAGTGATAAATCGCTTCATGGTGAAGGTTTTCTCAAGATCGATGATAAAGTATCTTTGACCAACGTTCATAGTTTCAAGTTAAAATCCACTCTTGCAACATCAACTTACAAGCCCGGAATGAAATAATGCGTCAATGTCCAAAGCAAATAAACAATAGTGGCGTACCGGAACCGTATTTGCTGGAGTACAACTCACGTAAATAAAACTGACAATATTGAAAAACAGAGGGGAAATATAGGATGATGAGAAAGCGCCCCAAGAGAATACCACATTTCAACTGGTGATAACATGATCCACAATTATCTTTGGCTTCTTAATGGCCTTCAAATCTTCTACTATGAAGTTGGTTATTTCATCTGCTGCGCTATTGACTCTGAGGTGCACCTCCTGGAGGCTTTTCAGGGTGTCGATGCCGAAAAGGCCCTCAAAGGCTTCGAACCGCATCTCAATCCTTTCGAGTGCTGGCATTGCATCCTCTGGGAAGCTCAGCTTTGGCACTAGAGGTGCGAAGAAGCGAAGCAGCTTGAGACTCTTGAATCCTCCACTTGGCACAAAGATCTCCCCGCCGGACTCTGATTTGTTCTTCTCAAGGATATCCTCTATGGCCTCATCCTGCTTCGCTGCACTCAGCGAAAAGGTGAGGGAAAACAACAAAGGCAGGTCGCAGAGGAGCTCGAAAGTATCCATCCGGAGAACTGTTACAGAGAGGGTCAATTTGTGGAGGTTACTTAGTTTGTTAATCCACTTGGGAAGACTATCCAAGTTGCCAGAGAGCTCAAGGGCGCTGAGGTATCTTGGGGGTGCGGACATGGTGTCCAGTGAGTTGATGAAATCAGAACCCTCATCATTGAGCGCCAGAGTTTGCAGACCACAGCTGCCAAGATACTCGATTGCAGAGCGTAATTCTTTGAAGATTTTACTATCCTTCAATATTATGAGCTTGTAAATGGCAAGCTTCTTAAGCCCCGTCAACTGATGGAGGCCTTCTACACCTGTTGATTGCTCATCAATCTCGATCCCTGACAGTATACGAAGTGCTTTCATTGTCTCCTTATTAATCTCTTGAGGCAACTTCAACCCCCTTCTTGGGTTCTTATTCCCACCAAATATGTTGATTATTCTTTTGAGCTGCCCTGCAGATTTTGGCAGCTCACCGACATCAGTCTCCCTCAGGTCGAGAGTTTCTAAGTACTCGAGTTTCTCAATCTTAGAGGGTAGTTTGGAAATATCTGTTCCACGAAGGCTCAAATACTTCAGTACAAGCATTCTACACATGTCCTTCAGATGTTTCTCTTTCAAACCCTTGCAACCCTCAAGATCCAACACTTGTAAAATTCCATTATTGAAAGAGTGAAAATGAAGTTGGTCCAGTCTGCGGAACATGGTCAGTGATCGCACTTGCGACAGATTCATGTGCTTTGTTGAACTTCCATGTTCGGAACCACTGCTTTGGACGGAGAGCCGACGGACTTTATTGGTCGACATTGGTATCAGCCAATGGCCACCAACCACAGTAATAAAATTCTCTTCGCTCGACTTGGAGACTATATATTCAAGAACCATATCATGCACTTGAAAGCTTTTTACCTTCCCATTGCTACTGTGCTCAACCGGACGTATTATCTTCCTTTTTATCAGCTGATTAAAGTATGTTTCTGCAACTTCCTCATCCGACAAGCCATGCTTTTCATTAACGAAGCCTTCGGCTACCAACCTCCGGGTCAAACGCTTCCTACTAATTTTTGAACCCTTAGGAAATATACTCAGGTATAATGAACAGGTCCTGAGATCTGCAGGCAAATCATTGTAGCAATACTCAAGTATCCTTGTAACACCATCCAGGGTGAGAGAAGGCATCGACTCTGGAAATAATGAGTTGCATACTTCTTTCCACCTTTTGATGGATTTGTCAGGGTTGCTGGCAACGAGACCAGCCATGGTAACTATGGCCAAAGGCAGACCCATGCAATTTTTCCATATCTCAGGAGGGACTTGGTCCAGTTCTCTCTTGCTATCTTTGCTGCTTCTGGATTCAGAAAGACTTCGATTAAATAAAATTTTAGACTGCACATCATCTAGAAAATCGACTGGATGGAGTAAATCAATTCCATCTATTTGGGAGCACGTGGCACCAACAGCTTGAAATCTTGTAGTCACTATTACTCTGCTGCCTTCTTTATTGTCATGTGGCAAGCAATTTCTGATGCTCTCCCATGTTTGTGCAGACCATATGTCGTCAATCAAGAGGAGATACCTATCAAGAACAAGGAAATAAAATGCATCAAGAAAAGAAATGCACATGTCCCCAAGTTTATCTTTTGTGAGAGAGATACTATGTGTTAGGTCGCTTCTCTTATATATGTGCAGTTATCAAGAAAAGTGACTCCTTAGGCTACAATTGGCTGTCGGAAAGGTTGTGTGGGGTATCCTCTGTTCATGCAAGGACTGTGCAGGGTTTAGGGTTTAGGGTTTAGTTAATTTACTTGCCGCAAAACAATAGTCAATCGGCAAAGAAGCAAAGAAACAATTTATAAATACCTCTTTTTGGCCAGATGATCTTGTAGTTCTTTCACGAGTTTATCATGGTTAATTGCTTCAGTCTTGATCTGTTTTACAGCAGAGCTGCCAGTGCTGTGTTGCTTCTCTTGATCACTCTCCTGCGGCTTGACTTGTTTTAGAATCATCAAGAGGACTGCATCTTCATCGTAGTTCTGAGACACAGTGACTGATGCCCGATAATCAAATTTATCCCTGACGTTTTGGTACAAAGCCATTGCAATAGTGGTCTTTCCCACGCCGCCGAATCCGACTATGGACAGAACAGCTCGCTCCTCATAACAAATTTTATCAGATTTGGCTAGCCAATCCTCAAGCTTCTTCATGTCAGCCGTCATCCCCACAGGCTCCTTGGTACCAATAAGCTGACGCTCTGTGAGCTGATGCTCAGCAACTTCGTATGTTCCAGCACTAACTCCAGAGCCATTCTTACGGTTCCTTGGGTTGTGCACCCCATATCTTCTACGTCGCTCACCAATCTGTTGGGCTCGCACCTTGAGGTCGGCAATCTTGGACGCAATGTCACGGCGAGGCCACCACATCCGGAGTTCATAGAATCTTGTCCTGATGAATAAGCATTTAACATCACTGCTGGGATCGCGGGGTATGCGGTGGGCAAAGTCATCAATGCAATCTTCAATGTCATAGCCCATGTCACGGATCTGCTTCATCCAGTCCTTCATTCGGTTGTCATGGTCATCCAGGGCAGTGCTTAGGTCACGGAGGAAGGCCTGCATGCTTGTAAGCTCATCGTTGATGTACTGAACATCACGGCGGACTCCACGGACCAGAGCATACTCCTGGGCTAGAAGGCCGCCCAGCTTGCCCAGCAGAGACCTCATGGTAGCATTTGAGGCACCTACCACCAACTCCATCTTCTTGCTTTTTATTTGTGCTCTTCACTATCCAAATCTCTTACAGAAGCTTCCTGACAGAAGTAACTGAACAGAGGGACGCCTTTGTCGGATGGAAGTGGAGCCAGATGCAGGTCCGATCAATGGAAGACATCAGCAGAGAAGTCTACCTTCATGAATCAATTGCTTGCCTACAGGGTTCGAGCTTGAATTAGTGTCACCATATATCAAAACACAGCTGTATCATCGTGTACAATAAGTAGAGCGCAGCAGGAGTGGTTAGCTATCTCAATACCAATCAACAATAAGCAGTTAATTAATCTATATGGGATCTTTAAACGAAATCGGGATTGAAATAGGCCCAAACTACTCATCATAGTAGGTAGTTTTTGTCTCTATGCTAGTAACAAGATTTTATATTTTGTCTAAAAAATGTGAGTGTAGAAAAAACAAAAGTTTACCTGTATATTCCAGTATGAAAACACCAGTTTTTTAAATTCCAAACTGAAAACAGAATCAATAAGATAAGCAAAGGCCTCACATTCCCCCGCTATCTCTGCATACTTCTGGGTTCAGTTACTGGATCTCAAATCCCTTTTCTTTTTCTAAAATGAAACGGAAAACACCCAACCAGACTGAATGAAGTGAAAAAATGGCTACCTGGACCTCGGGTTCCACAATATATAGTTGAGAAACACGGCAACGCCGAACACATCAATGGCAGAGAGCAGCAGAGCAGCCTACCTTCGTGAATCAATTGCTTGGCTACAAGTACAGTAAGCACAAGATTAGTACTAATCTAATGCTAGTAATGTCATTGGATTTTAATAGGTTAAAACTGCTGACTTCAGCAGGTAAATTGTGTCTAATCCACAGTCTATGCTACTAACACACATTTATAGTTTGCGTAGGAAAACAAAATTTTACCTGGTGATTCCAAAACTAAAACAGAACGAATAAGAAGAGCAAAGGCTTCACATTCCCCCACTAACTCTGCTTACTTTCTGGTATCAAATTTACTAGTAGATCTGAAACCCCAGATGCCACCTCTTTTTCCTATAACGGAGCTGGAAAAACACAAACAAATTGAGTTGAAATGAAATCGCTAGCTTTGCTTACTTCAGGTCTTGCAGCTGCGAGCTTTTCGGACCCTAGATCCCTAATTTCCCCAAACAGATTGAAGTGGAGATGGTTATCTGGCCGAGAATCGCAGCAACGCCAAGCGCCTTGAGAAGGGGAACCACGCCAGAACTATCAGATCTACTCTCAGAACGAGAGAGGAGAGGCACACACCTGTGGAGTGTGGACTAGTGTTTTTTTTTTTTTTTGAAAGGGTGTGGACTAGTGTTGAACTTGGACGGAGCCGATTGGGGAATTATCAAGGAAGCGTGCTTCATGTTTGGGCGTTCTACGGACCGAGGTCCCGCAGCCGAGGGCATTGACTGAAATAGCAGGGTCGTTGACCATTATTTTTTTGTTTTTTTCTATTTGGACAATATTTTTTAGTTAGTTATTTTTTGCCAGAGAAACTTTCTATCTATCCATCAACTATCAGGGTAGTACAAAGAACATTAGAAATAAAAATTACATCCAAATCTGTAGAACATATAGCAACGACTATAAGCATTGGAGCGAGCCAGAGACGCGCCGCCATCATCGCCCCTCCCTCATTGGAGCCGGGTAAACCTTGTTGTAATGGACAGTCAGAAAGTTGTCATGATAAGGCCCAATAGAACCAGCGCACCAGAATAGTAACCACCGCCGATGAAGAGAGCAGTAGATTAGAAAGGTCCAACCTGTAGTCACACAAACAAAGACGAATGAAGACCGGATTCAAGTGGGTCCATCAAAGACAAACACCGGTCGAATTCTATAAGATCCGTCGAAAACACATCTCCACACGCACTCTGATGGCGCTAGATGCACAACAAAACACCTCCAACTTGGACCCTAAAATAGACATAGTGTTTGTCCACAGACGACATGGACATGGAGGCCATCACGAATCGTGTACCTCAAATATATGACACATTTCAAATAGAACTTGAACAAAATGAAAGATTTTCATGCAAATCGGGTGAATTTTATTAAAATTGGACGTCTGTTTTCTGGTGTCTCCTCCATAGGTATTCGGGTATCGAGGCATCACTAACCAGATAAGAGATGATGGGACACACGGCTTCAATTTCGACTTTATGCACTCTGGCGGAAGCACAAGATCTCTGATCAAGCTATGTCGACGCGCATCTGCGTCGTGTCCTTGCTAAAGGTGGTGGATTGAAGGTTGGCTTCAAGGCTGAGAATTCAGAGTTCAACCTTGTACTGGACTTGACATCATCGGCGCACATGCGGCGATTCCTTGTTAAAGGCATGGCTTAGGATTTGTGTACTTTTTGTTTTGTTGTCGCTTTGTAACATAGGGCTAGTGGCTATCTGGTGGAGTTACTGTCGCGAGGCATTCGACCTTGGGTTTCTTTTCGCTTTATTTTTGGGTCAATATTGTTCAGCTGCTGGATTTTTCACCCTTAATAATATATGGTTGCATGCATCGTCTCGATGCAAATGCCGGGGGTTATCCTCCGTTTCCAAAAAATGCCAAAAAAGTTTGCAAGACACTTAAAACATGATAATGTAGCATAGAAAATAGTATTTTCATCCCTTTACACTTTAAGAAGTTGTGTAATGGTTATTGGAAACCGCCGAAGGAAAAGATTAAGATGAAATCATCTACCTGGCAAGGGGACTTTCTTTCAGGCTGGCCATAGTGGGGTAATGTCACTAGTATCATGCACTTGGGACTCGCAAATATGCTTATGTGGCAGGCAATTAAAGAAGAGAGAGGGTTATAGTAATATAGGTAGATACTGTAATACCTTGACAAGTTTTTGAAAGAGTTCAAAATGGATCAGTTAAAAAGGAGTTCTTGTCTGTATTACAAGGTGTAAAGTTGAGTAAGACTCAAAGCCTGACCACGACAGAAAATAGAAAGAGAATGAAAGTCATTCCCTATGCCACAGTCCTAGGTTTTATAAAGTATTTGTGATGTGTACCAAACCTATTGTTTACCTTGCCATGAGTTTGGCAAGGGGTACAATAGTGATCTAAGAGTAGATCACTGGACAACGGTCAAAATTATCCTTAGTGAGGTCTAAGGAAATGTTTCTCGGTGACGGGGGTGATGAATAGTTCGTCGTAAACAGTTACGTCGATGCAAGCTTTTACACCGATCCAGATGACTCTAAGTCTTAATCTGGATACATATTGAAAGTGGGAGCAATTAGGTAGAGTAGCTCCATACAGAGCATTGTAGACATAGAATATTTACAAAATACATACGGCTCTGAATGTGACAGACCCATTGACTAAACTTCTCTCATAAGCAAAACATGATCACACCTTAGTAATCTTTGGGTGTTAATCACATAGCAATGTGAACTAGATTATTGACTCTAGTAAACCCTTTGGTTGTTGGTCACATGGCGATGTAAACTATAGGTGTTAATCATATACAGATGTGAACTATTGATGTTAAATCGCATGGCGACGTGAACTAGATTATTGACTCTAGTGCAAGTGGGAGACTGCAGGAACTATGCCCTCGAGGCAATAATAAAGTTATTATTTATTTCCTTATTTCATGATAAATGTTTATTATTCATCTTAGAATTGTATTAACCGGAAACTTAGTACATGTGTGAATACATAGACAAAACATAGTGTCCCTAGTATGCCTCTACTTGACTAGCTCGTTAATCAAAGATGGTTATGTTTCCTAACCATAGACATGTGTTGTCATTTGATGAACGGGATCACACCATTAGGAGAATGATATGATGGACATGACCCATCCGTTAGCTTAGCATTATGATCGTTACAGTTTCATTGCTACTGCTCTCTTCATGACTTATACATTGTTCCTCAGACTATAAGATTATGCAACTCCCGAATACCGGAGGAACACTTTGTGTGCTACCAAACGTCACAACGTAAATGGGTGATTATAAAGATGCTCTATAGATGTCTTCGAAAGTGTTTGTTAGGTTGGCATAGATCGAGATTAGGATTTGTCACTCTGTGTTTCGGAGAGGTATCTCTGGGCCCTCTCAGTAATACTCATTACTATAAGCGTTGCAAGCATTGTGACTAAGGAGTTAGTTGCGGGATGAAATATTACGGAACGAGTAAAGAGACTTGCCGGTAACGAGATTGAACTAGATGTGATGATACCGACGATCGAATCTCGGGCAAGTAACATACCGATGACCAAGGGAACAACGTATGTTGTTATGCGGTTTGACTGATAAAGATCTTCATAGAATATGTAGGAGCCAATATGAGCATCCAGGTTCCGCTATTGGTTATTGACCGGTGATGTGTCTCGGTCATGTCTACATAGTTCTCGAACCGGTAGGGTCCGCACGCTTAACGTTCGATGATGATTTGTATTATGAGTTATGTGATTTGATGACCGAAGTTTGTTCGGAGTCCCGGATGAGATCACGAACGTGACGAGGAGTCTCAAAATGGTCGAGACGTAAAGACCGATATATTGGAAGGCTGTATTCGGACATCGGAAAGGTTTCAAGTGATTCGGGTATCTTTCGGAGTACCAAAGAGTTACAGGAATTCGTCGGGGGAAGTAATGGGCCTTAATGGGCTATAGGGAAATGAGAGAAGGGCCTCAAGGGGTGGCCGCGCGCCCCCCCATGGGCTGGTCCAAATTGGACTAGGAGGGGGAGGCGCCCCCTCCTTCCTTCTCCCTTCTTCCTCCTTCCCTCCTTCTCCTACTAGGAATAGGAAAGAGGAGGGGAATCCTACTTGGACTGGGGAGTCCTAGTAGGATCCACCACACCTGGCGCTCCCCCTTGGGCCGGCCACCTCTTCCCTCCCCTCGTTTATATACGTGGCCAGGGGACACCCCATAGACACACAAGTTGATCTTTAGCCGTTGCGGTGCCCCCCTCCACAGTTTCCACCTCGGTCATATCGACGTAGTGCTTAGGCGAAGCCCTGCACCGGTAGCTTCATCATCGTCGTCACCACGCCGTCGTGCTGACGGAACTCTCCCTTGGCCTCAGCTGGATCCAGAGTTCGAGGGACGTCACCGAGCTGAACGTGTGCGAGATCGCGGATGTGCCGTGTGTTCAGTACTTGATCGGTTGGATCGCAAAGACGTTCAACTACATCAACCGCGTTACTTAACGCTTCCGCTTTCGGTTTATGAGGGTACGTGGACACACTCTCCCTCTCATTGCTATGCATCACCTAGATAGATCTTGCGTGATTGTAGATTTTTTCTGAAATTACTACGTTCCCCAAGAATAATACCGTCTATGATACTATGCACTATGGATATAGTATCATACACTAGTATCATATATACCCCCCACTCTGACCAGCCTCAATGTCTGGCAGGTCAACTCTAGCTGAAACTTGCATGAGTAATGTTCCTAGCCAGTAGCTTTCCTTTAATGTATTACCCAAAGATGTAGGCAAGAGAATGTTTTTTTTCATGTTTGTATGGTTTGGCAAGAGAAATATGGGGTGAGAAAGTATCATTTAGTTAACTGGTTCGACCTTTGTCAAGCTAGAGATTACGGGGGCTTGGGATTACTAATTTAGACGTTTTTATGTAAATGGTTGTGGAGATTAAAAAATATGAATGGGGTTTGACCGGAGATAACAAAGCCGAAACAACTCCCATTTTTGAAATGTTTTGATGAGTGTAAAAGTCTTTTTTGCGATGCTTGTTATCAAAGAGTTGTGGGTGTGGATGTACGACAAGATTTTAGGAGGATGCTTGACTTGGTAGCAAGCCTCTTTGTCAGCTATTTCCCCATTTGTATTATGTATTTTATGTAATGTCTGTTTACTATCTTGATATGGCGCACGACCCATGTTACATACAATTTAGTACACCAACATGTATTCCAAATTTGTTTGAAAACTAATTAAGTCGCATCCATCATAAGTTGTAGGGCCAAATCTGTATAAGGGTTTCTGCCAATATGGAATTGCCGAAATGACTACATTTTTAACAGATCGTCCACTTCTAATTTCTTGTAGGTTATCTACATGGCTACAACTTGAACCTATATGTAGTCATCACCGCAACATGGGACGGGTAGGTTATTGTGGACTTCGGGTGCTTTAGCTAGAAACAGTTGCGTACGATTTATTCAACCAGTTTGACACACAAGCCACTCATAGATTATGTGAATGAGCTATCTAATCTCGGCTCCGAACGGTTGTGGTCTGAAAGTGCGTTATATCGACTAGAGGGGGGGTGAATAGGCGATTTTTATGAATTCTTCACTGAGGAATTTGCCGGTGAGGAAATTCCTTAGCGAAGAACTACTTGCAGCGGAATAAGTACTCAGAAGTAAACATAACAGGATACAAGCATAGTCATCATGATGAAATGAAGACTATCACAGAGTACAGAAAGTGTAAACACAGGATAACAAGATGAAGACAAACAGACTGAAGAAATTGAACTGAGGAATTTAAGAAAGTCTTCAGTCAAAGTCTTCAAACACAGATATGAACAACATTCAACACAGTAATGAGGAAATGGAAGGGTTGAGGAAATAGAACCAGTTAGTTGGCGAAGACAATGATTTGGTAAACCAGTTCCAACTGCTGTCTCAGTTGTACGTCTGGTTGGAGTGGCTGAGTATTTAAACTCGAGGACACGCAGTCCCGGACACCCAGTCTCTGAGCCGCAACTCAGGACACCCAGTCCTCACCGTATTCTCCTTGAACTAAGACCACGAAGGTCTCGTCCAATCACTCGTGGTAAGTCTTTAGGTGACTTCCAAACCTTCACAGACTTGGTCACTCGGCGATCCACAATTTCTCTTGGATGCTCTAGACCTTGACGCCTAACCGTCTGGAAGAAGCACAGTCTTCAAAGGTAACAAGCGTTGGATCCACGCAGGATCAATTTCTTCAGTGATGCTCAATCACTTTGGGTTTGTGAGGGTTTGGTTTTGGGATTTTCCTCACTTGATGATTTTCGCTCAAAGTCCTCGGAGGATGGGTTGCTCTCAGATGACAAGTGTTAAGTTCTCTCGGAGCAGCCCGACATGATAAGACATAAATGCCCTTCAATGATATGACCGTTAGATGGATAAGATATTTTGGGACAGCCGTAAGAAGACAAGAACGGTCGGAAATTTGACTCTCAAATTCCTCGGGGCTATCATGTTCCTCATCAGGTAGGCAATTCGACTGGCGAATTCCTAACTCCTCGATCGAGCAAAGTCCTCAAGGACTGAAGAACTGCATCTCTCATCATCAAGAAGTTGATCTGAATCTGTATGAGATTTCCAATGGCTTCACTCGAAGGGATTGGTAGGTGTAGGATTTTGAGTTGAGCATCACATGGAAATTTTTCCTTATTATTTCCTCGACCCCCTTTAACAGTAGGGTGTTTCCCATGACTCAAGAAAGAGAAAATGAAACTACGAAAACAAAAGTCTTCACGCTTCATGTTCCTCGAATGAATACCAAGTCTTCAAGGTCACACCAATTTCTTCACTTTCAAAGTCTTCAGAAAGTCTTCAGAATATCAAAGTCTTCAGTCGAAGAACTTCATTTTTAGGGGTCGACTTTCTCTGTAAATATCAAACTCCTCATAGACTTATAGACCTGTGTACACTCACAAACGCATCAGTCCCTTAACCTATAAGTCTTCAATACACCAAAATCACTAAGGGGCACTAGATGCACTTACAATCTCCCCCTTTTTGGTGATTGATGACAACATAGGTTAACTTTTCAACGGGGATAAATATATGAACTGTAAATACTGATATTGAGGAATTTGATTGCAAGATATAGAAGAACTCCCCCTGAATATGTGCATAGTGAGGAATTTGCTTTTGAAGGCAATGCACATTTGAAAAATTTAATCATGGAGATATCCCCCTATATCTTGTAATTCATACACGCATTTGATAAATATGAAGAATTTGAAATGCATGATGAAATATGGTGCCTGATATAATTCAGCATGCGTGCAATAATATTACCGAGGAATAAGCATGCAGAATAACACATCAAAAGTATCGGAGCTCAATGCATCAAAAGCATCAGAGCACGACCAAAAGTATCAAGGCACCATCGAGTTTAAGATTACAACTCGATCCAATAAAAGTTTCGGAAGAACGAGAGTTGTAACTTAACAAAACGCCCATAATATAAACCCGCTTGAAGACTAACTCAGATTTCTCCCCCTTTGTCATCAAATGGCCAAAAGGATCGAAACTGAGGACTAACGCCCCTGAAGAATTTCACGTTGATGGAGGAGCGCCGGCGTTGTCGGGTTGTTTGTTGAAGTAGGGCCTGCCGCAGATGTCGTCCAAATCTTCAAATTCATCGTTGTCACGCGATGAAGAATAGGAGCTGGCCACCGATCAGAACTTTGACTCTCTTGAATTTCTTCGAGGAGGTGCGCACCACCAAATGCTTCCCGGAGACCCATAGTCTTCAGTTCTTCCGCAACAGTATACATGAGTGAGAACAGCCAGTGCAGTTGAGGGTTTCATGAAGGTGATAATGGTTCTTCTTCACTGCATTATGTGTTGAGGTCATGTTGTGAAAAATTGCAGCAAACTGACGCTTCACCCATTTGTGATTGCGATCAACCTTCTGATGAAGACTGAGGAGTAACTCATGATCAGTCATCACCCTGGGAGCTGTGGCTTGAAGATTTTGCTTAGCCGAGGTATTTGCGGCAGTGTCATGTGTGGCAGAGTCGTCATTAGTAGAATAAGATGTAGCCAGACGAAATTGACCATCCAATGGACGAGTGCCTTCATCGATCACAGCAGCTGCCTTGCCTTTATCATCAGATGATGAAACTGGTCGCTTGAGGACTTCAATGGGAGGCAAGTAGCTACCATGGTTCAGAGTGTCAGCCTTGTAATTCAGTGAAGATCTTGCCCTTATGAATCTCATAATCCAAGGCGCATAGGGCTTCAGCTCAAATGGTGACATTGCAACATTTGCAAGAGTCCTCATGAAGAAATCATGGAAGTTGACGGGAACGCCATGAATGATGTTGAAAAGCATGTTCTTCATGATGCCAACGACATCTTCATCATTTGAGTCGTGGCCTTTGATAGGACTCATTGTCTTCGTCAGGATGCGACAGACAGTCCAAGGCACATAGAGCAATTCCTTGACGAGGAATTTGGTTCGTGGGGCCTGCCCTGGCTTCAAAGGCTTCATGAGCACTTGCATATAATGATTTGTCAGTTCACGGTCATTGTAGACGCAACGTGCACTGTCCTGGGGAGGATCAAGAGGAAGGACACGAAGCAATTCAGTTGCTGGTGCCTTATAGTGAGTGTTTTCGGTCATCCAATCCAGCACCCATGAATTGATATCTTCAGCGTCTCCAGTGATATGCAGTGTGGCGTAGAACTGAAGAATGAGTTCTTCATTCCAATCACAGATATCAGTGTAGAAGTTCAATAGTCCTGCATCGTGAATAACTCTGAGGACTGGCTCGAAGCACGGCAGTGATTCCATATCCACATGAGGAATATGTTCATGATCGAAAATTTCGTCCTTGTCAAATAGCACTGAGGAATAGAAGTTGGCTTGACTTGCAGTCCAGAAACGCCTCTTCCTTATGCGAGCAGAGTCATATGGATTATAATCAGTGAAGAACACATGCTCAGAAAAGAAGTCTTCAGCCTTGAATTTTTGCTTGCTTGAGAACGGATTCTTCGGCTTGGGCAGAGGAGTGTCAGTGATTTGCAGCACAACCTCAGGAATCATGAGCTCAGGTCGAGCAGGCTGAGGAATTTCTGGTTCCTCCTCTTGTGCAACTTGAGGATCAGCAGCAGCAGGTTCTTCAGCAGTAGCGGCTGGAATTTCTTCATGAACAGAAGGAGTGGGATGAGTTTCTTCAGAGCCCATCTGAACTGTGGTTGCCGGGGACTGAGAAATTTGTTGGATTGGTGTGAATGGAGGAGTATTGGGATGCTGACTTTCCCAAAAGTCATCATTCATCACTGGTGTAGTGCATCCAATATCCACATCTTCATCTTCGTTTTCAATTTCCTCAACACCTGCCTCTTCAGCTGTGAACTAAGGCATAGGTGAGGAAATGACTGGTATTGAAGGGATTGCTTCCACTTCAATTTCTTCATCAAACTGCTCTGAAGTAGCAGCAGAATGATTTTCTTCATCAGATCCGCTTGGGATCTTGTAGTCTTGTCCATAAGGAACGATTTCCTTTGATGACATGGAGGAAATCGGAACGGCATCAATAGGATTTTCAAGAGAGCTGGTCATTGGCTTCATTTTCTTCGCAACCGAAGAATTTGATGTAGCTGATGCCTTCCTTTTCTTCACTGCAGCTCGCTCTGCAGCCTTGGTCTTCTTCACTTCATAGGCAGAAGGAAGAATTGGAGTTGGTGTTGGCGCGGGAGGAGCTGAGGACCGTGGTTCATTTTCTTTAGGCGCAACTGGTGCAGTTGCCCTGATCTCTTCAGTTTCTTCAGGCGCACCACTAGTGGATGCCCTGGCAATTTCTTCAGCGGCTGGGATGGAGTCATCAGCCCTGGAACTTACATTTTCATCAGCAGGCTGAAAGTCATCAGCGGTGCTGGCATGTTCTTCAGCAGGCTGAGCAGAGTCTGCAGCCTGAGGATTTTCTTGTTGCGATGGGGCTGCAACAGTTGTCATTTTCTTCGTCAGGTTGACAAATCTCACTTTGGCCCCTTGCCAATCAGCATAGTATGCATCGAAGTCCTTGCTGAGGGCTTGGATTTCAGATTGAGCCTTGAGAAGTTCCTCAGGAGTCAGTCGTACAACATTCTTCTTCAGGAGCTTCTTCTTTCTAGATTGAGCCTTCTTGAGCTCACGTGCCTTCTCAAATTTCCATTTCTCCTGAGAGATGAAATGGGTCAGCATATGACTTTGACCGGGAGTCAGAGGCAGATCAGGCATTGGAGTGTTCGGATCCTTGTGCCAGAGATCGATGTAGTCGAGGATCTTGTTCGGATCCAAAAGCAATGGCACCGATGTGCCTTTGGCTCTAGCGGCCTTCACTTGTCGGTCTCTGATGATTTCTGCAAGTTCTTCATCAGAAGCTGCATCATCAGATGGCACTTGGAATGCAACCTGTTTCTTCCTTGGACTTGGCCGAGGACCGCGTCCAGCTGTTGCTTTAGTCTTCAACAGTGTGGGGGCTGATGAGGACATTGGTGCAGCTGAGGAACTTGCTGAGACACCAGAAGCAATTGAGAAACCCCGAGTCCTTTGACATGTAGCCAGATGCACAGGAGTTGAGGACTTTGAGGGAGCTGCTGAGGACTTTGGAGGAGCAGTAGCAGTCTGAGCAATTTGCCGTGAGGGCGTAGCTAAGGAACTTGGCCGTGAGGGCGCTGATGGTGAAGCACTTGGCTTGCGAGCAGGCTTCTTCGGCATTGATTTCCTCGGTTTGACCGAGGTCTCAGCGGCAGCAGCAGCGGCAGAATCCTCATTGAATTTCCTCACTGCCTCCTTGGCTTGCCTTGCTAATTTTGCTTGGCGCTTAGCCCATTCTTCAGGAAAGTCTTCACCACTTTTGATGCTAGTGGGATCAGCAACTTGGCCAGGTGCCAGTGGAGCTCTAGGGCATGGAGGATTCAAAGCGAATTTTTTCATGTACTTTGGAGTAACATATCGATATTCTCTGCACTCCCTTGCCCATCTCCGTTCAATTCTCTGAATGCGCACCTTGCGCTGATTCTTGTTTTCCTTGCCAAACTTGGGTTCATCAGGTGTGCAATATTCCTTATAGAGTTCATCAGGGATTTCAAAAGCAGTCATGACCTCAGGCCTCTTTCCTCCTTTCTGCGGTCTCTTTCCTTCAGCCATATTCTTCAGATGAGGATTTTGAACAACTGAGCACTCTGAAGAAGTATGCAGTTTTTCTTCGAGGAACGCTGCAAATGAGTTAAGTTGATGAGAACCTAGTGATTCAGCAGCGGTCATGAGTACCTGTGAACAGAGTGTAGGTGCGAGGAATTTGAAGAGGTCATATGCTTTCTCAGAAGGATTTTTCGAAAAGACAAGTTTTGAGGAATTTGACCAGTTGAGCCTTGAGGAACTTCACTAAGCGTTCTTGTCTTAGGTTCCAGAGTCGTACAGATTGAAAATCCGCACAATTGAGAAATCTTGAAGAAAATGAGTGCTTAGAGAAATGGATCAAGAGCATATAGTGTGTGAGGTGTTCATATGTGTGAAGATTTGAAGTATAAAACACCTTTGAAGATTTTTAGGAAAGTTTGAGAATCAAAGTGAGTAATAAAAGTAACTTTTAATTACCTGAACCGAAGAACACGACGAACTGAGATGAACAGATGTGAAGTTCGTCCGGTTCGATCTCCCACGCCCTAACTTAGCAGAGGGAAACAGCTACGGCGGCGGCGGAGTGAAGATTTCCGCAGCCGGCGCGAGTACGACGGCGACGAGGTCGAGGCAGTGAAGCTCTCCCTCACCGGCGACGATGGAGTAGCGGCGGCGCTAGGGTTTGGGAAGCTCGAGCGAGAGACAGCGACCGAGCGGAGTAAATGAAGTGAGGAAGGGGAGAGGGGTATTTATAGCCACGGTAAAAACTGTTCGCCCGAAGATTTTGGGACGAACATGCCCCTGCCCTTTCTCCTTCACGCGACATGTGTCACCCACGTACTGTGCAGATGAGATCGTGTAAGATCGTGGGTGAATAAACTAATACATCGTGGGATGCGGAACGGTTTGAGCGGTAAAACCGAAAATCTGGATAAGATTTGTTTTAAAGTTTCGTTCGCAATTTCTTCAGCTGTCAAAGACACAGTGAAGACTTTGAACGAGTTTCAATTAGAATGCACATGAAGAATTTGTGAATAGATTGGGTTGAGTATAGCATAGAGGGGGAAGGGTCCGATCACATTCACTTAGCAGAAATCACAACTTGAAGAAATAGCAATAAGTGAATGCTGTAGAGGACATAAACTCATATATATATATATATATATATATATATATATATATATATATATATATATATATATATATATATATATATATATATATATATATATAGCCAATGAAGAAAAACACGGAAACAGTGAAGATTTTGCAAAGTTGAAGAATTTGAAAAACTGAAGAATTTCAAAAACTGAGGAAAAACTCAAATTGAAGATTTTCAATTTTTGTGGTGGCGTGACCCACCGTATAAGAATGACGATTTCAGACACCGCGTACAATTGTCGTAGGGTTCTGAGAATCAAATTCTTCATTAATTTCTTCACACTTAGAGTGTTATTCTTCATTGATTGAAGAAAAACGTTTCTTCATGTGTTGCACATCTAAGTCATCAATTCTGCATAAGGGTTAGGATGTGTGTCCTTTTCAAAGAACATTCGAAGATTCTAAGATATTTAGCTCACACCGCAACTTGCTAAATCTCTTCTCATCCAGGGGCTTAGTGAAGATATCAGCTAGCTGTTCTTCAGTCTTCATGTGCTCGATGGAGATATCGCCCTTCAACACATGATCACGAAGAAAATGATGACGAATTTGAATGTGCTTTGTCTTCGAGTGCTGAACTGGGTTGTGAGCAATCTTGATGGCACTCTCATTGTCGCAGAGGAGAGGCACTTTCTTCACGTTGACGCCATAGTCCTTGAGGGTTTGCTTCATCCAAAGCAGTTGAGCACATCACGAGCCAGCAGCAATGTATTCAGCTTCAGCAGTAGACAGTGATACGCAGTTCTGTTTCTTCGAGGACCAACAGACCAAAGATCGTCCGAGGAAATGACAAGTGCCAGATGTTGACTTGCGGTCCACACGATCACCAGCATAGTCAGAGTTAGAATATCCAATGAGATCAAAAGCAGAGCCCTTGGGGTACCATAATCCTAGTGTTGGTGTGTGAGCTAGATATCGAAGAATATGCTTCACAGCCTTATGGTGTGATTCCTTCTGCAGCTTGAAATCGGGCACACATGCAAACACTAAGCATTATATCTGGCCTAGATGCACATAAGTACAATAAAGCACCAATCATGGAGCAGTATACCTTGTGATCAAAGTCAATACCATTTTCATCAGTGCACAGATGGCCATTTGTGGGCATAGGAATTTTGACGCCTTTGCAATCTTGCATGCCGAATTTCCTCAGTACATCTTTGAGGTATTTCTCCTGAGATATGAATATGCCATTGCGCTGCTGACAAATTTGAAGACCTAAGAAGAATTTCAACTCTCCCATCATATACATTTGATATTCTTCACTCATCATATAGGCAAATTCATCACTATAACGTTGGTCAGTACAGCCAAAGATAATATCATCAACATATATTTGGCACACAAACAGTTCACCATCATATGATTTAGTAAAATGAGTAGGGTCGAGTGAACCGGGTGTGAAGCCATTCTTCACGAAGAATTCCTTCAATGTATCATACCACGCCCGGGGGGCTTGCTTGAGGCCATACAGGGCCTTATTGAGTCTGAAGACTTTGTCAGGATTCTTTGGATCTTCAAAACCGGGGGGTTGGGCAACATAAACTTCTTCCTCTAGCTTACCATTGAGGAATGCACTTTTCACATCCATTTGATATAAGATGATATCATGATGGTTAGCATAGGCAAGTAAAATGCGAATAGCCTCAAGTCTAGCAACAGGTGCAAAAGTTTCATCGAAATCAATTCCTTCAACCTGTGTGTAGCCTTGAGCTACTAGTCGTGCCTTATTCCTCACCACAAGGCCATTTTCATCTTGCTTGTTGCGGTAGATCCACTTTGTGCCAATGATATTATGCTTGCGAGGATCCGGCGATTTACCAATTCCTGACATTGTTAAGCTCGAATCGATGTAATTCTTCTCGCATAGCCTGAATCCACTCCGGCTCCGGAAATGCTTCATCTACCTTAGTGGGCTCTGTGATAGAGACAAAAGCATAGTGCCCACAGAAGTTAGATAAATGTGAAGTTTTTGAACGTGTGAGAGGACCTGGTGCGCTAATGTCATCGATGATCTTCTCCACTTGCACTTCTTTTGCAACGCGAGGATGAGCTGGTTGTCGCTGAGGATTTTGATCAGCATTTTCTTCAGCACCATTTTCCTCATCATGTTCTTCGTGCATCACTCGACGTTCTTCATGAATAGGAATGAATTCTTCAGCAGATTCTTCATGAGGAATGACATCCTCGGTTGCCTTGAGCTTGATAGCATCCTCAGGTGCTGGTTCATCTATCACAGAAGGTAGGTGCTCTCTTTGCGAGCCATTAGTTTCATCGAACCGCACATCTACAAAGCCAACAATCTTGTGAAGAACAATGTTGAAGACTCAGAGGTGTGCGAGTCCTTCCAGAACCAAGCATAAAACCTTCATGTGCTTTTGGTGCAAATTTAGAGTTGTGGTGAGGATCTCTAATCCAGCATTTAGCACTGAAGACTTTGAAATAACTCACATTGGGTTTCTTGTCAGTGAGGAGTTCATAGGCCGTCTTCTTGAAGAATTTGTGAAGATATACTCTGTTGATGATGTGGCAAGCAGTATCAATTGCATCAATCTAGAAACGCTGAGGCGTTTTGTATTCATCAAACATAGTGCGAGCCATCTCAACAAGAGTCCTGTTCTTGCGCTCCACGACGCCATTCTGCTGAGGAGTATAGGGAGCAGATAAATCATGAGTAATACCAAGTTCATCAAGATAGGCATCAAGACCGGAATTCTTGAACTCGGTTCCATTGTCACTTCTGATATGCTTGATCTTCACACTAAAGTTGGTTGAAGCCCTCGAGGAAAATCGTTTGAAGACTTCCTGCACTTCATGTTTGTAAGTAACAATGTGTACCCAAGTATATCGAGAATAATCATCAACAATGACAAAACCATATAGAGATGCATCATTAGTGACTGTTGAGTAATGGTTAGGTCCGAAGAGGTCCATGTGTAGCAATTCGAATGGACGTGTAGTGGTCATGATAGTCTTCGCTGGATGCTTGGCCTTGGTCATTTTTCCAGCTTCACAGGCTCCGCATAAGTGATCCTGGAGAAATTTGACATTCTCAATGCCAATGACATGCTTCTTCTTCGCAAGCGTGTTCAAATTCCTCATGCCTGCGTGACCAAGTCGTCGATGCCATAGCCAGCCTTCTGAAGCTTTTGCAAGTAGACACACGGCTGGTTGTGGTCCTGTAGAGAAATCAACAATATACAGATCTCCTCTCCTAAAGCCTTCGAAGACTTTGGAATTGTCAGCTTCCAAAATCACAACACAGCAATACTTGCCAAAGACAACAACCATATCAAGATCACAAAGCATTGAGACTGACATGAGATTGTATCCTAAGGACTCAACAAGCATGACTTTGTCCATGTGTTTATCCTTAGAGATTGCAACCTTACCAAGACCCAATACGACTTTTGCCTTTGTCAGCAAAGATGATATGCTTCAGAGGTGACAGTGATAAGGGAGCATCCATCAATAGATTCTTGTCACCAGTCATGTGATTTGTACATCCACTATCGAGGACCCATTCAATGGTTTTGGGTTGATCATCCTGCAGATGTATTAGTGTAGCTTACAATCTCATATGCTTCATCAGTGAAGAATATGATATCAAGTTCATCATATGAATTTCATCAAGCAGTAAACAGATATAGCAGTATGAGGACGTGTGAAATGAAAGTTCATTTCATCGTGGTTCGCTGCGTCCCTTTCGAGCAATTTCAATCAGTCCCAAAGAAATTCTTCAGACGTTAGAGCACGTCTGGAGACCTGACCCTGCAGAAGAGATTAGTTCTTTTTCTTCACCACCCACATCTGAAGGGGTGGCAAAGAGTTCATCATTCTGCGAGCACCATGTGAGAATGGGGGTAAAGATGCCAAACCATTTCGTTTCACATAAGATGGGTTAGGGTAAGCATATGAATAAGCAGAGTAATTCTTCGAGGACTTATGAACATAATGGTTTGAAGAATAATGCACATATTCATAGACCTTAGCTCTACCCTGCGAGACAGAGTTGTTAGCACGATGATAATCATATGAGGACTTTGATCCAGTTGAGGAATTTGATCCATGTGAAGAATTTGATCTGGGGTTCCTGTTCTTCACAGGTGGTGTCATGAGGACATTCACCTGAAGACTTTCAACATAACTTTTGGGAACCAAGATTTTCTTCATAGGGGAACCGTTCCTGCAATAAGTGCCAACATATCTAGCAAATACTTCACCATTCTGATTTTTGAACAGTTTATAGTTGGAGTCAAATGACTCATCAGAAGAATGAGGAGATTCACATGTAAAGCCAGATAAGTTAGATGGATAAACTGGAGGTCCCTTTGCAGCAACCCATGAGGTTTTGGGGTACTGCTCAGGTTTCCAATATGTTCCATCAGCATTGAGTTTCCTCTCAAATGCAATACCCTCTTTCCTAGGGTTTCTGTTGAGGATCTGCTTTTTAAGCACATCACATAGAGTCTGATGCCCTTTGAGGCTTTTGTACATGCCTGTCATGTACAATTCCTTCAGCCCTGCATTGTCAGTGATACTAGCAATGTCCTCAGATGAGGAATTAGTGATAGCAGAGGCTGATGAAGAATTTGTAACAGTTGAAGCATTTGAACATTCAGGTGAGGAATTAGCAGATTCACGTTCAATGCACTTTAAGCATGGAGGAGCAAATTCTTCCTGAGAAGCGCTGATTTGTTGAGCAAGTAATGAATCGCGCTCCTTCTGAAGATCTTCATAACACACTCTTAGCTTTTCAAGATCTTCCTTTCTTTGAAGAGATTCAAGAGAAAGCTTCTCGAGATCTTGCTTTTCTTGAAGAAATTCATAAGAAAGTTTCTCATGATCAGATGAGAGAATGTTATGATGACTTTGAAGGTTATCAAACCTAGACTGAAGTCTCTGAAGATTTTCAGTCAGGGCTTTAGTGCGATCCATTTCTTCACCCAACATATCATCACTTTTGTCTAGCATGTTTTGAACCTTTTCAAGAGCCCTTTGTTGTTTTACAGCAATTTTAGCAAGTTTAGAGTAGCTGGGCTTGAGATCCTCATCAGATTCATTTTCACTAGATTCAGAGGAGTTGTATTTGAGTACCTTAGCACCTTTCGCCATGAAGCAATAGGTGGGAGCGTAGCCATCATTATCTTCATCAGGTTTGTCGGTGGGGTCAGTTTCTTGATGTTGAAGATGGACTTGTCGACGAAAGCGATGAGCGACGGCCGACTCGCCACATCGATTCAGATTCTTCAGACGCCTCCTCTTCATCATTTTCCTCAGATTCAGCTTCAGAGTCCATTTCCTTGCCAATGAATGCCCGAGCCTTCTTGGAGCTGCTCTTCTTGTGAGATGAAGACTTCGAGGATTTTGATGACGAAGATTTTGACGATTTCTTCTTCTTCTTTGCATCATCAGAACTGTAATCCTTGTATTTCTTCTTCTTCATTTCCTTTTCCCATTGAGGACAATCTTGAATATAGTGACCAGGTTTCTTGCATTTGTGGCAAAGCCTTCTCTTATAGTCACTGGATGAGGAATCATTGCCTCTTGAGGATTTTCCAAAGCGACCACGTCTTGTGAACTTCTGGAATTTCTTCACAAGCAGTGCTAGGTCCTGGCTCGCTTCTTGGGATCACCAAGGCTACTACCAGAGTCCTCATATTCAGAATCGCATACGCCTTGGCCTTCGAGGCACGTGGTTTGCCATAGTTTGAACCATAGAGATCTCTCTTTTCAGCAAGCTGGAACTCGTGAGTATTTAGCCTTTCGAGGATATCAGCAGGATCAAGAGACTTGTAATCAGCCCGTTCTTGTATCATCAGTCCTAGAGTATCAAATGAGGAATCAAGCGATCTCAACAGTTTCTTCACTACTTCATGATCAGTGATGTCAGTGGCACCGAGGGCTTGAAGCTCATTTGAGATGTCAGTGAGGCGATCAAAGGTTTGTTGGACATTTTCATTGTCGAGTCTTTTGAAGCGGTTGAAGAGATTCCGAAGAACATCAACTCGAGAGTCACGCTGAGTTGAGACTCCTTCATTCACTTTGGACAGCCTATCCCAGATAAGCTTAGCAGTTTCCAAAGCACTCACTCTTCCATACTGTCCTTTACTCAGATGGCCACATATGATATTCTTCGCTTGAGAATCGAGTTGCTTGAATCTCTTCACATCGGTAGCGTTTAGTGAGGGAGTGACAGAGGGGACACCATTTTCCACAACATACCAGAGATCGTTGTCAATTGCCTCAAGATGCATTCGCATCTTGTTCTTCCAGTAGGGGTAGTTCGTCCCATCAAAGGTAGGACACCCAGCCGAGACCTTGATCATACCTGCGGTCGACATAACTAAAACTCCAAAGCGGTTAAACCAAAATCACACGTAACAAGGAGTACCTTGCTCGATACCAATTGAAAGTCGTTATATCGACTAGAGGGGGTGAATAGGCGATTTTATGAATTCTTCAACGAGGAATTTGCGGTGAGGAAATTCCTTAGCGAAGAACTACTTGCAGCGGAATAAGTACTCAGAAGTAAACATAACAGGATACAAGCATAGTCATCATGATGAAATGAAGACTATCACAGAGTACAGAAAGCGTAAACACAGGATAACAAGATGAAGACAAACAGACTGAAGAAATTGAACTGAGGAATTTGAGAAAGTCTTCAGTCAAAGTCTTCAAACGCAGATATGAACAACATTCAACACAGTAATGAGGAAATGGAAGGGTTGAGGAAATAGAACCAGTTAGTTGGTGAAGACAATGATTTGGTAAACCAGTTCCAACTGCTGTCTCAGTTGTACGTCTGGTTGGAGCGGATGAGTATTTAAACTCGAGGACACGCAGTCCGGACACCCAGTCTCTGAGCCGCAACTCAGGACACGCAGTCCTCACCGTATTCTCCTTGAACTGAGACCACGCAGGTCTCGTCCAATCACTCGTGGTAAGTCTTCAGGTGACTTCCAAACCTTCACAGACTTGGTCACTCGGCGATCCACAATTCCTCTTGGATGCTCTAGACCTTGACGCCTAACCGTCTGGAAGAAGCACAGTCTTCAAAGGTAACAAGCGTCGGATCCACGCAGGATCAATTTCTTCAGTGATGCTCAATCACTTTGGGTTTGTGGGGGTTTGGTTTTGGGATTTTCCTCACTTGATGATTTTCGCTCAAAGTCCTCGGAGGATGGGTTGCTCTCAGATGACAAGTGTCAAGTTCTCTCGGAGCAGCCCGACATGATAAGACATAAATGCCCTTCAATGATATGACCGTTAGATGGATAAGATATTTTGGGACAGCCAGCGTGCAAGATAAAGCGGTCGGAAATTTGACTCTCAAATTCCTCGGGGCTATCATGTTCCTCATTTGTAGGCAATTCGACCGGCGAATTCCTAACTCCTCGATCGAGCAAAGTCCTCGGTGACTGGAAGAACTGCGTCTCACATCAAGAAGTTGACTGAACTATATGAGATTTCCAATGGCTTCACTCAAGGGATTGGTAGGTGTAGGATTTTGAGTTGAGCATCACATGGAAATTTTTCCTTGGTATTTCCTCGACCCCCTTTAACAGTACGGTATTTCCTATGACTCAAGAAAGAGAAAATGAAACTACGAAAACAAAAGTCTTCACGCTTCATGTTCCTCGAATGAATACCAAGTCTTCAAGGTCACACCAATTTCTTCACTTTCAAAGTCTTCAGAAAGTCTTCAGAATATCAAAGTCTTCAGTCGAAGAACTTCATTTTTAGGGGTCGACTTTCTCTGTAAATATCAAACTCCTCATAGACTTATAGAACTGTGTACACTCACAAACGCATCAGTCCCTTAACCTATAAGTCTTCAATACACCAAAATCACCAAGGGGCACTAGATGCACTTACATGGTCATATTTTCTTTTTATTTGTATATGATTGTCTAATACCCTGTGAGTTGAATTTGATTCACATTTAATAAACTGTTGTTACCTACAAAAAAATTAAAAATAAAATGATTGTGTGTATCTGTAATGTTGAGGCCGGGGCACTCCCTTTTGAAAACAAAAACTAAGTTTTTTAACCAAGATTTTAAAAGATCTCTTTACAAAGGAACTCTTGCTAAGTGGAATGAATGACTAGACATGTGAGGCTCGAACAAGGGAGGAGGCATTGAGATGGACCAAAAATCAGTCGATTTGCTGGGCTGGGCCCTGATCATGAGCAGTAAAGGCCTAATTGATCTGGTTGAAGGGCAGGATCAAGCTTGTTAAAGCTTGTACAGTAGATTCGCTCCTACTCCCAGAAATACTTTTGATTGCAGTCGGACACAGAAATACAGCTAGTCCAATTAGTGAACTCAAGCTCAACGCATCAAAAGTTAGTACGTTAGGGCATCTCCAAGGCTGACCCCTCGCTAGAGGAATCAGCTTATTTGTCGTCTGCCATGGCAGACGGCGGCAAAGGCCTTTGCCGTCCGCCACTGACGGCAAACCTGCCCGGCAAAGGAGGTGACGGTAAACAGCTTCTTTATCGTTAGCTTTCTCACAACGGATGGCAAAGGGCCGTTGCCGTCGGTGGCTGACGGCAAAGGCGTGGACGCCGTGGTCTACACATTGTATGTAGCCCGCGCGCGCCGCCGTGGTGTACCACAGGTAGAGGGACGGCCATTTGCATGCACATACTGTTGGATGAAAGTAAAGGGGATGTATGTGTGAGAAGACATGATCTGTTCATAAAATTTTTGTTAGACATCTGGGATATAGTCGAATTTGAGACCTTGTTGTTTTAGACTTAATTTACAAGCTATGTGTGGATGAGTTGTGCTATTTTCTATCCAAACACTTTGATGAATATCGTTCAGTTTGCATGAATTTTGTTTGATTTGTTAAAATGTGGGGTAAAATATATAAGCCTAGTGTCGGATATCGTCCTCTTCTCCGCGGACTCGTCCCTGGAGGGATGTGAGAGGCATCTTTGTCTCGATCTCGAAACTTAGTAGAACTATAGAATATTCTGGATTTCTGGCGCAAACTCAGTCAAAACTAACTGTGTGTTACGAAGTCTTTGTCTGGACCTCGAGTCACACAATTCAGTGTCTCTCAGGGTGTCTTCCATCATGTGGACAGCAAAAAGCGTGCACCGATAGTAGAGGCACTTTAAAATGCCTCGAATGGCAAAACTAATTAACTAACCAAGCTACTGTGAACCACCGCTGCATGTTCATGCAAGTACTAGCTCTCTCATCAGACACATACTGAATTTGATTCCCATGCATCCATAGATGCAGTGCAAACGTTTATGAAGGGTCCGGACACGGGATGGAGGATTACAGATGTGTCACCATGAGGTTTCCACACAATACGATCAGTTCATAGACATACTATCACTATTACAAAAGAAAATTTAGCAATAGCGGCATGGTGTTTTTCCGTAACAGCAAATCAACTGGGTAGTTTTTTTAGTTAAAAACTAGATTAGTATGCCTAACCAAGTGTTAATCTCTTGCATTAATTAATATACAAGTCTTGCACAGAGAGGACAACCCGTTCAGCCCAAATCTACGTGATTACCGGAGTCATATGCACGTTATGCCATGTGCGTTCCCGCCTAGATCAGTGATCATACAGTAGAATAACAGCCCGCATGTCAGTCTCCTCATGGTAAAGGAGGTTGGGAGGCTGTCCTCTCACGTGGAGGTTGTCGTCTACAAGATCCTCGTCCTCGCCAGCGACTCTGACGCATCAAGAGTTTTTCTCGAAAAAAGTTCATCAGACCAACAAAGCATATCAAACATAATAAAGATTGCATCAAGGTTTCTACACCACCAAACGACCAGTATCGTTGTCAGAACGAGCCCTCCGACGCGCCACTCTCACTACTCCCCTACCGAAGCCGACTTCATTTTGTCGGCGACAACCAGGAGTCTTCATGCACATGCCCCTAAAGACTAGGGCCATGGAGCTACAAACGTCATTGTTGAACCCTTGAATATATTTGATATTGTGATGATGTTGGCTTTATAATATAAAGCAGGGGAAAACCCTTTTTGGGTATATATTTGAATCAATTGACACCAAATCTTGCTGTCGTGCACAAATGCCGAGAAGCCCTAACCTTGCCACCTCAAGGCGACATCAGGAATCTACTCCCTCCGTCTCATAATATAAAAACGTTTCTAACACTACACCAGTTTCAAAAACGCTCTTATATTATGGGACGGAGGGAGTAGACGGAACTCCGTCGACTACGTCCAGATGGACGAAATCAAGAAGGGTTGGAGCCCAGAACACAAATTCGAAGAAGCCTCGCCATCCGTCCGAGGGCCACACCTGGGATGTCTAAGAAATCATAACTAGCATCCGATTTGGTTGTTATAATTACCAAAATTGTCTCCTTAAGAGTGAAATTCATTGCTTTGGTGACGCTTTTGAAACTAGATGAATATGCTCGGATTTCTACATGTGCGGTAGAGGGGAGGGGGTCCCCTTTTAAATACTTAGGGATCCATAACACTTTAAGAAGTTGTGTAATGCTGATTGAAAACCAGCAGAGGAAAAGATTGAGATGGAAGCAGCTACCTGGAAATGGGACTTGCTTCCAACGGGTGGCAGGCCAACTCTAGCTGAAACTTGCATGAGTAATGTTCCTAGCCACTAGTTTCCCTTTTTAAGCTTACCTAAGAGCATCTCCAACAGCCGCGCTAAAGCGCCGCGCGCAAAAAACCTGTTTAGCGCGCGCGCTGCGGCTGGATTTGCGCGCCCGCCTGCGCTGGCTCCAGCAGCCGCACCATAACGCAGCGCGCGCGCGCCGCTCCAACAGAGCGCAAAAATACAGCGCGCGCGACTCGCCGGGCATTTTGCATATATGGATATTTTGGACAAAAATGAACATGTAAAATTTGACACAAACAAGTTGATGAATAAAAGTTCATGCCCACAAGTTCAAAATCATGCCCACAAGTTCATCCAACCAAGTTCAAATGCAAACTAAAAGTTCAAGACATGAAAGACACATCAATCTTCATCTTCCTCTTCTTCGTCTTCGTCCTCATCTTCCGAAGACGACTCTTCCGCCTCCGAAGATGAACCTTCCTCCCTCTCCTCATCACGCACCGCATCACGCACCGCATCATGTGAAGCTCCGACGGTGTTGGCAAGATCTTTAACGGCATCTTCATGGGACTGTGTGTGAGAAGCCATGACGGTCGGAGGTGCACCCATGGCGGCCGGAGGTGCACCCATGCCTCCCATGAGAGAAGCAAAACTCATGCCTCCCATGGCGGCCATAGCGTCGGAGGGTGCTCCAAAGCTACCCATGCCTCCCATGGCGGCCGGAGGTGCACCCATGCCTCCCATGGCGGCCATAGCGTCGGAGGGTGCTCCAAAGCCACCCATGCCTCCCATGGCGGCCGGAGGTGCACCCATGCCTCCCATGACTCCAAAGCCACCAATGCCTCCCATGGCGCCGAGGCCACCGCCTCCCATGGCGCCGAGGCCACCCATGCCTCCCATGGCGCCGAGGCCACCGCCTCCCATGGCGCCGAAGCCACCCATGCCTCCCATGGCGCCGAGGCCATCGCCACCCATTGCACGAACCAAGGCTCTTTTTTCGATCAAGACTTCTTGTTGGGCAAGATTGACATACTCTTTTTGCGCCGTATTGAGGTTAGATGTGTCCATGAAGAACAAGTGCTTCTCCCATTCCAACAACTTGGCTCGCTCCTCGTTGCTCACTTTCCTCTCCTCCAAAGTCACCTTTCTCTCCTCGGCCGCCACCCTTCTCTCCTCGGCCGCCAACCTCCTCTCCTCGGCCATGGCATCTTGGTTCCTTGCCATTTTCCTCACCTCATTCGCTTCGACCCTTGCCTTCACAATAGCTTCCATAGCATTTTTGAGCTCATCATCTCCTTTCTTCTTCTTCTTTTCGGTTTTGTCTTTCTTGCACCCATCCGGTCGTTTTGGCTTCGAGTATGAAACCGAGTTGGGTGTGGGGCTTCTCTTGCCGTCATCACTTGATGCATCATCCTCCTCCTCATCATCATTCATCTCAATTGCTCGCTTCCGTTTGTTGCTCAAATGCAAATCCTCCAAACCATCACGCTTCTTCCATTTCTCATCATCCTTTAACACTTCATAGCAATGAGGCAAGGTAAAGATCCTGCCTTTCTTGATCTTCCCCTTCTTGGTTGTCCTTGTCTCTTGTTTGAACAAGTTTTGTGCAATGTTGAACTACAAGAAAAACAAAACAAGTTAGCACTTCGGTCACGAAAAACAAGTATGATGAACATATATGAGATGCCACTTACTCGATCATCCTCATTTGTGCCACTTGGGTTAATCTTGTCCACCGACTTTTGCGCGGCCGCCCACTTTTGACAATCAGTTGATTGTCGACCATCGGGACCGAAGTGATCTCTCGGAGCGGTCAATTCCACTCTTGTTGTGAGCATCAAAGTGTTCTTTCATTCGCCCCCAATACGCGTCTCTACTTTGATCACCTCCAATGGATGGATCCCTCGACACATGCAAATAAGTGTAGCATAGTAACTTGTCATCGGTGGTGGAGTAATTGCCCGCTCTTCCTTTCGGCGCCTCGACAATTCCCTCACCCTCCTCGTCCACCTCAAACTCATGGTCTTCAAAATGGATGTCATTGGTTTGAGACCAATGCGAATTGTTGGACCCAACACCCATAGTGGACATGTATGCATCATCTTTGAGACTACAAAGTTTTTTGAACAATGCAAATAAGCTATCTATATGTGATGATGATGCATTGATAAAATAAGAAAAGAAAAGTTGCAAATTTTTTCACCTTGGGGCATTTCGTCGAACACGTGGTGTGCGTCGGCGGCCGGCTCAACGAGTGAGCTCGCCGGCACTTCGGTACCCGCCGCGGCCGTCGAACGCCTTGCAAGCTTCTTTCCCCTCGCCTTCGTGGTGCCGGAGCCGTCCGCCGCCTTGTTTTTCTTCGCGGATGTTTTGCCCTTCTTCGAACGCGCCGCATTGGGGACCTTCTTCGACGGTGCGGCGGTGGCACGGGATGGCGCCGGCGCGACGCCACCCGGCGCCGTAGTCATCCGCGGCGGCAAGAAGAGGCTGCGCGCGAGGCCGACGCTCGGCGGAGCTCCGGCGGTGGCGACGCCAGCGCTTCGCCGCTTAGGGTTTCCGGGCGGCGGCTGCTGCGGCGGCGGCGGCGGTCGGGTCGGTTGTACAGCGGGGTGAGCGGGGCGCCGGTGTGCGCGTCCATGGCGGGTGGCAGGGCGCCGGCGCCGGCGCGCGCGGGGCGTAGGACGAGGAGAGGAGAGAGTGCGGGCGCGAGCGCTCGAGTGTGCCGCGCGTTGTAGCTGGCGCTCCAAATACACCGCGCGGATAAGTGTTTTTGACCGCGCGCCCAACCCGTTATAGCGCGCCCGCCGTTTTTGCGCGCCCGCTGGAGCGAGCAGCCGCGTTGCGCGCGCGCTAAAAGGCCTATTTTGCGGCGCGGCGCTAGTTTAGCGCGGCTGTTGGAGATGCTCTAAAGGTGTAGGGAGAATGTTTTTTTTTTGCGACATATGGCGACCCACATCTAAAGTAGAAGAAAAATTTGCTAAACTATGGGCTTCAAACATTCGTAGCTCCGCTTGGCTAGGCCGTAATTAGATAACAGTCTAGTGCATCCCAGCACACTAATCTTGTGATAACGCCGGAAGCCTTAGGGTTTAGGGAAGGGAATCCTCCTTTGTGTCCTGTGTAATGGGAAACCGTATCGTGAGTGTCCTCTCCTTTCCTCCGCCTAAAGCGCCGCCACCTCCTTGATCCACATCTTGCGTCCCTAAACACATCATTCTCTCGCAGAAATCCCAGCACCTACACTCCATACCGCCACAGGCAACCTCGCCGCCGTCCACTGCTGGACGACGACTTTGATTGTCCAAGCTAATCCAGAGAGAGCAAGCCATGGATGTGGAAACGGGCGTCATCCACTCCCTGATCCACAAGCTGACCGAGCTGGCCCTGGGCGGGCAGCTGGGCACCATCCTTAGTGATATCATTGTTATTCGCAATGACTTGACTATGTTGGAGGCTGTCCTCCATGACCTGCCGTGGCGCGTGGGGAGTAACCAGCAGGAGCAGCAGTTCAAGCACGAGGTCAGAAAGCTTTGCTACGAGATGGAGGTTGTCATTGACAAATTCTGCCTCATTCCCAACTCGGATGGACTTAAGAGGCTCATGGAGATAATGGGCGGTTTCCTCAAGAAAGGCAAGACTCCCCATCAGATCTTCGCCAGAGAAATCAAGGGCTTCAAGGCTCAACTCCGAATTATTGCTGATTCATGTCCAAGTTCCCTGAGTGATTCTGTTGATAGGCCTGCAGCCTTGCAAGATCTGTACCCAGAAGTGAAAGATCTTGTCGGCATTCATGGGAATAAAGATCAGGAGCTCATTAAGTTACTGTCAGATGGGGACAAGCCGTCCAACAAAAACTTGAAGATAGTCTCTGTCGTTGGATTTGGAGGACTGGGCAAAACCACACTTGTCAAAGCAGTATATGCCAAGATTGGAGGGGGTTTCGACTGTAAGGCCTTTGTTGTAGCTGGTAGGTACCCTAACAAGAGGACGGTCTTGATGGACATCATCTCACAGCTCACCATGAACAACAGTTACAGCAATACTTGTACACTAAATGGACAAGAGCTCACAAAAAAACTTCAGGATGTCCTTGAGAACAAGAGGTACGGTACACATCCCTTACCCACCTTGCACTAGTGAGTATTTTCTTTTGGCATGGAATTCGACACTAACAGAATATAACTTGCAAGTTTACATTAATAAATTCAGAATAGTTGCTTTCATTGTGTCAATTACTACACCAGTTTAATTACAAATACAAGTTTCCATGCATTAGAGGTGTATGACAAACAAATTGCACATTGCAATTTGTAACAACACAAGTGCATGAATATTTTTTCCAGTTCCAACTTCCGACAAATGATAAATCAAAAGGGTGGAACGGCATATCATTCAAAATGTAGAGAGCCGGCTCCCGTGTTGTTTCTCAAGCCGGAGCACCAAACTCTAAGGGTATTCCATGCCTGCCATTGCCAACTTACGGCATATCCGAAAAAATGGCAGTTCAAAAAAGAAATGACTTGCGCAAAATGGACTGCAGAACATACTTTGATATATGTCACTGCCACAATTGCATTTATCAACTATCCAAGTGTTGGCAGTGGAGTTTCCATAAGTTCTTTTGTAGTGGAATTTTCCAAAAGTTTTTCCATAGTGGGCATTTTTCAAATACACAAAGTTTGCAGTGTCGTAATATCAAATTCACCCTAAATATATCACTACATGGTTCTGGTCCAGCAATTTGTCTGTTTTCCTCGCTTGAACCTGAAATCATTATTGTAGTAGAGTATATGATCCCTGAGTTTGGAATGCATTCTGCCCCGCATCCTTAGTCATTTTGAGTGAAATCTTTATTTGGCATGCATTGCCCTTTCCTTGGTTAAATATACACAGAAGTATCCCTCATATGAAAAAAATATAAAGTACACCCAAGCATGCTAGATTAGTTTGTCATATGTATGGATATTTCTCTGATGCTCTCACAATTGGCACAGGTATCTCATTGTGATAGATGACATGTGGAATGAAAAAGCGTGTGAACTTGTCAGGTGCTTTTCCTCTATAATGGCCAAACTTGGCAGCCGAATAATCACTACAACCCGCAAAGTCATGATATCTAATGTATGTTGCTCATCCATTTATGATTCTGTTTATCAAATGGAACCTCTGTCCCATGATGACTCCAAGAAACTCTTGTATGATAGAATGTTTGGTTCTGTGAGTGGATGTCCTCACGAATTCGAACAAGTATCTAGTGATATCTTGAAGAAATGTGACGGGGTCCCTTTAGCCATCATTGCTATGGCTTCTGTTTTGGCTGGTGATCCGTGGATGAAATTGAAACCTAAGGCTGACTGGCATGTCTTGATCAAGTCTATTGGTCGTGAAGTTACAAATGAGTGTTGGAATAATATGCAGATAATACTATCCTTCAGCTACTATGATCTTCCCTTGCATCTGAAGACCTGCTTACTATACATGAGCTGTCACCCGTTTGAAAGAGATCGGTTGGTGAAGAAATTGATAGCGGAAGAAATTGTTAGCCAGAAGTTTAACAGTGATGGTCCTAGTCTAGGGGAGGATGTAGCAAGCATGTACTTGGATGTGCTTGTTGGTAGGAATGTTATTCATCCCCTGGAATGCAACAACATTGGTGAGGTAATAACCTACAATATCCATCCTATGATGCATGACATCCTTAAAGCCATAGCCATAGAGGAGAACTTTGCTGCTACACTAGATGTCAGAGATATTTCAAGTGCACATTGTATGAACTGCTCCAACCTTTTTATTGACTGTCCTGAATCAGAAAATCTAAATGATCTATCAAGTATGGCCTTTGGTGGTGGCGTTCGGTCCTTAACTATTTTTGGCCATGCAAACCGAATCCTGCTAAGGCACTTTGAAAGCACACGGGTTTTGGATCTAGAAGGCTGCAAGAGCATAGAAAGAGCAGATCTGGATTATATATGCACCATGGTCCTGCTGAAGAGACTGTGCCTTGCAAAGACACAAATTACTGAGCTCCCGCCACAAATAGGTAACCTGCAACACTTGGAAGGATTAGATGTAGGAGGAACTCAAATCACCGAGCTCCCACCACAAATAGGCAACCTTAAATTCTTGGAGAGACTAGATGCAACGAAGACACAAGTCAAGGAAATACCGTCTCAAGTTGTCCGGCTCACACGACTGGTCCACCTGCTTATTGGCGACAATGAATCCAGTGAAGGAGTGAAGATACCTGATGGAATTGGAAAGATGACGTCACTGGAGCAGCTGTACACCATTGATTTGAGGAAATGTTCGGTATCCTCTCTGAATGAGCTTCTTCAGCTCCCGCGTCTGAAATATATTGCAGTGGTGTCAGGTGATGAACCAAAAGATACACGAATGAACGATGCTCTGATTTCTTCCGTCAACGCATCAGAAGTGTTGGGAGGTATCAACATTGTTGTTTATAGTGATTTTAGATTGAGCACACCACAGATGTCAGCAGACCTAATGTACTCTCTCATCTTCTTGAAGAAACTTACCGTGGTAAGAAGATCTTGGGACTTTCCGAACAGTCTTCGAGATCAGAACTTTCGTGATATGTATATGCTTGATATCAGGGTCTGCGAGCTAGGGGGGATTTGGATGCTTAGAGAGCTGCCTAGATTGCGCAGCCTCATTGTCCGGCTTGAAGTCCTCCCAAAAGAAATGACACGCATCAGCCGTCACGGATTTAGAAAACTTGAGAGTTTCTGTGTTGATTGCCGAATGCCAAGGGTGATCTTTGAGGAAGGAGGCATGCCAAAGCTGGAACATCTTGAGCTCAAGCTGTACGGTGGAACAGCTAGTGAGGAACATATGGGCATCAAGCACCTCCTAAACCTTCGAAAGGTTACTCTCCGGTATGCCAAATGGTATGCAACTAACAAGGGCGTCAGGGAGACAACTGAAGCCATGAAAACTGAGTGTAAGGATCACCAGAACGAGATCACTCTGTGCATTGCTGAAGAGGGGAAAAATGGTATCTGCAACACGAAGACTGAAATTTTTCAAGAGAACAGAGTTGCCAGTTGCACTAGGATAACTGAGATTGAAGAAGCAGAAGAAGACGGGCATGCCGACTGGACTGCTATCTTCAACGGCGATGGCACACAAGAGGGAGGCCTTCATCCGAGCATCCATGATATTGCTAGCTGCAGCGGGACCAAGGAGATCGAAGAAGTTGCAGAGTAGCTTCTCAAACCCGGTCTTTATATTTATCATTATTCTCTCATTGCTGCAGCAGTGCAGTATCATCCAGGTTGTGTAATAATTGCTTCGAACAGTCGCAGGTTTTTTCCAAACCATTTGCAAACCTCCTTAATTCCCAACCATTTGCAGACGATTCATTTGGACTCAATAATTGTTGTTCAATCTATTAAGACGTGTTTGTATTTGACAATACATTTATGTCCTGGAATGTGTATGTACCTTATTTTATTTGGTCTTATTATTTTTGACTTGGTATGTACACCTACCTTATTTGTGAGTTATGCCAGCTTGGGGATGTGCTGCACTGGACGGCTTGCGAATTGTGATAAATGTTTTTGCTCATGAGGAGTGATGAAGCAAAGTGTTTCTCGGGCTGGTGATAAGGGTGCTGTTGGTGGGGATGATCCAGTGGCAAGTTCATCGTGGCAAGCCCTGCCGTGAGTAGTTTACCGATGGCAGGTTCAGAGTTAAAAGATCTTCCTGCGCATGCAACGAGGGGTCTCAGCTCTGAACCATGATCGACATTATTCAGTTTTCTACCTGTATTCGTCAGTTACACTTTGCTCTGCTTCCTCTGCTTCTCTTTGCCTCAGACGCTGGTGCCCACTGCCCTGTCCCGTACCCACCACCTTGGTCAAGCTGCTAGACGCATCTAGATCTAGGAGTATGGCATTGCCGCCCGCTTGACGTGCGTCGGGGAAGCGCTGAAGCATAACCGAGTGATCTTTTTTTTTTTTTGAGAAACTCGCAACTTTATTAATCAAGAATGTTCATAGGTACACGTCGTGGGTCATGGGGATTACCCACCCACACATGTCTACCTAAACTCAGATTACAAGCAAACTTGGCGAGATTATGAGCCTCGAAATTATGGTACCGTGGCTCATGAACAAAATAGCAAGAACCAAAACTACCACTATGGTTCATTATTTCATGTACTACTGCTGCATGGGAGCCTCCCGTACCCTTGTTAATATCGTTCACCACTCCGAGGCAGTCGGACGCCACTTTTATCTTCTGCACTAGTAGATCATCTGCAAGTGACATCGCTTCCCTGCATGTGTATGTTTCCATCATGATTGGGTCAGTTACCCCTCTGTAGAGCATAGCCGAGGATCCAAGATAATTCCCCATGTGATCACGGCATACTGCTGCCACAGCACCACCGCGGAAATTGCGCGCCATAGCTCCATCGACATTGATCTTCACTTCACCTTCCGACGGTGCCAACCATCGCCGGGGCAGATTCTGCTGGGTCCCGAACCCTCTTGCTGTCGCACCACAGGTTTGTGCACCTGATCCAACTCTGATATATAGTGATCAACAAAGGATGATGTTCGACCTGGAGATTGGAATATACCTTCATGTATTGCTTATCTCCGTGCAAACCAGATCGACCAGAGGGTCACCACCAACTTGGTAAACAAGCCCTGTTCTAGGTTCTCGTTCATCTCGAACAACCGGTTTTTTGCTCTTGGTTCCTGGTTCTCTGACATTGTGGACACAAGGACAGGATCAGCCAATGCCCATGTGCACCTTGCATGAGTGCAAGAGATGAGTGCATGTCGCCAAGAATCAGCCGACCCGCATAAAGGACATGCATCTCTAGTGGCCATATTCCTCTTGTTCAGAACATCTGTCGTTGGTAGCGAGTGTCGTGCTAAACGCCAAAGAAAAATACGGATCTTTGACGGGACAGTTAGGTTCCACACATTCATCCAATCCTGCTCCTCCCTAGCATTGCTCGAAGTGCCGCCTCTCCCTTCTAGCCAGTTCTCCCTTGTGATTTTTGTTTTGACCATAAACTTGTAGGCCGAACTTACTGTGAAGCTGCCCCTGCAATCTGGATGCCATGCCCAAAAGTCCTCCACATTTCTCGTACATACTGGGATCCTCAAAATTGCGTCAGCATCAATAGGCAAAAACACCGATCTGATCAGATCTTCATTCCACGAGGCCATAGAGGGCACCAGTAACTCTGAAACCATCTCCGGTGGATTCTGAATCAGAGACATGATAGGGCGCAAAGAAGCTTCCTTTGGGATCCAATTATCTTCCCATATGTTTGTCCTTTGCCCGTTGCCAATCCTTCTAATTATGCCCTGCTTGAGAATATCTCTGCCTTCTAAGATAGCCCGCTATATTTGAGACGGCCTTGAACCCAATTCTGCACCAAGAAAAGATGTGTCATGAAAATACGATGCCTTGAGTATTCTCGCGCTCAAGGAGGATGGATCATTCAAAACCCTCCAAGCCTGTCTTGCTAACAATGCCAAGTCCCTAAAACCCAAACCACCTAGGTATTTAGGTCTTGTCATCACCTCCCAAGACACCCATGCTGGCTTCCTGCTTCCCTGCTTGCATCCCCACCAAAACTTGCGGATGATGGAATTAATGTGATTGCACAAACCCCTGGGAAGTTTGAAACAGGACATGGAGTAAACTGGAATTGCTTGTGCTACAGATTTTATAAGAACCTCCTGTCCACCAGCTGATAAACATTTACCCATCCATCCTTTGACTTTGTCCCAGACTCGATCACTCAAATATTTGAACGTTCCCATCTTTGAGTGGCCCACATCAGTTGGCATTCCGAGGTATCTATCACTGAGGGGCTCATTTGGCACACTTAACGACCCCTTCACTGCATCTCTGACAATTTGCGAGCACCCCTTGCTGAAAAAAATGGAAGATTTATCCCTGTTTATCCTTTGGCCCGATGCCCTACAGTATATATCCAGTAGGTTTGACATCTCTTCTGCTCCATCTACACTCGCCTTGAAGAACAACAGGCTATCATCCGCGAATAAAAGGTGGTTCACCGACGGGGCCGAAGGTGCCACCTTAATGCCGCTTAGCTGGGATGATTCATTCTGAGACTTTAACAGGCACAAAAGGCCCTCTGCTGCCAACAAAAAGAGATATGGAGAGATAGGATCTCCCTGTCGAATACCTCGTGTAGGGTTAAAACCCTCCAACCTGCATCCATTAAACAAAACTGAGAAAGAAACTGTTTTGACCATGCTCATAACAATCGTAATCCATGGCTCTGCAAAACCCAATTTCCTCATTATTGCCTCTAGATAGTTCCACTCGACCCTATCGTAGGCCTTCATCATGTCTAGCTTAAGTGCACAGAAAGCATTACCCTTTGATTTGCTTCTCTTCATAAAGTGTAAACATTCATATGCAGATATAATGTTATCGGTAATGAGCCTCCCAGGGACAAAAGCTGACTGTTCTTCTGAAATAATTTCTGGCAGTATCATCTTGAGACGGTTTGCCACTACCTTTGAAGCTATCTTGTAAAAGACATTGCATAAACTGATAGGGGGGAACTGTGATAAAAGAGAGGGATTAGATACCTTTGGTATTAATACCAAGATGGTGTCATTCACACAAGCAGGACTTTCCTCCCCTCTTACTATGCCGAGGACCGCTCTCGTTACAGATGCACCGCAAGTATCCCAGTGTCTCTGGAAGAAATGCGCCGGGAACCAATCCGGCCCCGAAGCCTTTGTGGGGAACATCTGAAATAACACACTTTTCACCTCCTTCTCCATATATGGGGCCATTAGTTGCTCGTTCATGGCCACCGTCACCTTCGCTGGAACGTGTTGTAGCACCTCATCCACACCTTCTACTCCCTCTGAGCAGTACAGGTTTTTGTAGTATTCCAGCGCTAACTCCTGCATCTCTGTAAGATCCTCCGTTAGCTGTCCATCTTGTCTCTGCAATGCTTTAATTAAGTTTTTTCTCCTCCTGATCGAAGCTCTTAAGTGGAAAAAATGTGTGTTACGGTCTACCGCGGACAACCATTCCACACGGGATCTTTGACGCCACATGAGCTCCTCGCGCAGGTATAACTCTATCAACCTGTCATTAGTTTTAATCTTGGCATGGACCGGCCCTAATCTGAGAGGGTCGTTCCTGAGCCTATCCAACTCCTTCTTGAGCCTTCTGATCTCTGCTTTGACAGACCCGAAAGTAGACTTGCTCCAGGCACCTAGGTTAACAGATAGAGATGCCAAGTTGGCTCTCACTTCCGCTGCAGTGAGATTGGCGCCATTTGCCTCCCATGCACTCTGGATTGTGGGTGTCAAGTCAGGGTGTGTATCCCACATACACTCATACCTGAAAGTTTTATCATCTTTCCTCCCCACCGGAAGGTGTAGTTTCAGCAGAATCGGCGAGTGGTCAGAGGTAGCCACGGTAAGATGCTCCACCACAGCTAAGGGAAATTGCGCGCACCACTCCCCCGTGCCCAGCGCCCTGTCAAGTCTCACCCTTGTGTACGATCCACCAGCAACTTTCTTTTCAAAAGTCCACTTCCGGCCTTGGAAGCCTAGATCAATAAGACCACACACGTCCACTGCATCCCGGAACCCTTGCATTTGCGTCTGGCTCCTCACCCCAATGCCATCATGTTCATCATATCGCAATACTTCATTGAAGTCACCCATGCATGTCCAAGGCATGTGATGCACTAGTAGAAAAGGGGGCAATGGTCCAGGCCGGTCCAGCCCATTAGTCCCGGTTCAATCCAGAACCGGGACCAATGGGAGCATTTGACCCGGTTCGTGAGCCCCGGGGGCCCGGTTCGTCTGGACCTTTTGGTCCCGGTTGGTGGGTCGAACCGGGACCAATGGGCCAGTTAGAGAGCAATTAATCAAGTCTTGTGCTCTTAAGAAGATGGCAGGCCTAATGAGGAGGTGGAGGAAAGAGCTGAACCAGTTTGTCAAGAAAAAAGAGACACCAGAATTCATCGGCAAATCTGAGAAGATCAAAGATCACTGGCCCGCATTTGTGGCCCACAAGACATCGGAAAAGAGTAAGAAGATGTCGGAGACAAACAAGAAAAATGCTGCGAAGAAGACGCTTCACCATCGCATGGGGTCAGGTGGCTACCTCAAAGCCCGGCCTAAGTGGTCCAAGGCTGAGCATGATCTGCTTGAAAAAGGGATCGAACTAGAGACAATGCGCTGGCCAGACCATTGCCGGACTTGGTTCTTCGGGGCTGGCAGAACCTTGGACCCTGTAACAGGGCAGTGTCAGTAGATGGACGAGCAACTGCAAACACCAGTCAAGAACCTTCGACACTATATCGATGCAGCGCAGCGAGGGATGTTCCTTCCAAACAGGGAGAAGGACGAGCTCACAATGGCCCTTGGGAATCCCGAGCACCCTGGACAGACACGAGGCACGCCAGGATCCCTTCCGTGGAAGGTTGGTTTTCCGGACGCAGGGGGTTACAAAACCCACGAGAGGAGGAAGAAACCGAGCAGGACCAAATGCAAAGCGATGCTTGGAAGGGTAATGGGGCTAGAGGATCGAGAAGAGGAACGAAGCAGCAGATCGCAACAAACGACACGCGAAGCTTCCCCGGCTACCCGCCATCTCAGCGGAGAAGCAGCGTTGCTTCCACCGAGCTGCTTCAGCCGGAGCATGTCTTGACGGCTCCTGCCAGCTATCCCGTGGATGGTATCACGGAGTCTCAAAATTGCCACATTATGGCGCGATGCATGAATTTGAAGGTCAAGGCGGCTGTTGGCCAAGTTTATCCTAGTGGACCCGGCACAACTTATCACTGCCAGCCGATTCCAGAAGGATTTGCTAAGGTGATGGTGGATGAAATAACGGAGGGATTTGAGGACCTCGCGCTTGAGCACCCTACCGGTGAAGGGGAGACTAGGCTGGGTTCTGCTCTGAAGACTCCATGCCTATGGCGGAAGGAGCTCATCGACCTTCTGAACTGGACGCCTCCGCCTCCTCCTCCTCCTCCGGCGAGTCAGGCACTCCGCCTCCTCCACCGCCTCCTCCTCTGGCGAGTGACGATCAGGGCAGCGTGGCGGCACTCCGCCTCCTCCACCGCCTCCTCCTCCGACGAGTGACGATCAGGGCACGCGTGGCGGCACTCCGCCTCCTTCTCCGTCACGTGGCGGCACTCCACCTCCTCCTTCTCCGCCTCGCCAGCAAGGGCGGAAGAGACCCGCCGCCGCCCCGGCTGCTCCGACGCGTCGTAGTGCTTCTCCTCCGCCTTGTAAGCAAGCACGAAAGAAGACAGACGCTGCAGCCGCTCCGTCTGCTCCAGCGTCTAGCAGCACACGAAGAAAGAGGCAATACAGATACGGTCCACCTATAAAGCCTGTAGAGAAGTTACCGTACGAGAGGACCAAGGAGGAAAACAATACGATCGTGCAGGCCCAAGTGAAGGAGTTCTTTAAAGGTGTGAAAGCAAAGATACATCCACCTCCGGAGGAGAAGGTAGATCCGGTGAAAGCAAAGCGCACTCTCGATGCCCTGAGGAAACCACCAAAGTCTCCGCTGAGAACCAACTATGAGCGCATTACTGAACAGACATATCTCCAAGCCAAGCGGTCGGGAACTACTGTCAGTGATAAAAGGTCAAAAGAACAACGAGCAAAGGGGAAAAAAATTGCCCAGCTCGGCGAACAAGCACAGCAATCGTGCCCCCCGCTCAATGTGTCTAATCCTCCGGGGACGGTGGCCGGTTATGGCAATCTTGAAGATTACCTGCCTGACGATGTACTTCCTGATTTCATGGAGGTGGACTTATTCAGATACGAGTACGGGAAGCCTCTCGTCAAAGATGAAAAGTCTCTAACAACAATGATGCGAAGATTCCATGGTTGGTACATGGAAACCTGCAGAGAGTCTGAGGGGACGAACACTTTGTATCTGAAAATTAAAGAGGAGCACGACCTCGTTTCAAATGATGTGTTGGCTATTCCATTTGAGGAGTACTTTGAGTTCTTCAATCAAAAGGCCCTCGATAAATTAATGGTCTTTTGCTACTGCCTGTAAGTACTATTTCTGTCATTAGTCTGTATATATAGCTCGGCTCTTTCATTGCATGTATTTATAATTAATTATCCTCAATATATTATGCAGATTGAAGATCGTCTAGTGCAAAAAAAATGAAATCTATGATATTGGGTTCATTAACACAAATATCATAGATGTATTTCTTGTTGAAAAGAACGTCGAAGAGGCCGAGGACAACTTGCTACAATCGTTAATCAAAAATCAAAACAAAGATACCATACTCTTTCCTTACAACGGCCCGTGAGTGTTACTGTCGTGTGCATATTCGGTTTCCTTATTACTCGGCGAGGTTAATGTAATCGATGAGTTCTGCATGCGTGTGCAGGTACCACTATATTCTTCTCGAGATTAAGCTTGAGCGTGGACTAGTAACCGCCTTAGACTCGCACGGAAAGATCCCAGCACCTATGCGGACATGACTGAAATGCTCAGCAAGTAAGTTCAATCGATCATTATCGCACCATATCGGCAACTTTTTGTTCATTTCCTGATATCTCAAGTAATAATAATTATTTTCTTTGTCTTGCAGGGTTTGGAAACAGTTCACCGCACAAGCTCCGGGACTGCCGAAGGAGCTGCAATATGTATACCCAAAAGTAAGTACTACTGGCGCGCATCTCCCGTTGATTCTATAGCTATACTTTCATCAATGCCATTTATATAATGCTTCATTATCAGTTTGATTGACCTCTATTTCTCGTAAAGTGCTTGTGGCAGGAGGAAGAGAATGATTTCTGTGGATACTACGTGTGCGAGTTCATCCACAACGCGACTTTGAAAAACAAGCGGGGCTACTCTAGAAGACAATATGAAGTGCGTAAGCAATAATATTCACAATTTCTTTTTATTACACCATCATTTCTGTTGAGTTTCATTCATATATATGTATTAATTAACCCCCTTCTTCAAATTAATTGGACGTGGCAGATGCGGGATGAACTCCTACCACCAGATCGCATGAAAGCAATTCAAGAGGAGTTGGCAGGATTCTTTCTTGAACACGTCATCAGTAAAGTCGGAGAATACCATGTGGAACTTCATTTCAAATGCTAGTGGTTTGTAATTAAGAGATCTTATATAGATTGTACATGTATGTAGCCAGTAAAACTTGTTGTTCGACCAATCTCTCGGAGAAGGAGAGGTCGATCGATCACTTCTCTCGGTATGCATGACGAACTTCAGATTGAATGGTTCTCTCGATCACTTATGTATATATACTACGTAGCGTCGACCAAGCACGGACATAAGAGAGGACACTTCTCTCTATTAATTAGCTAGCTAACACAATATACGAAACACCTAAATTAACCCCCCAAAACCCCCAACCCCCCTCCTTTAAAAAAACAAAAATCCCAGCCACTGGAATGCAGACACGTGGATGCCTTTTGGTCCCGGTTGGAGCCACCAACCGGGACCAAAGGCCCCTCGACTGGCTCGGCGCCTGAGGGCCACGTGGAGGCACATTGGTCCCGGTTCGTGTTTGAACCGGGACTAATGGGTTGAGGTATTAGTAACGACCCATTAGTCCCGGTTCCCGAACCGGGACTAAAGGCCCTTACGAACCGGGACTAATGGGTGGTTTTCTACTAGTGATGGAGAGCTGCTAAGTTCTTCATAGTATTCCATGTTCTTTGCCGGAGGTGAGTCTGTGCTTCACCATAGAAACAAGAGAGCCTC
The DNA here is from genome assembly GCA_021437245.1 of Aegilops speltoides. Taxonomy (NCBI): domain Eukaryota; kingdom Viridiplantae; phylum Streptophyta; class Magnoliopsida; order Poales; family Poaceae; genus Aegilops; species Aegilops speltoides. The sequence continues at coordinate 9,212,603 of CM038143.1, forward strand.
CACGGGTTACCACCCAGCTCTGAAATTTTCATATCTATATGATACTACGAGTAACCCAAATTCTCAACTTTTATTTCATTGTTCCAATACATTGCTAAGCCTCCGCTCCTACCGGAGGAGTCAACAGAAAAACAATTATCATAACCTAGAGTACTCTTTAAGTTGTCTACTCTCATACCACTAATTTGGGTTTCCAAGATACATAGTACTCTAGGGGCAAACTTTATCGCGAGTTCGCGCAGCTCTTGAATTGTCGGGGCGTTGCCTATCCCACGACAATTCCAGCATAAAAGATTCATTGTGTCCGGCGGTCCTCCATAGTGGAGGCCGCCAATCTTGCATCAATGTTTTTCCCTCCTGGGACGGTCTTCTTCAATCCTCCATTGCCCAACTTCTCATTTAGTTGGGTAGTTCTGGAACAATTGGGGTCCTGCTTGGTGGTGGGCTTGCTGGGATTGAAACCCCGCCTGTATTGGCTACTAACACCAGCTCCAGCCCCGAATTGCTAGCTGTGGGAGTTGTGTCTACGACATGTTCTGACGACCGCTTTCGGTTTGCATCAGATAGCTCCATGTCCACGTTTTGCTGCTCATGCAGGTCATCCTTCTCCTCGCCTGCATAGTCTCCGGTGCGCATACCCTGGGACTTGGTTCTCTGATTTCTGTTTCGGCGCCGGGTTCCCCATGCGGTAGTCGCTGGAGCTCGCAGATTTTTGAATACCAAAGCCGAGGGAGGATGAACCCCGTCTCCGTGTTCCTTAAACTCATTTCCCATCATACCGCAAACCTGGCACTAGTCAGGAAGGCGTTCGTACTTGACTGCAAAGATCTCCCTCTCTCCTCCACGGATCAGCGAAATCGATTTCTTCAGAGGGTTTCTCACGTCCAGCCGAACCCTAACCTTGTAGAAGTTTCCCTCAAAATCAAAATAAGATGGCTCCGAGTCCACAAACTCACCAATTTTAGCAGCCAGCGCCTTCACTTTTCCATGGAAAGCAATTGGGAGGTCGATGATGCGTGCCCAGATCTCAAAAGTGAAGAGCTCGATTGAAGAAGCCTTCCTGTAACCATCATATGGGGCGATGATCACCGGGTTACCACGAAAGTGCCACGGCCCCCCTTGAGTAACTCTCTCCCAGTCACCAAAACAATCAAACTGCATCTGAAAGAGATTCTCTTCTAGGGTTTTGATTTTGACCTGCCTAGCAAGGTCCCAGGCTGTCCTCATGTTGCGAAAAAACCAGTAGGTGCTAAACCCCTTGTCCATATGAACTCTGACCAAGATCATCCAGCGGAGTTCTTCCTCTGCCGGGGCGTCATCATCCTCGAAAATCACATCATCGAGGTCATCTTCCTTAAGGGCCAACTCCTTCATTAGTTCCTCTAGTTTTGCCTTCCCCTTGTCCCCCGAAGCTTGGGCATCGCTGCAGGTCGCCGTGTCTTGGCAGAAAGAACAGATCAATCTCCCAGGCTTAGAGCCGTCGGGAGGAAGAGAAAAACCTACCCCCCGCGTGGCGAGATCGAACCAAAGCCGGGAAGCAGTCCAGGACTGCCCCGAGATCGGCCCGAGAATGAATTAAAACTCAACACAACGGAGGAGAGGGACGATAGATCTCAACGATCGCCGGTGGCGTCAAGAGGAAGACGAAACCCTAGCGAGAGGGAAAAAATGATTCACGAGCTTGTCCTTGCATGTGTTGTAACCGAGTGATCTTCCACCGATCCCATCTCCCCGGCCTAGGTCGCATAGCATCGTCGCATCTCCCACGTGCTGGGTCTCCAGCCCCAAGCACGGCCTAGTTAGTAAACGGGCCGGCACGTTGGCTCGTTTAGCACGCTGGGCTGCACATTTTCAACCTGTTTGGACTCTTTTTTAGGCCTATTGGGCTATATTTTAGGTATACATATATAAAATAATTCTGAAATTTATATAAATAAATAAACTTGCGGTGCCGTGCCCGCCCGCGTGCCCAAGCTCTAGGACCGGGCACGGCCCAAGGCGTGCCGCGTGTTAGGCACAGCCCGTTTAGGCCGTGTCGTGCCTGGCATGGTGGGCTGTGTCGACGTGCTTGCGGGCTGGCCTGTTTGTCCAGCTATAACCGCCTTTTTTCGCTGGCACAAAAAAAATCCCCCAGTCGTGCCCCAGGACGCCAAATTCCGCCGATTCAGCCGATTTTTTGGTCCGGCGATCCCAGACCGAACCCAGTGGAAAGGTGGGCATTTGGGGGCTCCGGCAGATAAAAAAGTGGCGCGTGGGCCACCACTGTCAAGCGCAAAACGCCTTTTCCCTGCCCAGATTTGACCTGTGTGCGGCAGGACCCCACTTCCCTTTTCGCCGCCATGCCGATCCCAGCGCCACCCACTTGCCCACAGCCGCTGCTCCACCGCTAGAGATGTCATGAAGGAAATATTCCCTAGAGGCAATAATAAAGTTGTTATTTTATATTTCCTTATTCATGATAAATGTTTATTATTCATGCTAGAATTGTGTTAACCAGAAACTTGATACATGTGTGGATACATAGACAAACCACCGTGTCCCTAGTATACCTCTATTTGACTAGCTCGTTAATCAAAGATGGTTAAGTTTCCTAGCCATATACATGTGTTGTCATTTGATGAATGGGATCACATCATTAGGAGAATGATATGATGGATAAGACCCATTCGTTAGCTTAGCATTATTATCGTTCAGTTTTATTGCTACTGCTTTCTTCATGTCAAATACATATTCCTTTGACTATGAGATTATGCAACTCCCGAATACCGGAGGAATACCTTGTGTGCTATCAAACATCACAACGTAATTGGGTGATTATAAAGATGCTCTATAGGTATCTCCAAAGGTGTTTGACGGGTTGGCATAGATCGAGATTAGGATTTGTCACTCCGAGTATCAGAGAGGTATCTCTGGGCCCTCTCGGTAATGAACGTCATAAGAAGCCTTGCAAGCAAAGTGACTAATGAGTTAGTTGCACAATGATACATTACGGAACGAGTAAAGAGACTTGCCGGTAAAGAGATTGAACTAGGTATGAAGATACCGACGATTGAATCTCGGGCAAGTAACATACCGATGACAAAGGGAATAATGTATGTTGTCATAATGGTTTGACCGATAAAGATCTTGGTAGAATATGTGGGAGCCAATATGAGCATCCAGTTCTACTATTGGTTATTGACCGGGGAGGTGTCTCGGTCATGTCTACATAGTTCTCGAACCCGTAGGGTCCGCACGCTTAACGTTCGATGACGATTTTGTATTATATGAGTTATGTGATTTGGTGACCAAATGTTTTTCGGAGTCCCGGATGAGATCACGGACATGACGAGGAGCCTCGAAATGGTCGAGAGGTAAAGATTGATATATAGGATGATAGTATTCAGACATCAGAAGTGTTCCGAAGTGTATCAGATACATATTGGAGTACTGGGAGGAGGGGGGGGGTTACCGCACACCCCCGGGGGAAGATATGGGCCATAGGAGGGGATCACACCAGCCCACAAGGGGTGCCCCCCTTATGGTAGGAGGCTGAATAGGAGAAGGAGGTGGGGGTTCGCCCCCCCTTCCTTCCTCCTTCCCTCTTCCCTCTTTTCCCCCTCCGGTAAAAGGAAAGGGGGGAGGCCGAATTGGACTAGGAGCCCAAGTAGGATTCCTCCTACTTGGGCGCTCCCTAGGCTGCCTCTCTCCCTCTCCCTCCTTTATATACGTGGGGAGGGGGCGCCTAGAAGACACACCAAAATTTGTTAGCCGTGTGTGGCGCCCCCTCCACAGTTTACGCCTCCGGTCATATTCACGTAGTTCTTAATTAGGCGAAGCCCATCAAGGATAACTTCACCATCACCGTCACCACGCTGTCGCGCTGGCAGAACTCCTTCTTTGACACTCTGCTGGATCAAGAGTTTGAGAGACGTCATCGAGCTGAACGTGTGCAGAACTCGGAGGTGTCGTACGTTCGGTACTTGATCGGTCGAAACGAGAAGAAGTTCGACTACATCAACCACGTTGGCAAACGCTTCCGCTTTTGGTCTACGAGGGTACGTGGACCCACTCTCCCCCTCTCGTTGCTATGCATCTCCAGGTGAATCCATTACTTGAGCACTATATGCCTATCTTAATGGCTTTAACAAAAGCGTTGCCAGGGAGACAACCCGGAAGTTTTAGAAAGTCATTTATTTCTATTGAGTGCTTATATAAAGTTTAAAAATAAAAATATAAAGTGGGGAACCTAAAACTTTTCAAAAAAAAGTGAAAGTGAGAGAGACGAGCATTGTTAAAGTGCGAGCATGCCTTGAACTTTGTTCATGCCCATGGAAACTTTGTGAATCTTAATTACACAAATGTTTTAACAAAAATAATTTTCCCCTCGTATTACAAAAATAATGTGCCAAGATTTGCCTTTAGGATGATTAGATTGCTTGTTTGGTTTGTGCGGTGTAAAAACAGAAACGTTAGCTGTAGTGCGTGATTTTACATTTTTTATTGGAAAGTCAAACGACTCTGAAACTTTTTGCACAGTACTTCTATACAAATTGTTTATTTTTTCCTAATTGTTCTAGAATTTTTGAAGTTACAGAAGTATCGGTAATTGCCTTTGGCTCCTAGGTGCATTTGCACCCATTGTCGAAATACACATTCCGAAAAGTTGAAAAATTCGGAACAAAAATCCCGCGTGTATATCCGGACATTTTATGTGCGTGCACAAGGTTTCAGTGAAAAACGACGTTTTTTGTGGCTTGTGTAAAAAGACGATTTCTGATGCTTCATTCTAACTATTCACAAGGCATTTCTTTATCTTTTTTGAACAAGCCACAAAAAAATGTCGTTTTTCACCAAAACCTTGTGAACGCACATAGAATGTCCGGATATACACGTGGAAATTTTGTTCCAAATTTTTTAACTTTTCGAGATGTATATTTCGACAATGGATGCATATGCACCTAGGAGCCAAAACACCGTGTCCCAGAAGTATGGTAGATGTTCAGATTTCTACAGACTGTCCTGTTTAAGACAGGTTCTGTTTTTGATGCATTGTGAAACACTACTAGGAAAAAGCCTAGTAGTAGCGCGGGTGCCTGCGCTACTATTACGGCGCTACAGCTAACTAGTAGTAGTAGCGCGGTGCATCCCGCGCTACTAGTACGTGTGTTAGTGGCAGTGCGGGTTCGACACACGCTACTACTAACTATCTGTAGCGCGTGACTATGACCCGCGCTACTACTATTAATTTCAAAACCCCCCAAAAAAATTCTCGACCCCGTGCGTGCTGTCAATGGTGTCAATGGTTCGATCCAGTGATGACAAGGGTTGTCGGAGGTGTGGACGGGCAGCGGAGACCAGATCCAGCGACGGCTGTTGTAGAGGGACCGAATCCAGTGCAGAGGAGAGCAAGACGACAGTGTGAGGGTCCTCTTCACGGCCAAGGCAGAGAGCTCCTCATTGGCCATGTCGATGACCTACGCAGGCATGGGCATGGGAGGTGAGTAAAATCAGAGGGAGATGGAGAGGGAAAAAGAGAAATAAGGAAGAAAGGAATGAGATGGAGGGCGCACCAGGGCTCGTCGCCGGTGGTGAGGTGGTCCGACGTGGTGGCATGGAGATGCGGGGAAGACCGGTGAGCTCCGGGACGCCGGCGGCGCGAGGCGGCCTCCCTCTTTTGGCGCCATGGAGGAGGAGCCACGCGAGGCGAGGAGGTGAACTCGTTGGATGCCATGGAGGAGGAGGTGTACAGCACCATGGGAGAGCCTATGGAGAGAGGGGGGAGAGTGAGGGAGAGAGGAGGGATTCGGCCAAGGATATGGGGACTTCACCTACCTCGTACTTAGTAGTAGCGAGGGGTATAAAACCGCGCTGCTACTATCAACTTAGTAGTAGCGTGGGTTTATACCCCTCGCTACTACTATGGCATGTGACGGGGGCACGGTAGAGACCGCTTAGTAGTAGCGAGGGTTAAAAACCCGCGCTACTACGATCAACTTAGTAGTAGCGAGGGGTAAAAATCCGCGCTACTAGTAAGTAGCAGTAGCGAAGGTTATAAACCCTCACTACTAGTAAGCGTCTGCCTATAAGCTTTTCTCTAGTAGTGAAACCAACGAGGCTAATTAGCTTATGAAACCAACGAGGCTGTTGGTTTTGGCTTCATCACATTTTTTCCTAGTATTTTGTTTTTTCGTTAATTATTTTCTTCATTGGCTTTCCATTTCTTTTTCTTAATCATTTTTTTGTTTCAAAAGGTGTTTGGAACTTGAAAAGTTCTTTGTATTTAAAAAAAGGATTTTCTCATTTTTAAGAAAATATCAAAAAAAGTTCGTGTTTTATGAAACATGTTTGCAAGTTTTAAAATATGTCCGTTCTTTTCAAAAAGTAAAAAAGTTTGAAACAATGTTCTTTTAAAAATTGTTCACAAATGCTAATCATCTCCAAGTAACTCCTAAGCTTTACACGTACTGGACTAAACTGAGCTAGACTACAATCGTTTCCAAACCCATAGCCATAGGCATCCAGGTACCGTGTTTGATTGCTGACACAAGAAAATCGCACGCAGTGGACATCCACACATGGTCCTCAAGTTTGGATTAGGCCCTAGCCAGAAGTCAGATCGCTGGGTGAGAAGGTCGCGCAAAGTGATTACTAGCAGCCAATGGGACACGGCCTGCTAGAGAGCGTGAGCGTCAATCAAATAATCTGAAACAAACAAGAGGATCATAAATAGTGCAGATGTCATACTTAGATGTGAGGTATTATAGTGATATAGTCAAACCCGTAAGTTCCTTTCAGTTCTGTTAGGATTTCTGTTCACCTCTGGAAGGCGAAACGGCGGCGCCTCCTTGAGGATGGAATAAAGGTCTTCCCGCCTAGCCCTCATTCCAGCGGTGCGTCTAGCTTTGTTGGTGGGCGTGTGGAGGTGTGTCTATGGCGGATATATCTTTGGTGGATTTGCTCGGATGTCGTTGGTGTTAGTCTACATTCGTGTGTCTTTGGATTGGATCCTTCGGATCTACGTTATTCTTCATCTGCGGTGGTTGTTGTTCTGGTGCGCTGGTCTTACGGGGCCTTAGCACCATGACTTCCCGTCTGTCTACTGCAACAAGTTCTGGCGACTCCGACGATGGAGGGGCGATGACGGCGGCGCGCCTTCGGCTCGCTTCAGTGCTTGTAGTCGTTGCTAGGTGGTCTACAGATCTAGATGTAATTTTTATTATTTCTGGTTTTCGTTGTACTGCCATGATTGAAGATAAATAGATCGAAGAATTTCCAAAAAAAAAGGTATTATAGTGATATAGTCAAACCCGTAAGTTAAGCTCATGTGATATCTTGGTATGGCTAAACCAATTATTATTCTTCCCAATAAAATGTCTAAACTAAGTGGTCGGCGGGAACTTTGTCTCATTTCAGTAACCTACGAAGTCTAGCGTCGTTTCATGAAAAAAAGCCCAACGTTAAGACGCTTGCTCTCAAGGTCTCGATATCTATCCGTTCCATTTAGAGCATGGTTAATAATATAGCCAGCTGCTGGCTATAAGCCAATGCCATGTCATCTACAGCCCATCTTATAACCAACATGTACAATAGTAGATCAAAAGAGTGTACTACTTTTTTATTATGTGGCCCACCTTCCATTCTCACAAAATGCCTAGGAGCACGTGCTAGAGCTAGCTCTTCACGAAGAGCCCGCTTACCTTCTCTCTCCTCTTCTCTTTCCTCCAACTAAGCACAAATATACTAGTTTAATCCTTATAGCCCGCTGACTCAGCTCTATTGTACTTGCTCTTAGTTTATGCTTGGTATATAAGTAAGCATGTGACGGCGCGAATACCGTGACTGACATCGTTGGCGTTACTATTAAACAACTAACTAACGCTAGAGTAGCCAGATTTGTATACCCTCCGTTCCAAAATAGATTACCCAACTTTGTACTAAAGTTAGTATAAAGTTGAGTCATCTATTTTGGAACAGAGGGAGTAAGAGAAGACCCGTGGAGGTCCCAAAACTAATGTAGAAGATAAAGATATAACCAAGTGACCTGCCACGCTGGATTTAACCTATTGCACATGGACGATAGCAGATGGGAATCGCTGGCGTAGAGGAAGGTGGCAACTTATAACCTTTGGACCAAATTAATTAAACAACAGAAAGGCTAAAAATCTGACGTCAAATTTTTAGACATGGCAAATCAGAAGGTTTTTATGGCAATTTGTACTGGAGCGAGGAGGGCAGTTGTAGTTTGCAAGCACGGCCATTTTTCTAGCGAAAAATTAACTGAGGCGGATTTGGCATGCTCATCAACTAAACTTGCCATCTTTGACAAACACAACTTGCCACAAAAAGCTTTTGATTTGTCATACCTAAAAAATTTGACGTTGCCTGGATATCCGGGTCCATTAAACCAATGGCTAGTGCCCATCTGACTAACCCATTTCCCTCCCCAAGAGAGAAACCCCCAAGCTGTTGTACCCAGCCCGAGACACCATCATAACCAAGGCTAGTGATGGCCAAATTTCCTAGTTCATCTTTTTAGACAAACAGGCGCGGGGCTCTGCTTTTCATTAAAGCCAAGAGTCACCAAGTTGGGGCTGGGCTCAATCTCACATACTGTAGAGAAAAGACAACACGTAAGGCAGAAACTCTCCCTACGGGAGCTCAATCTCGGAATATAATGCAGAGAATGTACGAGGAGAAGGAACATTTTTGTTCGGAAACATATAATGCAAAGATCCAGTTAAAATTTTATGTTCTTTGAAGGAAAAATACTCTGTTGATTTGATTTCATATTCGGGATGACAGTCAGAATGATGCTGCACTCGCAACATAGTCGCAAAACCCCACCTAAACCTCTACAAAATCATAGTCCACGCCCCCGGCCATGGCGACACTTCTCCCAGCCTGCTCCGCATCCGCATCCGCATCCGCCTCCGCCTCGCCTCCCGGCATGTCCTCCTCCTCCCCAGCTTATCCAGCGCCGGCTGACGCCGCGGAAGGGGAGAAGCCCACGGCAGCGCCGTACGGGTCCTGGAGGTCGCCCATCACCGCAGACGTCGTCTCCGGCGCCGACAAGCGCCTCGGTGGCATCGCCCTCGCCGGAGACGGCCGCCTACTATGGATCGAGGGCCGCCCCGAAGAGAAAGGGTGAGTAAACCACTAAGTCAATGCTTACAACTGCTTATTGATTGACAGCAAGGCATGAGGAGACGCTCCCAGATTTGTACTACCTCGTAGCTTCGAATTGCTGAACATTGTAGGGCCGTATCTGGAGTTGTTTCTATAGCTGCTTGTTGGGGCATCTAACTGCATTGGACTGACTGGTTCTATCACCTCAAGTGGATATACTCCCTCCGTTCCCAAATGTAAGTCTTTCTATAGATTCCAACAAGTGACTACATACGGAGCAAAATGAGTGAATCTACACTTTAAAATATATCTACATACATCTGTATCTTGTAGTCCATTTGAAATGTCTAAAAAGACTTATATTTAGGAACGGAGGGAGTATATAGCACTGAATATAAGGAAAATGTTATTTGGAGTTGGGGCGTTATGGTCTTGGCATATTAGTATTTTGTTTACCATAAGAGTAAAGATCTACTCCCTCCGTTCCTAAATATAAGTCTTTTTAGAGATTCTAGTATAAACTACATGCGGATGTATATAGACATATTTTAGAATGTAGATTCACTCATTTTGCTTCGTATGTAGTCCACTTTGGAATCTGTAAAAAGACTTATATTTAAGAAGGCAGGGAGTACCTCATATCCTCTAGCCTCTATCCTCTATAAAAAGATTCTCTCAGTTCTGAGAAGAGAGACAGCATCCCAAACGACACTGAATCCACGACTTGTAGCTGAAAATCTGAAACTGTTTTTCTCTGTATAAACAAACTATAAAAGTGCATGCACATGAGTATGTGAATGATGAAAGTTGACATATGACAGGTGTATTTGCTTGATGAATGTTAAGTCAACATGCTTGAGAACATTCAAGCATGCAAGCTATGGCCCCAGGATATTCGTTGTGGCAAATGAAGCCTCTTTCTTCAAGTCACTGCTCTTTATTGTTGTTGTTTTTCATGGCTTGCGGTAGTGTTTGTTCGTTGGGTGGGGTTTTTGCCGTTATGTGGGTGTGGGTTTTGTGCCTGGTTGAAGTTGTAGTGGTATACTATTTTTTGTAAGCTGCAGGATACCAGCATATACACTCTGAAAACTTTTTCTTTAGTGAAAAATAGGTCCAAGTGCCTTTTATCTGAATAAAATTGGGTGAGAACCCAGAGCATGCCATGAGTGCGTGCATGCTACACACAGGATAAATTGGTATTGGTATCTCAGATAAACTGAATGATAAAATCCGTCCTCGCTCACAATCAATGATGCCATATATCAAGCTCCTCGGCTTGTGTCGGTTACTTTATGTTAACACTGAATATTTGTTGTACCATATTCAAACTTGGTAGGCTTCAATTAGTTTGCATTGAAACTCAAAATTGAATATTTTGTGTCATATTTAACTAATTTTGTATCCAGGCGTATGGTTATTGTAAAAGAGGATGAAAAGCCTGTGGATATCATACCTCCGGAATTTGCAGCACGCACCCTTGTTCAAGAATATGGAGGTGGTGCATTTGCAGTCAAAGATAATACTGTTGTTTTCTCGAACTACAAGGATCAACGTCTGTACAAGCAACCGACTGAAAGTAAGTGGGATGGCAATCACTTATAATGGAGCTAGTACAACAAAACTCTAATCCACATGTGACATGCCAATAAAAACAGGTAGTTAAGCTGGAATTATATGGTGTCTGTCAGATACAATAATCTTACATCCAATTACATATCCCATCATGGGCTACCGCATAGATGGCATATTGTGTTCATTCAAATGGGTAATACGAGTACAATATGCAATATAGTATGAAGGAAAAGAACAGAGAAAGAGTGATGCCAACATAGCCGATACAATATACGGAGTAGTTCTGAAGCCCAGGATTGAATGCCTAAAAAGCTTATCTGTGGTATTAACCAACATTGGAATCAATAGGTAGGCTAGCTAGCTAAGGCTCTCTGTCCTAATCCTCATGAGTCATGGATCATGAGTTCATGACTGCAGGAGAAGAACTTGCATTTCGGTTGAATACTTATCATTGACAGCCAATGAAGTGATATGCTGTGTCTGACAGGAAAACTAGCCAATCTTGTTTGACTGAAAACTGTAGGGGAGGCCTCAACAGCATATATTTTGTTAAATTGTGAAAAACTGTACAAGATGGCTGTACAAGGATGAGCACACCAGATAGCTAGGGAGGGTTGTAGGAATTGGCACCAAGTAATATCAACTCTTTAGAACCATTTGATATTTCATCTTCGGCAAATTAAATTAAACTATGATCTTTTTTTATTCGAAATCATTTTACATATTACAGTTGGAAGTCTGCCTGTGCCTCTTACACCCGATTATGGTGCACCTGACGTGAGTTATGCTGGTGGTGTCTTTGATCCACACTTCAGCCGTTACATTACTGTAATGGAAGGTACTTCACATATAATTTGTTTGCAGACTTACATGCAGTCCAGTTGCAGGATGAACTACTGTACTCTGACATGCTCAAATTTCTTGATAGATCGGCGAACGAGTAACTTGAATCCCACTACAACAATTGCGTGTATAAACTTAAGCAGTGGGGATATCCATGGTAAGACTGGAAAATTATATAGCAAGTAGATCTATGTTTTGGTTTGTTTCTTCCGATGTTTACTCTGGGTTGATGTTCTGACTGACAGTACCTCACATATATCTTTTCTGTATTGAAGAACCGAAGGTGCTGATCAGTGGGAATGACTTCTATGCTGCTCCACGAATTGATCAAAATAAAAAGCGGATGGCATGGATTGAGTGGGGTCATCCAAACATGCCATGGGATAAATCAGAACTCTGGGTTGGCTACTTCTCTGAAAAAGGGTAAATGGAAAATTTTCTTTTGAACTAGATATTAGAACATGCTGTGTTTTCTTGCAAGATAAGTTATAAATATAAATAACTCAGTTAATCCACACCTTAAATGGATAGGCGGGCACTTTATCAGGAGATACATTCTCCATGCCTACCATGGTACTCAAGGAGTTCCATTGCATGTTTATGCCCACCTGTAGGGCCTATGTATTAAATTTCCCATAAACCTTGACTGTTACCACACTGTAGTTTTTTTTAGATAAAAGGCGATAGCCCGACTTTATAAATAAAGCCACCAGGCAGAGTCACAACCAACCACGGAATCACAGGAGTTTAACAGAACCGAATAAGAAGTGCAGGTACAAGGCATCCAGCCTAAATGGCACGCAGGCCTCCAAACCAACAGCCAAACCACTAAGGAAGATTCCGCCTAGAATGCCGCAGCAGGGTAGAAGCCGTAGATTTCATTCTGGATAGCATATCGTCGAAAGCCTCTAGATCCCCATCCTTAATCAATGATCTCCACTGCTGCAAAAAGATATTGGTTTTAAATAAGCAATTGACTGGGTTAGTTGGGAAAATGTGTTCAATAGTGAACTTGTTCCTAGTAGTCCAGAGCGCCCAACAAATCGCAGCCCAACCCACCATGAAAACCCTCTTAGAACGACCTACTAGGGAATTGATGTACTGCCTCAAATCACCAAAGGATGAGGGGTTCCAATTAACCCCAAGCCAAAGTCTAATGCAACTCCAAATGAATTTAGCCAAAGAGCACTGGAACAAGATATGCTCAGTATTCTCAAGGGCACCGCAGAGCTGACAGGAGTCCGAGCCCGGACCATTCCTCTTCTTAATTTGATCAGCCGCTGGAAGTTTGCGACGGTGAGCTTGCCAAAGGAAGATCTTGATCTTGGGAGGGATGCGGGCAGACCAAATGTACTTAAACTTTTCCGTGCGGGTACCAGCGATAAGTTTCAAATACGCCGACTTTACCGAAAAACGCCCCGAAGAGGAGTGAGGCCAAACCACGGAGTCCTCTTCCTCGGAGAGCAGGGGGAAGCAGGCAATAAGTCGATGCCAATCTTCCAACTCTACCACACTGTAGTTACAAAACACATTCAATAGTTACTAGTGGAGAAACACCTGCTGCCCTTTTTTGCCATGTGGGGCATGGCTTACAGCTGGCTGACCAGGTCCTTGCCCAGCATGCCGCCTCCCAGTGGCAGCGGATCAGGTTTGCACACTACTAACTAACATCTCTTTCTTAAGTTAAGACTAGCTAGATACAGTTTGTTTCCTTAGATAAGATCCTTAGGATCCAAATCTGCTTCGCTTACATGTCATCCAAGTTGATCGGCCTGGCGTATATAATGGCACCCTTGTCTTCGCCTAGGTGCTGTGCCTCCACCAGATGGTTCCGGGGCGGTGAGACTTTCCGCCTAGCCCTTCTGGTGAACGGCTATAAAACCCTAGACAACTACACTCCCCAACCAGTGGCGTTCTCTTAATGTCAGTTTTGACTTGGACTTGCATATTTTCATTCTAATTAAGGAACTATACAGTATTTGCATTTTCCTGAAAGGTATGTGGGATTCTGTTTGTATATATTAGCTTGCATCATGGCACTGACTAGATTAGTGACTAGACTACTGTGCTTAATACGTTGGTGCAAGCTCTAGTATTATACTTCATTTACCATGGGCTATTACAATTTCTAACTGCTGTTGATTTGTTTGTGTGCAGAGACTTGACCAAACGGACCTGTGTTGCTGGAGGCAATCCAATGCTGGTGGAATCCCTTGCTGAGCCTAAATGGTCTCCAAAAGGTGTCATTTTCCTGCTAAAATTGCCTGTATTTCTTGTTATTTTCTTAAAGATATGTTACTATGCTTACTTGGGTGATAAAGACGTTCCTCGTAGGCGTATTATTTTGCTCTTTCGTTTTGTTTCTGCAGTAAGTTGAACACTTATTTTTGCACATCTTCATGGTTTCAGTACACTATTCTATTTGACGATGGAATAGTTTTACGTTATGTTGAGATTGACGTCACTAGTTTCTGTTGGTCTGACAGTTTATTGATTCAACATTTCTTGGAGCTGCTGCTTTAACTAAATGGACTATCATAGTTTGTAGGGAATTTTTCTCTATAGGTCAAAACAGGTTTTCTTCAATATGGAAGTGCATATGTGCTATTGTTTTCTGGGTCTTCTGTTCACAGTTCACACTGCCTAGTGATTGAACTGTTTGATTGCCTATATAACTTCAGTATTAATATATTTTCTTCTACGACAATAAGGTGGCTACTGACTACCAGGATTTGACCATGGCTTGATACATGCAAACTTGCAGGAGAACTGTTTTTCATAACTGACAGAGGGAGTGGATTCTGGAACATTTATAAATGGGTAATTTGGTTTTCTTTCAGTACTTGAGCTCTGTTTTTCATAACTGACAGAGGGAGTGGACAAAGAATTGAACGTACATTTTGATGACAGTGTTAGTGTTTTCTGTCGTGGAGACTGGAGTACATTCTTTGTCATCATCTGATCTATGCTTGCATAAAATCTCTCTGCACTTTGTATCAGGTTGAACACAGCAATGAGGTTGTTCCGGCGTACACATTAGATGCTGAGTTCACCAGACCATTTTGGGTTTTTGGCAACAGGTCTTACGATTTTCTTGGAAACAGCAATCACATCGTCTTAACTTACAGGTTCTGATAATTCTGTAAAGTTGTTTGTTTCATTATCACATTTTGTTGATGAAACATGTTTAAATACCATCCCAATACCGATGTAACACAGGCAGCGCGGAACGTCATATCTTGGTGTTCTTGATTGTGATTCAGGCTCGGTTTCATTGCTCGACACCCCTTTCTCCGATTTGTCCAATGTGGTAAGTACCAGAATCTACAGGTCCTCCATCTGAAGTTTTTGTTTCATGTATGTACCATGTCATGTTACTTCAATTTCATGCTGGTGGTTGAGATGACCTCATCCGTGTTCTGGCAGGTTGCTGGAAATGATTACTTCTATATTGAAGGTGCATCTGCAAGTGTCCCAATGTCAATTGCAAAGGTGTCTAGGATGTGACATCTACATTATTGGTTATGTACCGATGATGTATTAGAGCATCAACTGATGCAACATGTATGTGTTTATTTCCAGGTGACTTTGGATAAGAACAAAACAAAAGCAATTAGTTTCTCAATAGTCTGGTCTTCCTCACCAGATGTTCTGCAGTATAGACCTTTCTTTAGCACCCCAGAATTTATTGAGTTCCCTACATCCAGCCCTGGGCAGAAGGCGTATGCCTATTTCTACCCACCTTTGAATCCCATGTTTCAAGGTTTACCAGATGAAAAACCTCCATTGCTGGTCAAAACGCATGGTAAGGGAATTAATTAACCATTTTGATGTCTTGAAATAATTATTCATACTCAATTTGAGTGTGGCATGCACGTGCGGCATGCGTGTGTGTGTGTGTGTGTGCGGGGGGTGCACGGGCATGCCCGTTTATTTCATTGCAAGTTGGATTGTTAAGTGAGTTACATGATCCTCCATATTCCATAACTACAACAAAACCATGCAGCTTTGATGCTTCCCACAATTTTCAGGAGGACCTACGGCTGAAACACGTGAAATTCTAGACCTTAGTGTCCAGTATTGGACAAGTCGAGGATGGGCATTTCTTGATGTTAACTACGGAGGAAGCACTGGTTTGTCATTGCCTCTAGTATTCAGATTAGATGGATTCTTTGCTCTATATTTTGTAATTAAGGCCTGGGTTCATTTAAATTATTAATTGTTATTACTGTATGCTAAACTGTATTGAAATATAAACTGAAGGATATGGGAGAGAATACCGAGAGAGATTATTGGGGAAATGGGGTATTGTCGATGTTGATGATTGTTGCAGCTGTGCAAGATTCCTGGTACGTCCTAGCATCAACGATTCTAATAGTATAAGCATTTTTAACAATGCTCACAGTGCACCTTACTTAATTAAGGTCGAGAGTGGGAGCGTAGATGAACAACGCCTTTGTATAACTGGGAGATCAGCAGGCGGATACACTACTTTAGCTTCACTCGCATTCAGAGATACATTCAAGGCTGGAGCATCTATGTATGGTGTAAGTTCCATCTTTTCAGGATATACTCCCTCTGTCCCCAAATAAGTGTCTTGAGCTTAGTATAAATTTATACGATAGAGCTAGTACAAAGTTGAGACACTTATTTTGGGACAGAGGGAGTATTATTTATTGGCTTGCTATAACCAAACATTCACTAGATACTCAGTGGTTTCTGCAGGTCCTATTTTTTTGACACCTGAAACAGTAGGAGAGGCTCCTAATGTTTGATGAATTAATATAATGGGGTGAACTTACATACGGTTATTTACAATCCATCCCCTTTGGGGAAGGTGAGAGGAAATTATAAAAAAAGCTACAAGAGAATTTAAAAAGGAGGTGTGTTTATCTCCCATTATATGAGTTAGGAGAGAGAGGTCCACTTTCAATCTAGATAGCCAGGAGGTCCCACTTTCAATCCTGTTTTTGTTTTCTTAGAAACAGTGCCTGCATTCTCAAAATGGTAGTCATGGACCATTGCTCATCAATTAATTGTATTTATATTTCCATTTGGCTACATTTGATCATTCATCCTCTTTCATTATAAAACAGAAACAAAGTGTTCTACATACAGCAGAACAGACCACAACAGATGCTAAACCCTACACTGAGAAGAGAAACCTATTACTGTTCTCAAATAAATTTACTCTCCTCGGGTAGGTAAAGGGTAGCAGAAGCTAAAACCGAAGTTTTCCTCTGCTCTGTCAGAGTCCTTGAAACCAGAGACCACCTCTTTTGGTGTTGCCTCTTTAGCATCGGCATTTAGCAAAAGGCTGCTTCCGTTTCAGTAGTTGCTATAATGAGAATAACAACTCAATGGTTTCTTCTACCAGAAGAGATTTCGCAAGGCCTTTCTTCATGGATCTGGAAGCGAAGAAATTCTAAAATCTTACATAATATCTGCCCTAACTTAGGCTCTTGGTCACAAGCCAAGCCAGGATTGGAGCGGTGCCGCAAGCACCTTGCTCATCGGAGGGAGAGCGCAAAGAGATCTCTCTTAGAACTTAGTCCTTCTCCAACTGTAGGTTTCCTTAGTGACTGCATGTCTTTGCCTGGATCAAGGCAGGAATATTCAAGAACAACTTGTGTCCATGCGCGCACCCTTATAGCCCCTGTTTGGAACTCAGGGAAATTTCTTGATTCTTGTGGGAGTTGAACTCTTTCTTGTGAAATTCCTAAGTTCCGAACAGGGCCAAGTGTGATGTGCTTTTTTAGTTGATATATACAGCTAAGAATCTACCCTCACAACGTATTTGCTGGCTTTGGGAACAAGATCAAGGAGTGCTTCGGGGACTAGGGCTTATTGACAAATCTTAATCATCATGTCATCCATAATGACCCTTGGTGCGTTGGTTAATATGGTTTAATACTTTGCTAAATATGTTATGAATTCCTTATGTGTTTTGGTTGCAGTTAATACCAAACAAGTCTTGTATGGTTTCGGTAAATACCATAGTAACCAAAGTTGACACGAACTTAAAATATCTCGGTGACTTTACAGGTCCACATCACAAAGTACAAATTAACACATGACAAATTGAGTAATTAACATCAGAAGCTTGCTAGTATCAACACGAACAGCAAGAAGGCAGCTAACACCTAAGCAAGGAGAGAGTGTGGAAATTATAGGATGGATGAATATTGTGTTGTTGTTGTATTGATCCGACCCTCATATGGGGTATATATAGAATACATTGTGAGGGAGAGAGACTTGGAGTAGAGGGCAAGTCATACATGCTAAACCTATTCTATCTCTAACTCCTACCTCTATCTTAAACACAATTATATTCTAACATTCCCCCTCAGTCGTAGCGGGAGTGAAGCGGACGATTGCGACTGAATTTGTAGTCTTGCGCTTTCATCGTCTTCTCCACTGCGCCATCATCAACTGCGTCTCTGATGGGTCGACACCTAGGGCGGTGAGTGCGCCCCCTTGTCTCTCCTCCATTCCCTCCCGCAGTCACAGCGGGAGTGGTGTGAACGTTGGTGACGACGCGGACGCTGTTGACTGGAGTTGTTGCCGATGAGTTGTTGTAGACGTAGTCATTAATGTCGATGTCGAGGTAGCCGATCATGGTGATGTAGCCGTGGTCGAGATAGTCGTGGTCGATGACGTAGTCGTCGTGGATGATGAAGCCGCACAAAGCCGGAGGCGCAAAAATAATTGCGCTATGACGGAGCTGCAGACGTGGACGGTGCACCTTGCGGATGTCAGAGGGTGCCGTCGGCGATGAGTCCACCGGTTTTGCCAAGACCGAAGGAAACCCATCGTGCACACATCGGTTTTGCCAGAACCGTGCGACCGTGTAGGGTCGTCACTATAGTGACGCCATGTCGATGCAGTCGTGCCGTCGTGGATGACGCGGTCGATGCCATCGTCATGACGCGGTCATTGCCGTCGTCATGGTCGCGTCTTGCAGAAAATTCTGTCAGAGGACGCTAGGTGTCCATCTTGTGGACAAGGTGGCGGCGATGTGTTGACGAAGATGTTGATGAAGACCACGTTGATGAAGACCTTGGTGATGAAGTGTCGGCGATGGGGTTGCAGCAACGTGTCGACTATGATGCTCGCTTCGAGGCGTCCCCTATGACGACGAAGTGTCGATGCCGTGCCGTGCTGAAGAAGTATGTGCGCTCGTAGCATGGTGTAGTCGTACAGCTCGAAGCAGGGATTCAGCTCGATGAAGAATATCTGGTGCAGATCATGATGATGTAGTCGTGCTCGGTGTAGGTATTGATCGCGGCGTAGGTTGATGCAGGAGGTGATGTAGCTCGGCTCGGATGCAGCGCTCGGTGTAGACGATGGTGTCGCGGTGTCGCAGTAGAATGCACGGAAAACTGCCCTTCCGTGACCCGAGGCGTGCGTGATCTGCGAGGCGGTCGGTGGAGCCTGGATTGGAGTCGAGGCCGTATGGGTAGCTGCAGTGGAGTCCGTAGTGGCGCTTGCCCGCATCGAGCATGCGTCCGCGGCTTCGCGGGCGATGTAATCCATCTGGTGGTTCTCCGCGTGCGTGCAGCAGAAACCTTCGTACGGACTGGCATCAATTTGCATGCGCGTGCATCACATGACATCTAGCCCATCTAGGCCATGTATGCATGCATATGATGAAATCCTCTGGGCGTCCGGTGGCCTCCGTCGGTGATGCAGCCCGCGGGTGGCTTGTGGAGGTCGATGTAGGCGTAGGAGAGCAACGATGAAGCACGGTCGATGAAGCTGCTCGGTAGAAGCTGATGTCCGGCGGCGCGTATCGAGTAGATTGGACCGCACTCATATCGCCCGCTGGGTGTCGACGTGCTTGTACGCGCGGCCGCCTGCTAACAGGGGTCTTGTGTAGATTGCGTCCGGGAGATGTCGGGATGATGCGCTCATCCCACTTCGTTGCTCGTGGCTGGCCCTCCTGGCCTGCACGCGCGTGGCGTCCGCTGGTGGAGTTCCGATCTTGAAGCCGGCCGCACGCAGTAGCGCCTGATCGAGCCCACCGTGGCCGCCGTGATTTATTTAGTGGCTAAAAAAAAACTACTAGATGGAATTTCGACTTGATCTATGGGATCGATCTAATGGACTCAAAAATTGGATCTAAACTACGAGACCAATCTGATCTTTGATCGATTGGGTGCCGCGCCCCCGGGGAGAGGAGTTTAATCTCCCCGGGGGCGGTGCGCTACGGAAGTGGTGGGAAGTCCTAGGATCGGCGTCGTGAGACTAACTGCTCTAATACCATGTGGAAATTATAGGATGGATGAATATTGTGTTGTTGTTGTATTGATCCGACCCTCATATGGGGTATATATAGAATACATTGTGAGGGAGAGAGACTTGGAGTAGAGGGCAAGTCATACATGCTAAACCTATTCTATCTCTAACTCCTACCTCTTTCTTAAACACAATTATATTCTAACAGAGAGCACCAAGCAGCCAATCACAACCAGGTGGATCCATGCTGCATTAGTCATATAGCATATTCTTATAGCAGGAAGCATTTTAGTATTAGCAAGCACCCAAGTAGATAATGTACAGATGCCAGTCTAATGTCATAACGAACTAATGCAGTGCAGCCGGCCATTGTTTCATGCTTAATTGTGAGTCTGACCAAAGGAGAAGAGCCCAATTGTCCAGGATGAGCGCTCAGATGGGTTGGGCCTTGCAAGTTTTCGCTGTTTGGTAATAACAAAATTAGTTCGGTTTTGTACCAAATAAACCAAAACTTTAGCGGTTAGTAATTTGCTAACAATACTAATAACAAATAACCACATCAACCGGCTGGTAACCGAACATCCAGCTTTGCATAACGGGCCTGGTCTTGGTTCGGTACCATATTAACCAATTACCATATCCGTACAATCGTTTTCATTAGTGGACTGGTTGAAACTTGAAAATGCAGTTTAGTGCCATTTTGGTTGCTATAATTTAGTCATTCTATTTTGGTGTTGTTTGTTTGTATAAACATAAAAACTAACTCTTTTGCTGAATTGATCTTTTGCTGAGGTTTTTTACGGTACCCTGGTACTCCTTATGTAGGGGTGGGAGTACGGGTTATATCCAACCCTTGGTTTAAAAGGGTAGTTTGGGTAATGTTTATTTAATTTATGATCTAATTCCCTGCCGATTGGCTGGTCGAGAAGTCGCCGCCGCCGCCTCCCCTGATCGAGTTACCGTGCACAGTCGTAGTTGGAAGATGCCAACAAATCGTCCTGATGCATCGCTACGTGGCCGAGATCTCCGGCTGATCCGCTATGGATGTTGATCTCATCCCGTAATTAGTGGGGAATTAAATACCACCCTCACGTTATACCACGTTAATTACCAATCCAGATTACCAATTTACCCTTGAAATCAAGGTACTCCTCAACTTTTGGCTGTGGTACTCCCAGGTTTCCATATTGGAGTACCAAACAATTGTATCCATCAGATTTGAGACAATGGATGGCTCATATTAACTTGTGGGTACCGTAAAAGAGCGCACATAAAAACTAACTCTTTTGCTGAATTGATAATCAGATTGGTGATTTGTCTTTGATGAGAGCAGACTCGCAGAAATATGACTCTCATTATATCGACAATCTTGTCGGTAAGGAAGTGTCTCATCATTTTGGTTTTGGAATGGGATGTTCGACGCATCAATTGGTATGATTTAATAGTTACTTCTTCCACTGCATCCTTTCAGGAGATGAAAGAGCTTACTATGAGAGATCACCAATCAACTTTGTCAATAAATTTACATGCCCAGTAATTCTGTTTCAAGGGTTGGATGATAAGGTAGGTGTTTATCATCAACCACATTGGTTATCATGACTTCATGAGTACACAAGTTGGTAGAACCATGCACATGTGTTTTTTTTTGACATATCAAGTTATCTTTGGACTCTTGAGATTTTGTTTCTTCTGTAGTGGATTAGCCACTCTGTTCTCTAGATTGTCATATTATAGTTCCTCCTGTAAAACTAATGGCCGGGCTTCCATATTTTCATAGGGTTTGTATGTACTTGGCTGAACATTTTAAGCTTGATGAATCATTGCTGCAACATTTCTTTGTGAAAAATGTCTGGTGCAATCTCACAGGCAAAAGTTTGCTCTGGTTTTGTGCAAAATTACAATCTAAATTTAGCTGGTGGAAGTGTGAGGCTGAAATGGACCCTAGCAAAATGTTTCACTTGCCTTAATGCTTCGCAGGTCGTACCACCAAACCAGGCACGCAAAATATACCAGGCATTGAAAGAAAGAGGTCTGCCTGTTGCTTTGGTTGAATATGAAGGGGAGCAGCACGGGTTCCGCAAGGTTGATTTCTGTACTAATAGTTGCTCTACTACATCTTAACATTCAAGGTTGTTATGCATTTCATCTTCACATCTTTCACTCTCAACAGGCCGAAAACATCAAGTTTACCTTGGAGCAGCAGATGGTGTTTTTCGCTCGATTAGTCGGAAAATTTGAGGTGGCGGATGATATAACTCCAATCAAGATCGAAAACTTCGATTGATGTGCAGAAGAAACAACCGTAGCATCAGCTTACATTTTATTTTAGAACTTGACTTTTTAGTGTAATGGTGTCTTGTCGCTATGTAACTGTTTACATCTTTTACAGTACTGTTTACGTGTTTTACAGTGTGTCTCTTCACATTTGTTTTGGATTATGTGAAAGAGAACGAGATGCCCACCGTGATGTTTTCTACTTGCCCAGCAAACAAGAAAGGGCGTTCAGTCATCTCATGTTTTCAAGTCGAGCATGCAAAAATTATTGGACCCTAATAGGGAGACGAGCTCAGCCAATAGATTTTGAATCCTCGTGCTCCTCTGGCGATGCCGCGGGCGACACGGCGGCCGACCCACCAATGCCGCCGCTCGCCTCCACTGTCCCGGTCGAGCCAGACGCCGCTGCCTCCGCCCCACTCGCCACCCCCGACGCTGTTGCAACCTCCCCTTGTCGGCCCCCCTTCCGTCGGTGCCCCCCTCGTGGGCGGACTACACTGAGGAGGACGATAGGGCCGCCCACCGGATCATTGCTTGCCGCACCTCAGACGCCGTTCGTCCGCGGGACGCCCTGGCGACCCCTTCCGCTGCTGGCTCTAGCTATGCTCGTAGGGGTGGGAGCACTGCCCGGCAGGCGCTGTCCGCACCCCATCCCTGGTCATCACGCTCGCCCCGCCTGGGCCATGGAAAGGAGCTGGCTTTGCCGCCCGGCGGCCATCGTCGCCATCTCGAGGGCTGGGGTGTCCTAGGGAGGGCTGACTGCGGCCAAGCCGGCCGACCTTGGCGATCCATCGTCCATGGTTTCTCCTTCTCCTCCTTGCTTCCTTAGCGCAGCAAGGACATGGCGCTCTTCAGGCACATAATAATCGTCATACCTATGCCAACAGTCGAGCACCTCATGTCCTGGCTTCTTGCAAAGTTCACACCGGGGCCTAGGTCGATTGTCGTTGTCGCCGGAGGGATGTGGGCCATTGTTGTTGGCGCGCCCACGCCCACTCTTGCTGCTGCTGCCACGTCCACGCCCTTGCTGGCCATGGCCTCGGCCATGGGTCATGTCGTTTATCGAAGATTGCCGCATGTTTGTCCCCTGCAGGAGATTAATACGAGCTTCAAAACTTAGCAGCTGGTTGTAAATCTCGGTGACAGTGACTGGCTCGTCGTGGGCAGAGAGAGCCGAGACCACCAAGTTGTACTCGAGGTCCAGAACCTTCAGTACGAAGGAGACGATCTCCCCATCAGTGAGAGGGTTCCCAGTGCAGGCTATCTCATCTATCAAAGCCTTGATCTTGGTGAGGTACTCGGGCATCCCCAAGTTACCCTTCTGAAGATTTGCAAGAGCGATGCGGGTGTTGACGATCTGCGACTATGTTTACGTAGCGAAGAAGGCATGCATAGTACTCCACACCTTGACCGGCGTCTGGAGAGTTACGACCTATGCAAGAACCTCACATGATAGAGATCCCATAAGGTAACCTTGTACCTGCTGTTGTTGGGCGTACCAGATAATCCTGGCGAAGTTGGGTACCTGCTCTTCCTTCCCATCCTTGGTGATGGTGATGGAGGCAGGGGGCGCCATGTTTGCGGTGTCGAGATGGTGTTCCATCAGTGCCCCTTGATGGGGTAGCACGATGTCCTTCCAGAGAAGGAAGTTTGTCGTCGTCAGCTTCTCTAACGGAGGCGGCCCGAGGGAGCTAGCGGCGCTACTGTAGGTAGAGGATTATGTGTAGGTGGAGCCGGCGAACTGGGTAGTAAGCGAGCTCACGGTGGATGTGGTGAGGGCAGAGATGGTAGAGGTAGCAGTTGCAGCAGCGGTCGCTATCATGGCTTTGATCTGCAGCGGCTAGGTTGGTTTCCTCTCGGGCTATGACTTTCTCTCGAGTTGCTAGATGCGTTGAGGATAGGCTCTGATGACCATATTGAATTCATACTCCAGCCAAGTCATCCAAAAGTATGAAACCGATGGAGGGAGGTGGGCAATATATTTCAACACCACACACAAAGAGGAGCAAACAAGATTGTTTAGGGTTTGGGTTTGGGCATACCGGCTTGACAGTTTTGACTGAGGCAAAGCATAACTGGAGGTCTCCAGAAGCTGCGTTGGGCCAAAATTTCCAAAAATGGACGAAAATATTTGGCCTAGAAAGGCTTTTACCGGACCGAACTGAGATGGCCAAATTTCGGCCAAAATTTCATTTTCTTGGCCGAAAATCGAAACTTTGCCTGCACTACAGCTAAGTAGTAGTAGCATGGTCTTTTACCCCATGCTACTAATAGCCACTTAGCTGTAGCACGCTATTAATAGCCCGACCACCCACTCTACTACTAGCCTTATACCCCGCATCACTACAAGGGTTATCCCTAGTAGTGCAATTACATAATACAGAAGCATTGTTGAGAAGGACGAAATCACTTTACTCAACATATCAACGATGATGGTGGCCACCAATGCCGATCTTCATATTGAAGGTGCACATAAATACATCCATCCTAAGCCAGCATATCATACAAACGACCTATCATCTACAAGCACTTTAATGCAGTATAGGCAGGCAGAACCCAACGGGGAGCATTGTGTGCCAGGTTGGCTACCAACATGGGGCTTACTTGTATGCCATTGGGCTTGGGAAGGATCGAGAATTCAGTTACCACGTCCTCTTGTGAAGTAGCTAGTAGTAGTTGGCATAATCTTGCAAATCGACGGAGCCATCAATCTCTTTTTAAACACCGAGTAGTAGAGTATCACATATGTGTGCCCAATTACATATTGGGCCCATAATGCATCACCACAACACATTGTGTTGCCAAAATTATGTTGTCGTCATCAAGTGAACAAAGGCTGATCGATCATCCTCATGTGGAGTTAGTTTTAGTTGTGTAGTGCTATGTATGGATAACGTTATAAGGTAGGATCTATAGTACAAGGGAACAACCCAGATTTACAGACAATCGGCTTCTGATTTTTGATAGCTGAAAAGCATGTGTATTATAGGATGATCCTCTCACTAGCACCAACATAGCCGAGAGACACTGTGTCGTTCATACAAAGCCATGTGTGATTTTATATGGGGGAAATTAGGACAGTTGACTAATTTGTAAATTTGTCACAAAGACAGTAAGAGATAAACCTTAATTGACCATTTTTCAGATTGCTTTAGTCTTCTAAGTACTGAAGACGTATAAACAATTGTTATCACATAACAAGGGAATGCACTAATTAATATAACACCCTATGCCTGAGGTTGAATATACATGAAGCCAACACATGAATGTGTCCTCCCGATGTCAACAGGAATCAGGAATTAGTTGTTCCAAACATACACTGTAGAAGCAATGAAGTTGTCCTTCTATTTTAGTGTACATTAATTCATGGAAAAACTAATGATATTCTTCCTACATGCAGGCGCACATGTCATACCAATTGTGGGTAATGATGTAACTCTTATTTATTTTTACAGAATTATTTACACTAAAAGAGTCCACCGGCCAGAAGATGGAGGTGAGGGGGCTCCACCCTGCACCTCCATGCACCCCCTCCTGCTGTGTGGAGGCTCCTTAAGGAGGTTCAGGCTCTCCATTGGCCGCTATAGAATCCTAAAATATCACAAATTCCCTTAAAAATTTATCCTAACCAGATTTATGAATCTCGAACTATTTAAGAAATGGTGTTCCGACGCAAAAAGGTACCAAAAACGAAGAGAAGAGAGATCCAGTCTCGGAGGCGCTCTCGCCATCCGGGAGCCATGAACAGCAAGGAATAGAGGGGAAAGCCTCCTCCCACCTAGGGAAGAGGCCAAGGAAGAAGGAGGATACCCTCCCCCCTCTCTTCCAGTGACGCTCGAGTGCCGTCTGGGGAACCCTCATCACCTTCATCGTCTCGATCAACTCCACTGTCTTCACCGACATCTTCATCATCTCCCCCCTCTCTTTCAGTGGCATTGGAGTATGTTAGCAAATTTAAATTGTGCAATTTCAGTCATATTAGTAATGTGTAATTTAAGGTGATTGAACCGAGAATTAGTAAATGGGTCGTTCTCCAAATGTGAAAAAACAAGTGCAGTCACACACACATCACCCAAATCGGGTTTGTGAATCATTTCCAATTTAATTCGACCGTTATGACTATGAGCCAATCACATAATACACAAGAATGGTTGAGAAGGACAAAATCACTTTACTCAACATATCAACTATGATGACGGCCACGAATGCAGATCTTCATATTTATGGCACATGTAAATGCGTCCATCCTAAACCAAGATGGCATATAAGTGAGATATCATGCACTAGCACTTTGATGCAGTATAGACAGAGAGAACACAACGGGGTGTGTCAGGTTGGCTACCAACTGATGGCATACATGTAAGCCATTGGGCTTCGGAAGGATCGACAATTCAGTTACAACTTTATCTTGTGAAGTAGCTAGTCGTAGTTGGTATAATCTTGTGAATCGACGGTGGCACGGTGCCAACAACCTCATGTTAAAACACATAATGTGCCCAGTTATATACTGGAACACATCTCAAACACATACTGTGCTGCCAAAATCATGATGTGGTGTTCAAGTAACAAAAAGTTTTATGGACTATCCTTCATGTGGAGTTAGTTTAAGTTGTGTAGTGTTACCATATGGATAACGTTATAGGGTAGCCGAAAAGCATTTGGATTTAGTTCCTAGTGATTTTTGATAGCTGAAAAGCATTTGTATTATAGGATGATCCTCTCACTAGCACCGTCATAGGCGAGAGACATTGAGTCGTTCATACAAACACATGTGCGATTTTATGTTGTGGTACTACGTAGTACATACCATCGGCAGAGAACAGTGGAAGAAGTAAAAATATTGGTCAAACATTCATTCAAAGAAGAAAACCGAGTCACGAGGTAGTAACAGCCACTTGCTCTCTCCACTCCAGGCGGTAGCAACTCAGGGTGGACGGTCCGAGCGGGTAAAACAACCGCTCGCGCCTGGACAAGATGTATTTGCCACGAAGTTATATGGTACAACAATTATGTACAAAACAAATGTCCTACACTATGGGAGAACATACATGGTTTTTTTTTTTGCCTGAGGAACATACATAGTTGTTCAACTTCCACCCAATGGAGAAGTGAAAGAGGTTTTTTTTAGGGAAGAGAAGTGGAACAGCTAATTAAGCAACATGAAGAAAGTTCACTAGAATTAACATCTGTTGCGGAAACTACTGTCAAAATAAAAGAAAAATAACTAACGAGGAAATTGTTTGATTATTTGGAAGCAAATTTTCCTCTCCCTCGTTAAAAATAAAGAAGAAGAGAGAGGGCAAGATGCCGGTGTACTGAACAAACGAATTAACTTGCTGAGGTGCATATTATGTCACGAAACCTAAAATCCAATTGTTGAGTAATTTTTTACATCATTGTTCCCTCATCTTTTCCTACACCAGAAAAGAACAAGAAGAAGAAGTGTCTTTTTTTTTGAGCAACAAAAGAAGAGTCGTTGTTAACGGGCTGTAATAGGACGAGAACTAACCGGGCCGGTCCTCTAGAAGCCCAACCCAACCCAGTCCGTGGAAAGAAACAAACCCCAGAGTCTCGTGCGTTCCTCTAGCCACATAGCTAGGTCATAGCGAGATTCGAAAAGAAGAAGAAAAAAGGATTGGCGTCGTCGGCATGAGCCACCTCCACCCCGGCGAGGGTGGGGCCGGGATGCCCACCCGCCGCCGCAGCGCGCGCCTCCGCTCCCTGACCCACGCGTGCGACGAGGGATCCGGACTAGCCCACCCACGCACCACGCGCCTCCGTCCCCAGATCCACGCCAATGCGGATGACGCCGGAGTAACCCACCATCGCCGCGGTAAGCGCCTCCGTCCCCAGACGAACGCCCGCAAGGACGGCGACGACATGTCCGATTGCCGCGTCATCTCGTTGGAGCAGACTGCCTCCCTGCCAGACAGCGAAGATATGCTCTCGGAGATCCTCGTCCGCCTCCCCCTGGACCTCTACTCGCTTCACCGCGCCTCCGCCGTCTGCAAGCAGTGGCGAGGCATCCTCGTCGACCCCAAGTTCCCCTGCCGGTTCTATGCGCACCACCGCAAGCCGCCCCTCCTCGGCTTCTTCCATCACAGCAGCAAACAGATCATGTTCACGCCGGTCCTGGCCCCTCCAGACCGCATCACTCCTGGGCGCTTCTCCCTTGTGCACTACAGCAACCAGATTCTGCTTGATTCACGCCACGGCCGCGTCCTCGTCAAAGACTTGCAGCTTGGAGAGGTCGTTGTGTGTGACCCTATCACCAGCAAACATCACCGCGTGTCCATTCCGGCCGCGTTCAACGGACCCCTCTTTAATGCGGCAGTGCTTTGTGCTGCTAGCGAGCACGGCCACTTGTGCCCTTTCAAGGTGGTCTTGGTATTGATACACAGTGAGGGCCAACCCATTGCCTCCGTTTACTCCTCAGAGACTGCCGCATGGGGCGGTCTCATCTCTACGGAGCCTCCACCTGGTGGGTGTTTTCTTCATGGTCGTGGCACCCTTGTTGGTAGTGTTCTTTACTGGCCGTTACATATGCGGGGACACAACATACTTGAGTTTGATTTGGACACACAAAATCTTACTATGATTAAGGGGCCTCCTTACATACATATGATTGATTTACATAACTTTCATATTATTGAGGCAGAGGATGGCGCTGTTGGTCTTGCTGCAGTGTCTTGCCTTAAGCTTCTAATGTGGTAGAGGAAGATTGATTGTCAAGGTATTCCCATATGGTTGTTGTGGAAGACCGTTTCTTGGTGTAAACTTCTTAAAATCACTAAGGGATGGCAATGGCTCAATGTGGTAGGGTATGATGAGGATAATAATGTAATCTTGTTTGCTGCGCACGATGCTGTCTATATGGTTCAGCCCAAGTCAATGCAAGCCAGAAAACTTGATGGAACCCACTTTACATATCACTGCTATACTTTCACGAGTTTCTATCCACTAGGTGATTGCTCATCCTTGTTCTTTATATTTTGCGAGTTAGGAGTAACCCAATCTAGTTATGTTCTGTACATGTTACCTTCCCTAGATGGACAAATTTATCGACATATTACTTTATTATATGTTATGTTTTCAATGTGCTTGTCTTTTGTATTGGAAGTTACCAAATCAATGTGGAATGCTTTACTTAGTTTGCTAGTTTTAGCACCCTAGCTAGTTTATATATTGTTGTTATCTCTGTTGAATTCATTCTTTGTTATGCCATTTTGATTTCTGATTTGTTCATGACCTTGTATGTAGGTGGTTGTTATGTTTGCAGCGCAGAAATAAATTGCATTTCTTGTCTTGGGATCCATTCATTTAAAATAGAATAGCCAAAAACACTTTTGTTTCTGGAAATTTTGTCTGGTTGACATTACGAGGAATGAGTTCAAATGAGAAAATTTACATTTCATGTTTTTCCCTTACAAGCTAAATTCTACATTATGAGGTAGCTAAGTATTCTGCTTGTATATATGACATACTTTTCAGCACATCTTTTTGTCTGTCTCATCTTGCATTCTCTTATCCATTTGTCCTTATTGTGGATCTATTGTTAATTGCTGTAGTTCTTATGCTTCTAGGGACAACCATTGACGATGGAACTAATGGAGCTGAAATGTCAGGATGACTCTGGTTTGATGTGCTAATGCGCTGAAACGGTTCAAGGGGTACTGTTTGATTTTCTCTTTGGAAGATATGTGGTGGCCAGTGTGGGTAGCATGCACCCTCAAACTACTGTCCATTTGGCTATATGGATTTCCACATGCTGATAACACAGAGAAACAACTAAAATCATGGTGAGGCTAAGTAAGAAACGAATCGTTTTGAATTATAAATGATAGGCAGATGATCCAAATATCGTATGTCCAGAGTTCTCCCTTTGTTATGTTTTTCATAATCTGTATGTTTAGAGCAATATATTAGTAGCTCGTTTTTCTACTACACATTAGTCACTTCATTCAATTTCATCACCTAAACAAATCGTGTTAAAAGGCTAAATGATTTATTTTTTTGTCATATATAGCCAGTAATATGACATGACTCTTTTTTAGGCAATATTGATATAGCTCTACTTATGTTGCTGAGCTGATCATGAGTCTGTACGCATGGCTTGTTCATAAAATTTTACTAAGAAGATTCTGCTGGTATATGTTAGGTTCTGCCGGTATCTGTATCATCTGGCTACTAACAAGTTTGATGTTTTTATATTCTCCGGGTGAAGAAAGGATTGCTGCGGTTGTTAGTTGTCCTAGGGTTCGTCACATCACATCAGTGTGGCCAGCAGTGTTTATATTTTACCTAAAAGGCAAAATCAGCCTACTGTGCCTTAATCTCTCCAAGTGTTTAATGTAGGAAGATGCTTTTGAATACATAATCCAGGGAATTTGAGCTTACCCTAGTATTATAATACTATAGTCCGATTCCATTGTGGCTTGTTTTTGCTCCGTGCTTGTGCTTGATAGGACTTCTCTTGAGCCATTAGAGTTTCAGCATCATGTGTCACTTAAAATTGTTTTGGTCTCAGTCTCGGATGAAGACAGACCTTCTTCATAAGCATTTGTTTTGGTCCCGGTCTTGGTCTACAAGTCATTTCGATGTTTAACAACTGATATTTGGATGACAGATACGGGACTTTCTTTGCCCTGGGAGAGATTGCGGCCGCTGTTCAGTTATTTGTGATGTTGAAATGAGCCAGAGGGCATTTTGTGTTGAACTACAAGTCATTCTCGCAGCAGATGTTTACTGCTCATCATACGCGGCTGGATGGTAGCGAGTATACAATAGTACTCATAACTGCAAGAAACACAGCAGAGGAGGTTGCATTCTTATCTTGTAGTTTTCTGCTGGACTACAAGATAAGAATGTTGTAGCAGCAAGAAATCGGACTTAATTTTCTTACATGGGACTGGGTTGGCTGGTGCTACTCATGCTGTCCACTCCTTTGGTCCATAAATAGCGTTGGCTGAAATTAAGCCCTGACTGAAGTTCCAGAGAGATGGACTGAAATTCCAACTCAATTTCTTGTCTGGGAGGCTGTGACTAAGGTTACTACAGGTCTACAGCTGCTCACTGATTTGTAACGGTCCATATGTGCCAAAGGACTCAACATTTTCGCAGTAATTTGTTATGAATAAACCGCAATGACGTGTGTGCCCATGGCCACCAGCGTGTGTCCGTGCGTGTGTGTGTGTCTAGGTCTAGACTGGACGCGGGTGCGTGGCCGCGTTTGTGCTCGAGTTTGAGTCGCGGTTCGTTGGCGTCCATAGCATGGCCGTCGTTAGCTGTGTGAGCTGGCCGAGCTGTTGAGTGGAGCTGCCATGCACGTAGGTTCTGTTGGGCAGGCCCGTGTCGTGCGCGCGGCCAAGCAGAACAGCGCGTGCGCAATGAAAGGGTGGTATGTGCCCAGGTTAAAAAAAAATAGTGAGGCCGTTTGTCGGCGTGGCGCTGTCCGTCGACGAGGCGTTTGTCGCTGGAAAATTACAGTGCCCACCTCTCCTACTTTCACCTCCGTTCGGAAGCAAGTGACAGAGAGCTAGCTCGGGTTCGTCTAGTGTTTGTCCCAACACAACTTACTTGATACGGCTTCAACCAGACGCTCCTCCTCCTAGGCCGTCATGGTGGAAGAATGAGGGGTCAGTGGAGACAGGGAAGGAGAGGGCATTGGGGTCAGGCTGCGCATCTGAGGAGGAGGAGCGGCTGGTTTAAGCCGTCATGGAGGACTCTGAGGCACCGCGCGCGATGAAGGAGGAGGCGAAGGAGGACGGTGCATGGGCACCATGGTCACAACCACCACCACCGCAGCCGTCGCAGCCTGCACAGTGCGGCCCCGCCCCGCTTTGGGGCCGCGGCCACATCGACCTGACCAGCGACTACAAGGACGGTGGCGCCTGAAGGGCGACGACATCGGCAACGCGTGGGGCAGCAGATATTTTTTTTTATGTTTTTATTAATTTCAAGTTAGGTACAATGCGTAGGCTGTGAGACTATGGTGGACTTTTTAGTAAGTTTGTTATATATTTTATTATGCGAGGGCCGGATTATATTTTTAATTAGCAATGTCTTTATTTTTGCTGTTTTTCTCTAAGTCCCACGCGGACAGAGTTTGGGATGATGTCGTGCATTGGGTGCACCCACCCGCGGATGGCCCAAACCGGACTTGGGCGTCAATTTTGCCGCCCTTAACGGACAGAATCCGGACCAAACGGACGTCCACTTGGGTCGTGCTTTGGAGTTTCCCTTAGACTTTCACCATGAGTATCTTGGCGTCAGTTCCTTGGGTAGGTGCAGGTGCTCTTGCTCCAAGAAGAGTATCTGTTTTGCACACATTCGAATCCAACTTGAATCTGCACGTCACCCTCTGTAGAACGCTTTGCTCATTACAGTAGCAGCTCCCTGCTTTGTTGCCGCCCATAATAATGCTCCAGACAAAAAATAAACATGCGTGAGAAGAGAAATCTTCTTGCAATCGTATGTGTATAGCTATACATATTGCTTGGAACCAAGCAACCAGGCAGATACAGGGCACCCATCAGATGCTGGAAAACTTGAAAACAACTGCCCTCATCAGATGCTGGAAATCTTGTAGGATAGGAAAACGATTACACGTTGGCATGAACATAGCAGCTGCAGCTCTACATCTGTCTATTCGCACAGGGCTAAACTGTTGCGAGAGGAGAGGTCTGTATGTAAGGCAATGCCAACGATGGCGATGTTGTCCTGTTCTTGCCCAAATTGTTGTTGTTGTTGTTCTGAGCTGAAAGGCGACGTTTGCAAAGTGTATGACCAAGCATGATTCTCTGGTTCTGACTTTCCTAACCCTTTCAGCCTTTCTGTTCCGATCGAGCAAATACAGTACAGTTTGTCTAATTCACATCTAGATATTTTCTAAGGATGTCATATCTAAGCTCCCACAAATAACGCAACAACATGGAACAAAAAAAAAACTGGGACAAAGAAAAAATAGACCACAAACATAGCGAATATCAGGTTAGACTACGTCACATCTAGATGTGTTCTAGATAAACCCAGTACAGTACATAGTTCACGATGTTCCGATGTAGTATTACGTTGTAAGTAAAGTATACTTTTATATACTACTAAGGAAACAAAATAAAATAAGGAAACAAATCCTAACTAGAGGAAGGAAGCTAGTCTAGCTACCAGGTTCAAGTTAGTTTCCGACTCTGCAACAAGAGATCAAATCCTAACTACTCTAGAAAAGAAAGGACACCAGGGATCGGCCTCCAAAAGAAATGCCCCCAGCGTGGCAGCGTCTTCGATCGCCACCGGCGAGGGCGCCGACATGACCCGCCACCGCCGCAGCCGCTCGGTGCTGGCCGTGCTGGAAGACGACGATCTCCTCTGGGAGATACTCCTCCGCCTCCCGCCGCAGCCGTCCTCCCTCCCGCGTGCCTCCACGGTCTGTAAGCGGTGGCGCCGCCTCACCACCGATCCCAGGTTCCTCTACCAGTTCTACATGCATCACCGAAGCCACTCTTCCTTGGCTTCTTCGAGTACCACAAAGGCATCATGTTCATTCTAGTTCTGAACCCTCCCGACTGTATCCCTCCCACGCGCTTCGACCTTGTACGATATGGCGGCTACCGCGACGATGATGACAGCATGCTCCACTTCCCCATTGAGAACATTGTACTTGGGTGCCGTCACGGCCTTGTCCTCGTTGGGGACTATTTGTGGAGAAAATTCATTGTGTGTGACCCATAGTTTTAAATAGCCGGCTATGGCTCCGCTATAGCCTTTTCAGCAGGATGCCGCTAAATAGTCGCCTTCATAAAAAGCCCGCTATAGCCTGCTATAGCCCCTATAGATGATTTGAAGGCTCACCGCTATTTTCCATAGCCCGCTATTTAAAACATTGGTGTGACCCCATCACCAGCGAGCAGTGCCACGTGGCCGTCCCTTTTTGGAGTTCCAGGGTGAGTGCTTCAACGGGGCGGTGCCCTGCATTGACCGGGATAAGGGCCACGTGCACGGCGCATGCCATTCGAGCCCCTCCCCCTTTAAGGTGGTGTTGGTGTCCATGTACAGAGAATACAACGATAATTATGGACAACCCATCGCCCGCGTTTACTCCTCGGAGACTAGCACATGGAGTGGTCTCATCTCTAGAGAGGCTTTACATAATAAGTGTTCTCATATTGGTCCTAGCACCCTTGTTGGTAATGTCCTTTACTGGCCTTTACATAATTGGGGAGACAACATGCTTGAGTTTGATTTGGACACACATAACCTTACTGTGATCAAGGGCCTCCCAGTATGTATGATTCCGGCAACTCCCAGATCATCCAGGCAGAGGATGGCACCACTGGTATTGCCATGTTGTCTTACCATACCCTTCAACTGTGGCAAAGGAAGGTCAATCATCGGGGCGTTGCCATATGGTTTTCACGCAATACTGTCGCATTGGGTAACCTTCTTAACACCCCTCCTCGAACTGGGAGAAAGAGGGAATGGCTTGGATTAGTGGGGTATGA
The DNA here is from genome assembly GCA_021437245.1 of Aegilops speltoides. Classification (NCBI taxonomy): domain Eukaryota; kingdom Viridiplantae; phylum Streptophyta; class Magnoliopsida; order Poales; family Poaceae; genus Aegilops; species Aegilops speltoides. The sequence goes on from CM038143.1 coordinate 9,247,135, forward strand.
TGAGGATACCGATGTAGTAATATTTTTAGTTATGAGAAGTGGTGTCTATATGGTTGAACTCAAGTCAATGCAAACCAAGAAACTAAATGGGACCCGTTCTCCAAATTATTGTTACGCATTCACGAGTTTCTTCGCACCAGGTTACTTGCAGAAGTCGTGATTTTGTATTGATGAAGTGGTCATGAGTTTGTACACAAGTGCTTCTGTTAGATATTATCTTTATCTGTATTGGGTTACTGGCAGGTTATTTCTTTTGCGTTCTTCAGATGAAGAAAGGGCTACTTGCAGTTTTCTGTTGTCACTGAGTTTGTCGCACATCAGTATGGTCGGCAGCGTTAAAAAATTATTATCTGAAGAAGCTTACGGAATGCATATCCCTTGGTATAGCTATGTTTGTAATGCTTTTTTTGTTGAAAAAGGAGGCTTGCCCCCGGCCTCTGCATCTGAGTGATGCATACAACCATCTTATTAAAAGGCTAGGTTTCTCATGTAGCAATATGATTTTCAATACCGTAGTATTAATGCAGGTTGGTTTTTGTTATATGTTGCTTATGTACGTGCTTGCGCTTGGGAGCTCCTAACTCTCCGTCCATCACAATTTCAGCCCCAAGTATCACCAAAAGGTTTGTGTTGAGTGTGCTTCTCAGCTTTGGTTTGAAAAGCATGACATCTCCATCGATACAATGTGATCATGATCCACCCGTGCTCCCTCTGTTTTTTGCTCCATTTGCCTTGAGATGAATATCAGGAAATCAATGGGTTAACTGTTGCACACTGCAGGAAATTAATGGGTTAAGCTGGTTGGTGGTTAAGGAGGATTCTTGGTGTAGTTGATCTATTTGACTTGTGACAGCAACCGGCAATATAACATTGAAGGAAAACTCATGAAATGCTCCGATCTGAAGCTTCGAAGGTACATAAATAAGCTTTCTGGAGAAGCTTTGGTGAATTATTTAGCTAGAGATGATTAGTATTTGCATGAAAGTATTACGAATTTAGTTATGACTTCTCTCAAGAAACTCTAACTATTAACCCATGTAATTTGACGGACCCATGGTGGATTTGGAGAACTACGGTTGGCGTAATTCCATGTTCCATCAGAGTTCAAAATCATTTTGGCAATGTGCTACTTCTGTGACAAGAAAGATATGAAGAGAAAGGCTACACTAGTACGTCGTGGTCTCCTCAGCAATAGAGTTGCTCCTACCTCATGTTACAACCAGTGGAGAGGGAAACACGGAGATGTTATATTTATTTGCGCAGGAGCTTTGCAGCGGACGAATAATTCTGGTTTCTGCAAAATTGGTTGCTTGGGCCACTATGCAAAAATGCCTGAACATGTAACAACTCACGTATTGTGTACGTGGATATGCGAACCCGTCTGTTACTCGCTGTTTTCTTGAGTCTCTGACGCATCACCCCCATAATGCAGGTTCATGCATTACTTCCAATATATGTCAAACCCTTATGTACTTGAGACAAATGCATAATACATAGCGTGGTTGAGAAGGACGAAACCACTTTACTCAACATCTCACTAACTTTGATGGTAGACACAAATGTGCATCTTCATAGTAAAGCTGCATGTAAATGTGGTCCATCCTAAGCTGGGAAGGTATATAAATAAGCTCTCATGAGAACACATCTCTATAGTTTAGATAGAGAGAACACCGTGCACGGCACTACGCCGCAGGGGCGAGCTGGCCGCCAATTGGGGGCATACATATATACCACTAGGTTTGGGAAGGATCGAGTACTCAATTACCACTGCTCCTTCTCTTTCGACTAGTCATGATAGGTGTAATCTTGTGAACCAGTGGCGCCGCCAAACTCATGTTACATACTAAGTAGAGTATCACTTATATGTGCCCACTCACATATTTGGCCTATCATGATTAACCAAATCATGCTGCACTGCGAATGTCGTGGCGCGGTGTCGAAGCGAGTCGAAGGTGCCAAATAGATGTACCAGCGCATGTATGGCAAGAAATTTGAGCAATTGTCCTTCATGCCGAGTTAATTCTAGTCATGGAATGTTACCTTATGGATAGCCTTTTAGGATCTAGTATAAGTCAAATATAATTAATCAAACTTATAGTTTATTCCAATGAGGTTTATTTATCAAGGAGAGAATGAGTTCCCAAAATTTGATGGCTGAAAAACCATGTCTCCAACAAAATGATCCTAGCACTAGCACCATCATAGCATGCGCGATTTCATATTACTCAATGTATACCATGCATCTGGACCAGAGAATGGTGGAACAAGGAAAAAATCTGGGACACGAGGTAGAAGCAACAGAGCCCCCACTAGTTCAACACACACACTTGTTCGCTTCAGTATCATGTAGAGTTACATACTTCATGCCCACATATATACAGTATCATGCAGAGTTATATTTTGTTTGCGATTAACAGCAGGAAATTACGGTGCGCTGCCGGAAACAACTAATGAATGCAAAATTGCTATTTGGTCTGAACTAAGTGAATGTCAGAAAATTGCTCTAGAGCTGACTGAACTGTGGTTTCAATGGTAGTTAAAAATACAGTGATCTGTTGGATACCTTGTTCAGCTGTTCCAGTGATTTATCTCCATCCGCTTGAGTATTTCCTGCGGCACTTTCCTCCTCACTGAACTGTTCATGAAATCCTGATTGACACTTTTGTTACCAGTCTCACGTTAGCAGTCAGATTAATGATGCCAGTATTAGAGCATATGTAGCAGATCCGGTATACCCCGTCTTAGAGCATCTCTAGCAGATCCGGTATACCCCGTCCCGCAAAAATCGGTTTACAGGATACCGCAAAAAGTCTCGGCTGCTTCCACCATGAGGATCTTGTCAGGATGGACAGAGTGCCAGCGCTCGAGCTCACAGCAAGACGCCATTCTCATCGATCTCGCGGCGGCGGCGGCGGCGGCTAGCTAGCGCAGGACACAACAGCTGCAGCTAGCTATAGCGACGGCAGCAGCAATTGGCTCACGGGGCCGTGACAGCTCGCATGGCCACAGCTAGGGTCCAGTGGTCGCCGGCATTGAGGTGTTCCGGCAAGGTCGCCCTCGGGGAAGACTGTGGCGGGAGCTGAAAGTTCCCTCCCGTCAACCGTTTCTTGTTTTTCAGGCCCATCTAAAAATGAAAATGTTTCGAGCCGGGGCACCGGCTGAACCTTTGGGCTGGTCGCTTCCTTCTTCCTCGCGTCTTCCGCATCTCGCACAGCAGCACCCCCACATCTCGCCGGGGCGCGCACACCGCGCTCTCCTGCTGCCTCCCCCCCTCCCCGTCGCAGCACCATGCCTTCCCTCCCGCTCGACCATGCTCTCAAGCCCACGGCGCCCATCCCACCCTGCGTGGTGACCATCCATCTCGCCGGTGACCGAGGTGACCATGGGAGATGCTGCAACCGGGGGCGACGGGGTGCTACCATGGGGATGTCCATGTGCCGCAACCCCACGGCGGCCAGGGTGCGTGACGGCGATGACCGAGGTGACCGCAGGCTGCAACCGTAGCTTTTCCGTCGCGGATAGCCGTTTGAGGCTTTTTCGATATATGGTTGAAGCTTTCTCTGTCAACGTTTGCAACTTTTCTCTGGTTGTAGTGTCTGGTTGGAGCATTTTTGTCCAACGGTTGAAGCTGTTTTCATACACAGTTGAAGCTTTTTCCATCCATGCTTCAAGCTTTTTTGTAAACATTTGAAACTTCTTTCGTTTTGAGCAACGCTTTGATTAACGCTCTCTCCTATCATATGGTTGAAAAAAATTCCATCTAAGATTGAAGCATTTTCGCACCAGCAGTTGCAAATCCCCCCTGTTTTCGAAGTGTTGGTTGAAGCTTTTCTATCTAGGGGTTGAAGCTTTTTTTCCATCGTTTTGCAACAGAGGGCATGTGCAACGGTTCAAGCCTTGCCTCGATTCAGTCATGAGCTCGTCGTCGAGGGTGCGCGACCGGTGATCGTCGCCACCGGAGCTCCGACCGTTGCAGCGGAGTTGTGGCCGTTGCTGGGGGGAGCTACAACCAGGGCACGCGATGCTGCACGCGTCCAGCCGGTGTGAAACACAAGCGAGGGCGGCAACCGGCGGCGGGGACGGTGACCGGCATGGGGGCCGGCGAAGCTCGGTGGTACTTCGATGCCGGGGGCCTCACTCATCCATGGCGGCTAGATGCGTAGGAGGAGGAAGAAGAAGAAGCTGGGGGCGATTTGTTGTTTTTTTGGATCCAACAGCAGCGCGGCTCACATCCAACGGCCCAGGCTGGACCGGCCGAAACTTTCGGCCGGTGCACCGGCGACTATTAGCGCCCATCTAAAAGTTGCCCCATTCCCATATATATAACGGAAACGGCCAAGAATATGCTGCACCCCCAAAAAAATGATCCGGGATGATCGAATATAAGGGATCTATTCGCGACGGAAAAATCGCCTCCACCCCGTAAACCGGCAGTTATTTTGCCGGATGGACCGGTTTACGGAATCTTACCCGTAGATTTATTTTTTAGCTAAGTATTACCCCCAGTTTTGTTTTAGAATATAGTACGAGTATTGCCCCTAGATTGGCGATGAGAAATTTACTATGCGAATGGATTGTATGAACATCGGATTGGGGGTCCAAAGAAAGAAAAGTATCCAGCCCAGTAAAGTATGGACAGCCCAGCAAGAAGGAGAAGCGTCATGACAATTTAAACTTGCGGCAGGACAACCCTAGTACGTCTTCTGCTCAGACTCTATCGATCCCCAACGCCCAACCAAATCTGCAGCTGTGAGAGCGACGGCGCCGAAATGACCAGCCGCCGCCGCCGTGGAACCTCGCCGGTGGCGCCTCGGTCGCCGCTCGAAGACGAAGATCTGCTGATGGAGATCCTCCTCCGCCTCCCACGGGAGCCTTCCTCCCTCCCCCGTGCATCCGCCGTACGCAAGCAGTGGGGACGCCTCACGGCTGACCCCAAGTTCGTCGCCCGCTTCCGCGCCCACCACGAGAAGCCACCTCTCCTTGGAGTCTTCGAGCTCGGCCACGAGATCAGGTTCCGCTCCGTCCTGGACCCTCCAGAGTCCAGACAGCATCCCGCCGGAGCGCCTCTCCCTTGGACGCTACAGCAACCCCAGGCATACCAAAGTGCTTGGTTGCCGGCACGGCCGCGTCCTCGTCAAAGACTGGGTGCGAGATGAGGTCGTTGTGTGTGATCCTATCACCGGCAAGCAGCACCGGGTGTCTATTCCGCCCAAGTTCAATGAACGCTACCCCTGCCTCAACGGGGCGGTGCTCTGTGCTGCCGGCGGCCAGGGCCATGTGCATGGCGGCTGCCACTCGTGCCCTTTCAAGGTGGTCTTGGTGTCCGAACTGGATCATCGACCCATCGCTTGTGTTTACTGCTCGGAGACCGGCATCTGGGGCGATATCATCTCAACAGAGGCTACAAATACTATTTTTGATATGTCTCCTAGTCCTAGCACCCTTGTTGGTAATGTTCTTTACTGGCCGTCTACCTATGGGCGAGACAACATACTTCAGTTTGATTTGGACAGTCAGAACCTTAAGGTGATTAGAGGGCCTCGCTGTATGAATAATAGGTTGATCAACCACTTTCAGATCATCCAGGCAGAGGATGGTGTTGTTGGTCTCATCGTGTTGTCTTGCCATAACCTTCAAATGTGGAAAAGAAAGGTGGACTGTAAGGGTGTTGCCATCTGGTTGAGGCAGAAGACTGTTGCGTTGCGTAACATTCTTGAGCTCCCTCCTAAGATTAGGAAAAGGAGGGAACTGCATGGAAAATTTGTTGGTCACGATGAGGACAACAATGCAATGTTTTTATATATCAACGGCAATGTCTATATGGTTCACTTCAAGTCAATGCAATCCAAGAAACTCAAGGGGGTCGGTTGTGCTAGTTACTGTTATCCTTTCACAAGTTTCTATCCACCAAGTGAGTGCTCATCCTTGGTCTTTATATTTTAGGACTAACCGAATCTAGTTATGCTCTGGATATGATCGCTCACATATAGTTATTGCTATTCTTGAATGTTCACTTACAACTTGCATTTAGTAAATAATTTCTGGTAATAAAACTTAGTAATTGTCCCTCTGCTTAGATGGACCAACTTATAGCCATATTATTTTAGTATCTATCATCTTTTGGATACAATTGTCTTCTATCCTCGAAAATACCAAATCAACTGTAAAATAAGTAACTTAGTTGTCACGCGTTTGAAACCTCAAAGCTAGCTATAACTTTTTATTAGTTATTCTCTGTTTTGATCTTGCTATTAATCATAACCCCATCAAATTAACTTCCATTCAATACATGCTTTCTGTAATAGTGATTTTGTCATTTGTTAATGACCCCTCATGCATGTAATTGTTACATTTGTAATAACACATAAATGATAAATTTCTTGTATCAGGATCCATTTATTTAAAATAGAAACATAATAACTAGTGTCACTTTTGGTTGGTAGAGTTTGTTGTTTTGGCATAATTTTGTCTTGCTTGACAATGAATGAGTTTACATGGGTATTTTTACCTTTTTTTCTTCTTACCGACTATATTATCAATTATGAGATAGCTAAGTATATTGTATTTTATGAATATTTCTTTCATTTTATGACAGAAGTGGTTTTGTTTATCTATTGCTAGTCTCAAGTGACTTATAACACATCTATTGCTCACAAATAATTAGAACATCTATAAAAGTCAGTTATTTTGATCAAATTACAACATCTTCGCAACTCTCACACGTGCCTTCTCTTATCCATTTTCCTTTATTGTCGAATTTATTGACTGACTTCTTATGCTTATAGGCACAACTATTACTGCTGAATATGGAGCTAAAATGTTAGGATGACTGTCTGATTTGATGTGCTAATGGGCTGAAATGGTTCAATAGGTAAGAAGATCTTCTGAATATAGTTTGTGAAATTTAGATTATTTGATTATTTTTCTTTGGATATTATCTCGTGGCCAATGTTCGGATATAGGGATTCGTACATGCTAATAACATAAACAAACAATTAAAATAGTTGTGATGCTAAGTAAAAATGACTCATGTTCCATCATAATTGATATGCAAATGATCCACATATTGTATTTCCAAAGTCCTCCCATGATTTGGCTTGTTCATATTTTATAAGTTGAAAGCAATGTATTTGTAGACCATTTATTTACTATTAGAAACATAAGTTTCATCATTCACCACCCCCACCAAACAAATTTGTGTGAAAAAACTGATGGCTTTACTTTCTTGTCATTGGTATTCTCAGGAGATATAGCCAGTAATATGATATAATTCTACTTTGTGTGTGTGTGTGTGTGCCGGGGGTATAATATAACTATTTTCTATATTGTTGAGTTGGTTTTTTGTTGTTGAGCTGATCATAAGTTTGTACGTACCTCTTGTCCGTACACTGTGTAACATAGGTGAGTCTGTTTTATTTTCTATTCATTCATGATGGGTTACTAACAAATGAATACTTTGGTTTTTCTCCAGGTGAAGAAAGGGCTGCTGCAGTTGCTAGTTGTCACTGAGTTTGTCGCAACACATTAATGTGGTCAGCGGTGTTGATATGTTTTCTTCAAAAACATACCGTGCTTTAGTCTAGCCAAGTATGTTATATAGCAGGATGCTTTTGAACACCTAATCCAGGGAATTTCAGCTTAATTATCCTAATATTATTTCAAGTCCAATTTCATCCTGTCTTGCTTTTTCTACTTGTGTGTGCATGTCAGCTCTTCTCTTGAGCCATGCCAATTTCTGCCACATGTATCAGCATTTGGGATCATATGCTAGGAAAAATAATATTGCATTCCTTTGTAGACATGGATGCTTATTATTATGGCGAATACATTGGTGAAATAATTGGTGACATTCAGTTTGTAGGCACTCAAAACTCTATTTAGTTGGATTTCAGGTTGCCACAATTCTTTGTACAAAGACTGTCTTGAATGTCTTAAGCTACATATAGTTGGATTTGTGTTTGTTTCTTTGATTGTTAGAAGAAGACAAGAAATGCTTCAGTGACATTTAGTTAAGTATTCTGTTGATCCCATGATATCCTAACAAATACCTAGTTATTAGCCTCCTTGCTTGTCAGTTACTTACATAAAAAAGACCTTTTGGCATGTAGAATTACCTTTGTTTTATCCATCAATCTACTATTTTTTCTGATAGTGATATTCTAACAAGAAATATATACAAATACCGTGTATATATAGTGCCAGTATCTTGTCCTATAGTTGTACTAATAATCGGAGGCCAGAGTCAGGTCTGGGTCAATTATCAGTGGGTTGCCTCAGTAAAAGAGGATTGATTCTCGGAGATACCCACTTTTTTCTCATCACATTATTTATTTTTTTGAACAAAATGATTCGGTACTTCGATGCCATGCTGGCTGCAATGCTGGTGTGTATACAAAAGTACTCCCTATGCTCTTATATTTCTTTACAGAGGATTATTATTTAGGGAAGATGATAGCATGTTTGTTACTTTCTGACATCCAGAAGTTCATTTATTTGTACCATTTTACAGATTATGCATTCTATTTGCAAATCTGTCTCGAGGTGCATGCATTCTGGCATGAACTGGAACTTGCAGCAGAAAAGTTTGCAGTTATCTTTTTTCTTCTTTTCAAATCATGATCTGGATGGACCGTATATAATTGTGAGATGGATGCTACACAAAAGGAACTTGCTCTGGTGTTAGGAAATCTCACTGGAAAACAGGTGCGACTTATCTGGTCTGCTGAAAGTAGTAGTAATTACAAGATTGAGGAAAAACTAGTAGCCCGCTGGTTCAAAAAGTCGGTTCCTGGGGCAGCTCCTCAAAGTAGGCTGCCCCAAAAAGGAATTTGTGTGAGATGAGAAATCATCTAGGAGTATCTTGCAACCAAAGTTAGTATCATTCATTTCTCTATAATGACAGTTGTCAAACATTGCCTGAATGAAACCAAGCAACTGTCAACCATTTTCATTTCTGGAGCAAAAGGACCATGTTACATTTTCAGCAGATGGTTTGAATGCGTAAAAACATTCAGAAAAAGGGAAACGCTAGCAACAATGCAGTCTTTCTCAGTCAAATAACTATCACAAACCACAATTACGATTATTACAGCATCCATATGGCAGGCAGGCAATCCAAGGTGCACATCTCCACTTGCAGTTGTTTCAGGGTTTATCTGCAAAATCGGTTATAGCCTCGGTGTGCCAGGTCGTGCGTTTGGTGGCGCAAAAATAAACTCACGTTAAGGGGCTAGCTAGCCTGGTCTGGCAAGAAAACCCTTGCTCGGCAGGGATAGATGTATTGTCTGATATAACCAGAATCCAACCGTTGTTGACAAAACATTCCGTCCAGGAAAAATTCTGCTCTGTTTCTTCCTCCAATTATATGAAGATATACTCATTATTGCTTATATTTGACTAAAGGAAGGAAAACCACACTTCATATATCCTGGCAAAACACTTCAGCAGGGGCGACATGTTTTTGTAATTCTTTAGAGATGCATGTCCCTCACTTTTACCATATTTCATATACACATGCATCGGTAATCTTTGCTTCTTCTCAAGATAAGCCCCCTCAGTTTTTCCTCTCCAGAGATAACCTCTGGTTTCCATTGTTTCTAGGTCCTAGCTAGCTGTATTCAGTTTCCATTGTCTATTCATGAAAAATTCACACAACCTAGAACTAGGAAAAGTGTAATTCTCCAAATGCAGCTAGAAAACAAGTGTGGTGTATATCATAACTACAAGTGTACACGTCAACTTTTATCTTGGGTTTATGCATCATTTCCATTTTATTTCAAACCTTAATGACTTTGGGCCTATTGCACAATACACAAGCTTGGTTGAAAAGGACGAAACTACTTTACTCAACATATCACACCTATGTTGATGGCGGCCACCAATAAGATCTTCATATTAAAGGTGATGTAAATACACCCATCCTAAGCCCGGAACGTATATAATAATATAAATGAGCTATCATGGTAGCACTATGGTGTAGTATAGGCAAAGAAAATGCACCGGGGAGCACTGTGGTGTATAATAGGCAGAGAGAACACAACGGGGAGCACCATGTGCCAAGTTAGCTGCAAACTGGGGGCATACATGTATGCTGTTGGGCTTGTGAAGGATCGAGATTTTGGTTACCACTTTCTGTTCAGAAGTATCTAGTCGTAGTCGATATGATCTTGTGAATCGATGGTGCCAACAAGCTCATGTTAAAAACTTATAGTACAGTATCACATATATAGTTCTAGTAAGTTAGCTGATTAACCATTAACATAGTAATCTTTCTATTTATAAAAATATAATTAACAAATGATAAATGCAAGCATTTCTGTAGTCATTTTAGGAGTGCTACGACAATCCATAAAGTAGTACTCCCTCCGATCCATATTACTTGTCTTAGATTTATTTGGATACGGATGTATCTAACACTAAGAAATGTCTATATACATCCGTATCTAGACAAATCTAAGACAAATAATATGGATCAGAGAGAGTAATGCAGATGAGCAGGTAATATCATATTATTATTGTCACACCCACTTCTCGCTTCTCGCTTCCATTGGTGGGCATGGCAATAATATGATTTCACTTAAATCTCACGTAATGTCTACATTGTTGATAACTAAACATTAATTGAATGGTTGTTGTAAATGAAGATTCTACTGTACTAGATCTCTTCGACTTGTGACAGCGACTGGCAATTTGACATTGAAGGCACATACAGGAAATGCTTCCATCTGAAGCATTGAAGTTATATAAAGATGCTTTGAATAGAAGGTTTGGTGTGGTTAGTATTTGCACGAAAATATCAAGAATTTAGTTCTGTCTTATCTCTCATGAAAGTCTAGCTATTAACCCATACGTACCGATGGCAAATTCTCCGCGATGATTGGTGTGATTCTATTTTCCATCAGTTTTAAGTCGTTCGGCAGCATGGTATTTCTTCAGTTGCTCCTACCTCATGTTATAACCAGTGGCGCGCTGAAACACAAAGATGTTATATAACTATTTGGCACCAGATTTTAGTGAACAAATAGTTCTAGTTGCTGCAAAATTGGTTGCTTTGATAACTATAAAAACTGGCCCCAAGCTCATAGATAGATATTTTATGATGGTGTGTATGAATTTGCATGTTGCATGCAGATTGTTTTAATCTCTGCCATTTTTCCAAGTGCTGGATGAACATCGAATTATCCCGACCTTCATCTTCATACACATATCAATTACACAATAAAATTTTATAACATTGTAGTAATACTGCATGGTTTTAAAGGTACAATTTCATTCGTGTTAGTAAAGTGCAATTTAAAGTGACTGGTATTTGCGAAAAAATTGAACAAAGAATTATTTAAAGTGTTGTTCTCCAAATGCAGAAAAAGGGAGGAAGGTCTATAACGTACCTATGAGTGTACACAATTGTTCGAATCGCTAGGAAATGACAGGCATGTCCCCTCATCACCCTATAACATGGCGGGTTTATGCATCATTCCTATATATTTTAAAGCCTTATGACTATGAGCCGACTGCATAACACAAGTGTGGTTGAGAAGGACGAAATAACTTTACTGAACAACTCACTAACTTTGATGGTAGCCACCAATACCCATTTTCATATTAAATGCACATGTAAATACATAAATTCTAAGACGGAGTGGTATATAAACAGTCTAAGATAGGAACACTTTGGTGTAGTATAGGCAGAGAGAACACAATGTAGAGCATTGTACACCAAGTTGGCCGCTAACTGGCGGCATGCATATTTTGCCACTGGGCTTGGGAAGGATCGAGAATTCAGTCACCATCCGTCCATGTTGTCGGCCTACTTCTAATCGGTGTAATCTTGTGAATCCATGATGCCACCAAACCCACATTGATTTGGTACATGGTAAATAGGGTTTCACACGTGTCAATCTAGATGCAAACACCCGTGCCATCAAATCAAGGAAAAGAAATCTTCGGCATCCACACACTTCCTCATTAGATTCATGAAATTCCTCAAACATAGGATCAATCATAGGAGTGTGTGGGGGTTCCGTGAGGATTTCTCCCAGTTGTAGGACGATGTGGTGCTGGTTCACGGGGTGCTGCACCGCCGACACCGCTTGGATCTTGTGGAGTGGCAGGATTGGTTCCTGCGGAGTGGAAGGAATGGGATCAACCCAGTTTTATAGTTTTGTTCAGAAAAGATTAGTTCTTTGAATAACAAAACCCATTCCTGATTATTGATGGCTGAAATGAAATCATACCTTGTAAATGTGTATCTAGCACTAGCACCACCGTAGCAGAAAGACACACATTAAAAAAAATGGGAAACGTTTACAATCGGCACGCCGGCGGAACGCTCGGCCGGTCGCTCGCGTGATGCACTCTATCACGGGCCCATCCAGCGCACATGAAACCCTGGCGCCGCTTTTAAGAGCGTTTTTACCTTATCTCGTCCACTCACGTCCAGCCTTATCTTCTACCTCTTTTTTCTGCTCTCACAGTCACACAACGCTACTACTATCTCTTAGCGTACCAGTCAATCCGCCATGACCACTGGTTTTGAGCTGAAGCTAATACACTATGGAAGAATCGAGGAAGGCAGGGGGACACTGCCAGCCGGTGGCCGCTATCCTCTCTTGCCATAGTGCCAAGAACGCGCAACCAGGCGGATTGACCATCGAGGAAGGCAGGGGACGCCACAATCGGCGTCCCGAACGCGGCGACCAGTGCTAGATTGGGAACCAGCTTGGCCGCGAGCTGCTACCAGCTTGGCTAGAGCTGCATCCTGCAAGGGCGAAGATGGAACGGCGGGACGCCGTGCTACAATGGCGGTCGTGTGAGATGCTGGAACCGGCTTGGCCACGAGCTGCAACCGCGATGTCTGGATGCTGGAACAGGCGGTCAGCTGCGAGCAGGGCGGGCAGCAACACCTAGTTTCTTTTTGCTGGAAGCGACCGCCAGCGATGCTACAACCTCATCGACGAATGCTACCACCATCAACGGCAAGAGCTGCAATCAGCGACGGCGAGCTACAACCTGCTTCGGTGAGCAGTGGTGAACCAGTGGCGATGCTACAACCTCATCAAAAAATGCTACCACCGTCAACGGCAAGAGCTGCAAGCAGCGACGGCGAGCTACAACCTGCTTTATTGAGCGGCGGTGAACCAGAGGCGATGCTGCAACCTCATCGACAAATGCTACCACCGTCAACGGCAAGAGCTGCAAGCAGCGACGGCGAGCTACAAACTGCTTGAATGAGCGGCGGTGAACCAGCGAGATGCTACATCCGGGAGGTAGGAATGCTTCAACGGCGAGCAGGAAAAGCTTCAACGGTGACGATGTTTTTCTGCGACCAGTCGGGCGAGCTGTTTGTGCTTCAACAGCGGCAGTCGCGGAACTGCAACGACGGGGAGTGGCGGAGTTGAGACGGCGTGCCCCCGTGCAGCAATCACAGCGCGGTCGGGAGCTGCAATGGCGTCGCCCCGTGCAGCACAGCAACGACGAGCTGCTGCCGGGAGGGGTCGCGCACTCGAAGCCGCTGACGAAGACGACGAGGAGGGAGTTGCTGCTCCACGTCGGGGACGAGGACGGGATCAAGGGGAAGAGAGATCTGAGTGGAGGAATGGAGAATTTTTCCTCCAGAGAGAGTCGTGACTCGTGAGGCAGGGGAGGAAGAAGATCGTGTGGGAGGGAGAGAAAAGAGGATCTGACGGTTACGCGTTTGTCAAATCGAGGGTTGTCGTTGGACCGGCCGAAAGTTTCGGCCGGCAGACCGGCGCCTATCACCCGCCAAAAAAAATTGGGTCACGATGTAGCAGCAGCATAGCAGCTACACTCCAGACTCCACCCAACCCCATCACCTAGCCCACATCCTCTCGGTCTCGACGGCGCCTCTGTACGCCCAAATCCAAACCACCGACGAGGCAGCCGGAGTGAACCACCGCCACAGCGCATGCATCCATCCCCAGATCCATGAGAGGGGGCTGGAAGGAGCCGAGATTGCAACCCGCATGCCTCCACCCCCAGACCCAGGCGACCGAGGAGGGAGACGGAATGATTCGCCACCTCGCCGGAGGCGCCTGCCTCCCTGCCGGTCAGTGACGATCTCCTTCAAGAGAACCTCCTCCTCCTCCCACCGCATCCGTCCTCCCTCCCGCGCGCATCCGTCGTCTGCAGGCGCTGGTGACGGCTTAGCCACCGACCCTCGATTCCGCCGTCGCTTCCGCATCCACCACCGCAAGCCGGCTCTCCTCAACGTCTTCAAGCTAGGCAACATGGAGATAGTCTTCACCCCCACCCTGGGCGCTCCCGACCGCATCCTCCCGAGTGCTTCGACCTGCGAGTCGGAACCAGCGGCCGCACGAGGGCCCAACTGCTCGGGCCGCCACGGGAGGTTTTTAATTTCAGAAGTAAAATATATTTTGGACCTTACTGAAATATATGAAATTTCGGAAATTACACATATTTCAGATTTTGGCATTTCAAATTTCACTTTATTTTAATGAATTTTAACATAATTTAAACTTATTTTAAAATTAGTTTGAATCTGCATCGAAATTTCAGGGTTTAAAATATTTCGGAGCCCAATGAAATATATGAAATTTCGTTGGAATTGTTAACCATGGGCCGCGTCCTCCTTATGGACGATGGGCGGAAACAGATTCTTGTTTGTGACCCCATCACCGGCAACCACGGCCGCGTTGACGTTCCACTGGAGTTCAGAGAGTTGTATGACCCTGGGTTGTGCTCCGCGCCACCTCCGAGCAGGGCCACGTGCACGGCAGTAGTTGCCTCTCAAGCCCCTTCAAGGTGGTCCTGATGCAGCAGTCCTGTTCCGAGATGTTGGACGTTCATCGTTCCATCGCTTGTATTTGCGCCTCGGAGACCAGCATATGCTGCAATATCATCTCAACGGATGCTCCATGTAAGATTGAATACGCTAATACTGGAATCCTTGTTCGCGATGCCCTTTACCGGACATCTGCTTCTCACATATCCAACATGTTTGTTGTGGATCCAGATCGGCTCACAAATGACATAATTGAGTTTGGTTTGGATACACAAAGCTAATTTTGATCAAAGGGCCTCTTGGCATGAATTATTCACACCTCCATCAGATCGTCCAGGCAGAGGATGGTGCTCTTGGTCTTGCCTTATTGTTGTATGACAAATATCGTAGATTCCAAATGTTTCAGAGGAAGGTTGATTGTCACGGTATCTCCACATGGCTGCTGCACAAGACCAATGAGATGGATAATATTCTTGGGCTCCGTCCTCAGATTGAGTGAGCGATGAGACTGATAGAAATACTGGGGTACAATGAGGATAATGGTGAAATTTTGTGTATGCACATGGCAGTATCTACACTGGTGAACGTATGTCAATGCAACAACTCGCTATATCAATGACTATCATTCCTTTCACGAGTATCTCTACACCAGGTGATTGCTCACCCTCAGTCCTTATTTTTCTGTAGTAATACAATCCATGTAACATTTTGTACATGCTTCCTCGAATACCTTTATTGTGTTTCTTGAGTGTTCAGTACTCAATACCATAGCAAATAACAACTAAATCCCAGTTTGCAACTGTCGCTTTGCTAGATAGATGAACTTATAGGTTTATGTTTTATATCACCACTCAACGTAGCTTTCACCTATCTAAAGTCTTTGCAGACGCCAAATTAAGTGTGAAGTTCCTAACTCAGTTGGCATTTTGGGAACCTCAAAGCTAGTTATATCCTTTGATTAGTATTTGTCCCAATTTTCATCTTGTTATCAATTTTCTTTTCACTCGTGATAACCTTCATGTACACTCCATAAATTTGTCCCTGTCCCTAGCATGTGGATTGGGGCTTGTTTCTCTCTCTCTCTTGTCAACCTGTACTCGAGATAACCTTCATGCAGTTTTGCTGCAGCGAATTCAGCACCGCCTTGCCAAACAGCCTTGGTCCACTAATATAAGAAATGACTAATGGCAGCGAGAACCGATGCATAGTTAGTGTGACAAAACAGAAACTGCGTAGCAGCAGATGTAGGACCAACGAACAACGTAAGGGGGCCTACCACCACTTTACTTTGTCAGGCCCAAGCCTGGCCCTGCCTGAACAAAAAAAATTGTAGGTATGTGCCCGGCCTGAACACTTAGCCAGACCCTGCCCGTCCGGGTTCAGGCTGGGTCATTGGGCTGGGCTGCCCATGCCCAGGTATAGGTCAGGGCAAACGAAGCCTCTAGCAGCAGAAAGAGAGAACCAATGAACAAACCCCCTCCCCCGTGGGGAGCTCCTAAGGCGCGCCTTTAGCGCCCGTAACACGTACTGGCGCCCACGCGCTGCCTACCTGGGCCTGGCCCAACAAGGCCGACGCGCCTGGTTAACCGCTCTCAGGATTCGAACGCGAAAAAACAGCAAAAGGCAAAAAAGGTGCGACTCTCAGGATTCGAACTAGAGACCATGTCTTCCTGTACGGGTATGCATAACCACTAGAACTACTTAACTTTAGTGAACTATTAAAGCACCAACAGTATAAGAACAAGCGACCGGTTCATAAAATTTGAAAAAAATTCGTCAAAATCTAGAAAAAGTTCATCAAATTTGAAGAAAGCTCATGGAATTTAAAAAAAATGTATTTTTAGTTTTTTGTTCGTGATTTCAAAATGTGTTCATAGTTTTAAATTTATTCACTTTTTCAAATTTTGTTCACAATTTGAAATTGTTCAGTATACATCAAAAAAATGTCCAATGGATATTTAAATGGTTTTTCAATGCATACCACAAAATTGTTCAATGTGTAGTTAAAATTTGTTCAGATTATATTACAAAAAAGTTCAATGTATAAAATTTGTTCATCTTATATCAAAAACATGTTTAAATATGTTTTAAATTATTTCAATGTATCACACAAAAATGTTCGCGGTGTAGTTAAAAATTGTTCATCGTACACCGAAAAATGTTCAGTGTATATTTGAAACTCGTCGTATATAAATTTTTGTTCATGTTCTCAATAATTGTTCACGTTTTAAAAAATTATGTAATTTGAAAATTTTCATCAAATTTTAAAAAAAGTTCATCGAGTTGATAACTGTTCATTCAATTTTAAAAATTTCACGAAATTAAAAAATTCGCATTTTTAAGAAAATAAAAAAGGAAAATGAGAAAAGAAAAAGAAAAAAGGAAACAGAAAAAAAAAGAAAAAACGGCCATAAATCAACGAGCAGTGAACCTATTGGTGGGCTCTCGCGGCCTACGTAAATAAAAGAACCAAAATAAGTAAATGGGCACAATTGGTACGGTTGTCAGTTGGTTAGTGCGCTGTTGAGATCGGGAGCTCGAGCCCTCACATTCGAAAATGAAATTTTTGCTGCAGTCTTTAACAGAAAGAAAAAGAAGGAATCGGGCCGGCCCAGCGCGGCGCGGGGGTATGCGCCCGTTTGCGGCAACAGAAGAAAGGGCGCTTAAGGCGCCCGTTAGGAAATGCCTCCCCCATGTCGCGTTGCGTCGTCTATTCCTTCTTCCTCTAGACAATAGCGAGGTCTTGCCGGCCGGGTTTTGAGGAGGACGCTGCAATGGTGCGCCTCCATCCACAAATCCACCTAGGTGACGAGGGAGACGGACTTCCCACACACCTCCATCCCCACACTCACGAGATCGAGGAGGGAGCCACGATGATCCGCTGCTGACGCCATCACGTCACCTCAACGAAGGGGCCTGCCTCTCTACTAGACAACGAAGATGTGCTATGGGTAATACTCTTCCGACTCCAGCAGCAACCATCCTCCCTCCCCCGCGCCTCCACAGTGTGCAAGTGATAGCGACGCCTCGTCTCCAACCGGAACTTCCTCCACCACTTCCACACCCACCACCATAAAGGAGGGGCCGCACCTCCTCTGAGCCTACGTGTTCGCGTGTGTTGTCTGCATCAAATTTTTCCCGATCCTATAATCTCTATATTGTATGCCTCCCAAGAGTTTCGACCTTGCACGCTACAACGACCGTGGTAACTACACCAGCCACCCAGCTAACATTGTCCTCGATTGCCGCCACGGCCGTGTCATCTATAAAGACTTCCTGCGAGAAGAGGTCGTTGCATGTGACTCCATCACTAGAAGTAGTGCATCTTGCCCATTCGACCTGGGCTTCAGAGGGGCTACCTCAACGTGGCGGCGCTCTACGCTGATGCCCCCTGCCATGACCACGTGCACGATAGCTGCCACTCAAGCCCTTTCAAGGTGGATTTAATGAACATGTCCTAATGACATACATCAGTAGTACGGCCAATCGCATGTGTTTACTCAGAGACAGGAATATGAGGCAACCTCGTCTCAACTTCAACTCCATGTGCGAGTTTTGATCATCATACTCCAGGGACCCTTATTGGGAATTCCCTTTATTGTACTTCTAATTACACATTATGATGATGACATGTTTGTCTAATTACTGAGTATAGCAGTTCATACTAAGTCCTGAGGCTGCATGGTTCAATTAGCAATTGATAAATAAAAGTGGGGAAATATAATTATGCAAGCAAGTTTATTATATTTGGAGTTTGAAGTACACATTATGAAGGAGGGCCTGAACAGAACACATAAAATGCTTGGGTCTGCAAGGGCGCCATGTGAACCTGTGTAAATTTGCCAACCTACAAGTATTGAACAATTACAATAGTACCTTAGAAGTACATTGTTTTACTTGTAAATTTTGGGCCCAAAACCGTATATTTTCTTCTCGCACAAAATAGAGATATTGTGTACCATGTGGTGTATTCTTACACATGTGGATATTTTGGAAGGTTCACTATGGGTCATGTTTAAGTTCTTGCTCGGTTGAACACCCCATAACCTACATTTTCAGAACTTTTATTTCTCAAAGAAACTGATTATATTCTTTTGAGTCTCTAATGAAGCTCCGCTGGTGTTTGGCTGCAATACTCAACCTCACTAACTTTGCTGGTGACCACCAGTGCCACTCTCATAGTAAACACACATGTGAATGTGTCCATCTTAAGCTGGGCGTTATATATAAATGACCTCTCATGAGAACATTTTGTGTCCTTTAGGTAGAGAGAACACCATGCTGGGCACTATGCCCCAAATTGCCTACCAATTAGGGGAATGCATGTATGACACTTGGATTGGGAAGAATTGAGAATTCGGTTGCGATAACTCATACTTATTGGGATAATAGTAAATCAATATGTTTATCTATTTGGATGACAGACTCTATGCTCTGAGGATAAACCTAGGTCGGGGGCAATGCCATGGGAGATGTTCTGCGCCTGAAGCCTTTATCCCGGCAGCTCACCAATCCTCAGTGGTGGAGGACAAACCAGAAAAGTTATAATGTGAAAATGACCAACTGAAAAAATAAAAGCACTTCACTCTGCGATAATAACTCTTCATACCTAGCAATCTATTCACGCTCAAAAATCACAATCAAGCACTCCAGATTTTTAATTACCGCTATGCCATCTATTTTATCTGAAGGACTTGTCAGTTTTACAGCAATTTACTTGATGTTGATGATACTGGGCCTGGAATTCTCTGCTGAAGATGCGGGACACATACGACAGCTTGTAGTTTTTTGCGGGACTTCCAACTCATTTGAATGTCTTCTTTTTGTTGCGAAAGTATTTCAATGTTATTTATATGGCTGAAATTAACGCAGATAAATCAGAATGCCGTAGCAATTTGTTCTCGGTCTACAAGTCGTTTTGACGTTTACATGTCTGAAATTATTGCTGTAGAAATTGTGATGACAAAGACTGGGCTTTCCTTTCCCTGAGAGCGAGCCGCCCTGGGAACGAGGTTGCTGCTGCTGTCCAGTTATTTTTAGTGGTTCATATGAGCCAGAGGACTCGTCGTCCTCGCAACGGTTGTCTACTTCTGAAGATGCGAGACTGGACGGCAGCGAGTCTACAATCACACTCGTAATTGCAGGAACACACACGGCAGGAGGTTGCATTCTTGGCTTGTAGTTTTCTGCTGAACTTTGAGGTCATTTGAGTGTTTTTTATACGGCTGAAATTACCGCCAATTAAATCATAATGTGTGTGACAGCAAGAAATCCAACTTAATTTTTCTTACCCTGAGCTGACGGCGAGATTGCTGCTGCTGTGCATTACTCCATATATGCGACACTGGACTGCAGGTGACTGAAACTCCACAACTCAATTTCTTACCCTGAGGCTAAGGTTGCTACTATTGTCCACTGATTTGTAATGGTCCAAAGGACTCATAATTTTTGTAGCAATTTACTTGATGACACACTAACTTGGACCGGGACGGCAACAAGTCTACAATCACATTCATGATTTACAAAACACCAGAAAAAGATCACCACCAGCAGCTGTCGAAAATGGATTTCTCTGCATTTCTTACATTATGTTTTGTTTGTCATCACATAAATAACCATAATACATTCTTTCAACCATGTATTCGTGCTAACAATGTTTCAACACAAATCCCAAATAACACTTCGGTTTTCACGAGCTATTATTCATATATTCGAATAATATCTGCCTTCGAGAAAGATGATTACATTCAGCCAATTAAGCAGCTGGAGTTCTACCTCCTCTTTGACTGCTAGACTTATTACATATTTCCACATAAAAGTTCACAGGACACGGGACACATAAGAATCCGAGATCTCATCCTCCTCTGAGATTTCGGTCAGCTCGGATAGCAAAGGGTATGAATCCGGAACAGCAGTGTGTTCGTCGTCGCAGAAGAATGGCCTGGAAGGCATTTGCAGGCCATTGAAGCCACCTTCCAGCATCTCTATGACCTCGCTCATTGTCGGCCGGTCATGAGACTTCATCTGGATGCACCATAATCCAACGATGCACAGCTTTCTCTCCAACTCATGCATGTCAGCAACCAGAGATATCGCATCCGCCTCTTGTGCAGTTAGTTTGTCATACACCCATGATGGGTAATAAGACTGGCTTGAGTTCGCGGCATTTGGATCAGCGTTCCTTCTTCCTCCGGCCATCTCCAGAAGCAGCATCCCAAAGCTGTAAACATCGGACTTGCTTGATATGACACCAAAGCTCCGAGATATCATCTCAGGAGCTATGTACCCAACAGTCCCACGTAAGGCATTAGATGGCACAAAACTGTTGTTCCTTGGGTAAAGTTTGGCAAGTCCAAAATCAGCAACTTTTGGAACAAAATTGTTGTCAAGAAGGATGTTGTGTGGTTTGATGTCGAAGTGCAGAATCTGCATCTCGCACCCCTGATGAAGGTAGTTGATCCCTCGGGCAATGCCCAAAGCAATCTCATTGAGCTTGTCCCAAGAAAAACTCTTCTCGGCTGAAAAGATGTACTTGTCAAGAGAACCTTGAGGCATGTACTCATAGACAAGCGCCCTTCTCATCTCCTCTGAGCAGAACCCGATCAGACGCACCACATTGACATGGTGGATCCTGCCAATGGTGGAGACTTCACTGATGAAATCTTCTCCATTGCAGCTGGAGTTACTCTGTAGCATTTTGACAGCGATATGGAGATCTCCTGGGAGTAGCACACCCTTGTACACAGATCCGTAGCCACCTTGGCCCAGCTTGTCTCTGAAATGGCTTGTGACTGCAACGATGTCTGTGTAGGCGTACCTCATCGGGCCGATCATTTGCTGCATCCGGAGGAACTTCTCAACTGCATCAATTGTGATCCTTGTTTTCCAGTACTTGCATGCAAGGAAGATCAATACCGCCAGGGGTGCCAGCACGAACCTGCATAGTACTGCCCAAACAAGTTGGGATGCAGTAGTTAGACAGTCACACATATGCACACAAGATTATAGCTGTGATGATTTAAAAGGTAATTATCACATACCAAGAAGGAATTTGGCGCTATCAATAGCAAATATTATGGGGTCAGCCACATAGATGAAACGCAGTTTTCCTACATAATATGCTTCTGCATGAGAACCTTTCAAGCATTTTAAGAACTGTATCTCACTCCAGAAAAAAGCACGAATTTGATTCATTGTGTTTGCAGGAGATACTTGCTTCCTGAAATCGCTGCAAGTCACCATTGGAAAAAAAAATGATTTAAGAGAGGATGCAATTTTAAGTCGATTATAAAATAAACAGAATTCAAGAGGAAATAGAACCACATGGTTCCCAACATCACTCTATAGGTCAGAGGGCAGACTCACCTTGTTGAATTGTCCACGCATTCTTTGATGATCATAGAAAGCCAGTTGAATCTAGTATCAACAGGAAAGCTAAAAGGTAATCCCTTCCTTGTCAAGTGCATGATATCTGCGTAACTTAGATTCTGTGGCTGTTTGTATGGGATTGACGAACCATCAAAGGGTGTCATGGCTAAGTATCCACAGGAATGCTCAAGTTCTATGATATAACAATTATCAGCCCAGACATAAACAAATGAATTGTTTGCACTCAGGCAGGCAACAGGCTTGTACCTACTGTTATTTGTAATGGCTCGCGAACAATTAACAAAGCATGCCCAAGTGTAGTACTCAACTTCCAAATTGCGAAGGCCATGTGAATCAACTATCCCTTCTACCTCTGGGTAAGAGTAGCTAGCAGGAAGAGCGCAGCTGCTGCTCGTATCAAAGATAGTACTGTCCACGGCCCAAAAGGACATTTCAGTAATACTAACCACATAGTATGCTGCATCGCCTATGCGAATTGTAGCCTGGCTATCACTGCACTCCAGCTCGTAGTATTCAGAACCACACCCAGGTGGATCACCTCGCAGGCGGAATGGATAAGATATGTTTCGGAGACGTCCACACGAGAAACGTGGGCACCCGTCACCTCCTTCGACATCTGTTACCACAGCTTCAAGCAAACCTCGCCGGCGGAATGGATCCGATAAGTTCTTGAGATGTCCGCAGGAGAAATTTGGGCATCCATCTCCTCCTTTAACATCTGCTACCACAACTGCAAGCACAGACAAGATAGTAAATGCTTGCAAGGTAATGGAACAACAAAGTGCACCAGGGTTCGCCATGATCGGTTTCCCTGGTCGAGCAGTACAGGTTACAACTTGTTTGTTCCTGAGGTGGAGATACCATTCAACCTAAGAAAAAAGTATGTAGACCCCAACACAAGAGGCGAAAGGAAAAAAGATTTATCTCCTTCCCTATCTAATTGGTCATATATAGTTCAGATTCCAAGAGTGATGGCGATTAGTATTATACTAGGATTTCCACACGGTGCCCCTTGCCACACGGCGGGCGTGCTTCTAGTTGAAAGGAATTCCTCTAGAAAAAGACATAGCTATCGGTACATCATGACTCTGACCAAAACGGACAGTGCAGTGATTAGTGCCATTTTTTGTGATGAATAAATCTCATTTGTTCGAATGTTTTCTTTATATTGGACTTGGTTGATGCAGAGGCCGGGGAAGCCCCCTTTTCGAAAAAAAAAAAAAATATTGGACTTGGTAATTACTGTTAGAGCAACTCCAACGGGCCGACCCAAACGGACGGCGATTTTGTCCGCTTTTTGTCCAAGGGTCGACGCGTGCGCCGAACATTGGCGCGGCCCATTTTGTCGGTGGTAGAAAAAAAATGAATGCATGCATATTTAAAAAAAAGCAAGCCGGCCACGAAGGCCAGCGGGAGTCCACGTGTCCACATTAGCATTTAAGAAAAATAAAAACAAACTAAACTACACGCCGGTGCGCTGCCCTAGGCGTCGTCGTCGTCGTCCTTGGGGTCCATGAGGTCGATGAGCGTCGGCGCCGGGCCGGCCCAGGGGAACGACATGCTCCACAACGCGTTCATGTCGGGCGGGGGCTGTGCTGGCGCGGGCAGTGCCGCCACGGGCTGTGCCGCCGCCTGGACCGCCACGGCCTGGCGCGCCTCCTCCTCGGCGTCGCGCTACTCGGCCTCGGCGTCGTGCTCGAGCATCTCGAGGTACTCGCCGTCGCGATGCTCCTCGGCCACCCGTAGCTGGCGCCAGTGCTCGAGGTACGCCGCCTCCTGCTCCGGCGACGGGGGAGCGAGTGTGGCTAGATGGGGACGCGATGTGGATGAGAACGGCCCCGCCGCACGGTCGGCTTAAAAAGGGCTAGCCACCGTCACTGATGCGTTGGCCCGGGGTCATAAATTAAGCTGACCAGCGAGGTGGCTGGCGGTTGGATGACCGACATGTGGGGCCGCGGCGGACACCGAGAAGGCGGGCGTGCCGTCCGTTCCGCGTCCGCGCCGACGCATTTGGGCCGCAAATGCGTCGGCGCGGACGCGAGGCGGGCATGTTTTGGGTTTGGGTCGACGCGTTGGGCCTTCTCTTTTATCCGCGCCTATTCAAACGGACAGTGACAGACGAAATGGATCACCCCATTGGAGTTGCTCTTATGCCCCATTTACTTGGTAAGGTTTCATATTTTCCAGAGGTGGCAGCGACAGTGTGCTTGGGCCTACGCGGGATGTGAGGCTAGCTTGTAGCCATGGCAGTAAAGCGCGTCGATGTGTGTGGCCCAGTTTTTTGGGCGATTCTCCGAGAATCGCCCCCTCCCTAGCTTTTTTCAGAATCATCACTTCATATTTTTTTTACAATCCTATCTAATTAAGGTCTAATTAGTTAGGATTGTAAAAAAAATAAAGTGATAATTCTGGGAGAAGCTGGGAGAGAGGCGATTCTGGGAGAATCGCCCAAAAAAGTTGCCCTAACTTTGGAGCGAGCCGGGACTGCATATACTGCTCACGCCATTTCCGCGCGCGGCGCAAGATCCAGAATCATCACTTCATAATTTTTTTATAATCCTAGCTAATTAGACCTTAACTAGATAGGATTGCAAAAAAATATGAAGTGAGATTCTGGAAGAAGAGCCCAAAAAACTGGCCCTGACTTTAGAGCGAGCCGGGACTGCATATACTGCTCACGCTATTTTTACCGAAAAAGGGTTTCCCCCCGCTTTGTATACAAATCAACCAACCGAACCATACAGAGATAGGTGCTGGGGCGGAAGCAGCACAGACACGCCCAAAAGAAACGACAGAGAAAGAGCAAAAGAAACAAATGCCGACAACGGCGGATCAACAAAAACGAAGAAGCCTCGCGATCGCTGTGCCCACCGGAATCTACCCCTAGGCTCCAAGACTCCGAAGCGCCGGCACCTATCAACACCTCCAAGAAGGATCGCGACGATGACGACGCTGCTGTCAAGGGTTTCCCCCGAAACACGAAATGAGGGCAATGCGGCGAAGGATCAGAGCCGGGACTAGGGCATCAGCACCGTCGGCACGCGGGAGGGCCCCACCTCCACCGTCAGCGACGGTAGCCGTCCGGACACAATAGCAGGAGCACACCAGGCCCGTGGGCCCACAGGCCCGGCCGAGCCCTCGTGGGCCCGTAAAGCTCCCGCCTTCGCGCTGCTGCCGGCACGCCATCGGCGCCGACGCCCCATATCCGAGCCGCTCCTCCTCCTCACCGCGCCGCAGACAACGAGGCCACGCCGGAGGCCGGGCCGCTAGGGCCCAAATGGGGCCCGCCGGGCCCAGATCTGGGCCGGGGGCGCGTCAGACACCCAGCACCACCACGTCGTCCCGCCGCCAAGGAGCAGCGCCGCCACCATGTTCGCCGCCGCCACCCCGCCGGTCACCGGACCGCCGCCAAGCCAAGCGACACCGCCGCCGCCCCGCCCGGGCGAGAGGACGCGCGGGAGATCTCGCCGCCGGCACCCCGGCAGGATCGGGGCGCCCACCGCAACGGCAGGGGAGAGGAAGAACGGGCGAGGCCGAGAGCGGCGGCGGCCGCCGCCGCCCCCGGAGGCGGCGCGAGGGCGGAAGGAGGGAGGGGAGGAAGGGCGGATCCGGCCGCCCGCGCGGCGGCCGGATCCGCCGGCGACGGGCAGGGGGAGGCGGCGGCGGCTAGGGATGCGAGGAGCTATTTCCGCGCGCGGCCCAAGACTGACCGAGACCTGCAGCGCATGTGACTCCTCCGCTCGGGTCCGCAACTCCTACCCTTGAGTTTGTATATTTCGTCGATCGACATGTCTCACTTACTATTGTGCGTCCACGCGAATCCACGTCACCTGTTACCTTTTCTACACTCGACCACCAACTCTGACCGTACGTTAAACTTTGTCAAGAATTATTACATTACTACTCCCTCCGTCCCATAATATAAGAACATTTTTTATACTGGTACCCATGCGCTGCAACCAGGGCATCGATATTTCAGTAGGTTAGCCCGTTATTTACCTATCCATATTAATATGATTTTGTAAAATAATAGTAAGATTTTATTTGATAAACACTCATTTGGTACGTTAACAAGAGGTGGGGTAGTTGAGGCGGTTTTAAGAAAAAAACTGTGGAAAAAAATTTCCAAGATGGGAGGAAAAATGTAAACGGGGAGAGTGGATGGGAGGAGAGAAGTACCTAAGGTTAGATGAAGAGGGGTGGACGAGAGATTCATTTCAAAACATACACTTTGGTTTCGTTAGGACAAGTCTTTGATCCGCAATTACACTATTACCAACAAGCCTGAATGGGACCACATCGTCATCGACCTCGACTGGTGCGGGACTTGACGATGGGTAGTCGTACTACCGTATCCCTGTACTATGTATACCGTATTACAAGCCGTATGGGCCAAGGTGTACGGATGACCATGGGGCCCGCGCGGGGGCAACTAACTTAGTAGGGATGCCCCCGGGTCTCCCAAAGAAAGCCTGGCGGGTACTTGGCAGAAGACCGAAGACCACGAGTCCTACTCGGAGAGGAGGGGGTCACCGCCATACCTCAGTTGTACTGTACAAAGGAGGATTAGGCCACGTAGGAGGACAAGCTTGACACATGGAGAAACCAGAAAGACGGAAGCCAGATCAATCTAGTGCATCTTACCTAGATCGACCACCATAACCAGTCGAGTTTTCTCCCAACTCGATGGAAATCCCTATTGCAACCTCAGTGTACTCCATTTTGAGATCAATCCCATATAAGCTGGAGTAGGGCTACTACCCGCTACAAGGGGGCACTAGTAGAAAACGGAGCTATATTATCGGTTCGCAGGGGCCTTTCGTGCCGGTTTGGCAACCGGCACTAAAGTGTGGGGACTAAAGGTCCCCCCTCCCTTTAGTCCCGGTTCTGCACGAACCGGCACTAAAGTGCCACCACGTGACAAGAGCCAGGGTCGGGGGCGGGGAGACCTTTAGTACCGGTTTATACCACCAACCGGTACTAAGAGGTTTAGGGGTTTTGGTTTTATTATTTATTTTCCCATTAATTTTGTGTTTTTCATTTAATTTAGAGATTTTTTCCATTTATTTTTCCTTTCATAAATTATATAATAACTCATCATCATCATCATCATCATATTAATATAAAAACTCTTGCATCTCATATCATCACCAACAACAACACTAGCTAATAATCATCATATATATAGTCATTACCACTATTTTTATCATCATTATGTAATCACCACCAACAATAGCTTAAAGAAGAAACATTCACTTGTACAAAAAGCAAAGATATCATCGAGTTCAACATGATCATGAGATTATTATAAGCGTTCATAACTAAGACCACAAAAGAAAATCACTAATAATTAAAAGTTCACGACGAAGAACGCGGACATGAGACGAAAATTACTAAGAGCAGGAACTAGCTAATCACTCTTGCTGCTCTCTCTCAGGTAAAATGACATAGAGCATGCAAATGAACCTGTCTCCTAATCGTGGGTTGCGCTTCTGATTGTTGCCCCTAGTACTTCTCTGCGATCATTCACATTTTTGCTCCAGTCTTTCATTATTAAGCATTCCTCGGTTTTAGAAATCCTGAATGCACTCATGTTCAATGTAGGATGTCTTGGCCGTAAGCTAACCATTGACATGCGACCGTTAGTCAAGATCCACTGAGGCACAACTATCACCGGGAGTCCCTGTTAAAGAATTTCGTATAGTAACATACTTAGCAATGAAGTTTAGCTTAAAAAATAATGTATGCAAAAGATGTAATGAGGATAAATAGTAAAAATCTTACCATCTTTCCTAAATAGATGTGACCGTAGTTCAATACGAACACTATTGGTCGCGCGTTTTGAGTACTAAGATCAGCAAGTCTAGAAAAATAATTTCTCTTGGCAGCATCAAGATCTTCAAGCCATGAAACATATTGACTTATCTCCTCGCAGTTTAGTTCAGCCCCGGGACAGTGGACGGTCCTGTCTATCAAGCGCCGAACATGTTTGCTTGAATGAAAATAAGCTGTCAATAGAAATTAACTGTCAACTATTTTTGAAATAAATAATATTGAAGACATAAATATGGTTGAGGAACTCACATAATGGTAGAACTGGAGGCGTCTGCACATCGAACCAGATATCGGTATTACCTTCAATATCATATTCCAGACGAATATCAAATATGATAACCATATCAGGCTCAAATGCATAGGCCTTGCATAGTGCTTGTCAAGTTTTGCATTCAAAATAGGTGTAGATGTCTGCATTGTATAATTTTGCGTGAAAAGTATAACCATGCTCGGTCTTCAAGTAAACTCTATTTACCTCCATAGTTTTCATAGTACTGAAACATATCTTATCCAAGACAAAAAATTTTGCACGGCAGGGAATACGCTAGTAGAATAGTAAAAAATTAAAATAGTTGAAGCAAATGAAGTATATGCTTAATTACGAAAAAAAGACTTGTCGTTGTGAATTATTGCATTTAGTTCGAAGGTCTCATCCAGCTTGATGCGGAAGCACCTACCATCAACTAGGAAATTTCTGTCGCACGTGCCGCGCTTGTCTTCGCAGTATTCGCACATAACAAAATCATTCTCGTCGTCACACATTTCCTATGTTCATATATAGTTGAAATATTAATTGATATAAACACATACTAGCAGTTCTATTAATTCAACTAGTTCTATTAATTCACCTAATTCAATTAAGCACTTACTAAAAATAAACTAGTTCTATTAAGCTTCTTACTAAAATCCCATATATAGTAAACTTTTAAATCTTTTAATTAATTATTAGATCATCTAGCTAATTCATCTAACATTTGACATTAATGTATCAACATTATTTTCTATCTAATTCATCTATGACATTAATCTAACATTTATATGAACTAAAAGTAAATTAAAAAACAGAAAAAAAAAATATTTACAGCGGGGCGACGGCCGGCGATGCGAGGCGACGGGGGGCGGCGATGTACGAGGACAGGCAAGGCGACGGCGGGGGAGGGCGACGACGGAACGGGACGGCGATGGCGACGGGACGGGACATACGACGACGGCGCCAAGACGACGGGCGGTGATCGGGTGACGGCGCGGCGATGGGGCGGCGACGGGGACAGGCGCGGCGGGGGCGACGACGGGGACGGGCGCGACGAAGAAGAAGTAGATGAGAAGAAAACTAAATGAAATTTTCGTAAGTGCTATATATATAGAAGAGGCCTTTAGTACCGGTTGGTGCCACCAATTGGTACTAAAGGTCAAATTTGGCCAGGCCAAACGACGGTAAGAGACAACCTTTAGTACCGGTTCGTGGCTCTAACCAGTACTAAAGGCCTGTGCTGGCGCAGGTCCTGTGCGGCAAGTTTAGTCCCACCTCGCTAGCCGAGAGGCGTCCGCACTGATTTATAAGCCCCAGTGCGGTAGCTCTCTTGACATCCTCTCTATAGCAGGCTTTCGGGCCTAACTTTCTCGCGCTGCCCTGTGGGCCTGCTCGGCCTTATGAGCCTGTTTCCTGGCCCAAGGCCAGGCAGATCCACTGGGCAGCGCACAAAGTTTTTGTTTATGTTGTTTTTTCTTTTCTGCTTTATTTATTTCTGAGTTGTTTTATGCTGTATTTAGAGTTTCTTTGTGAGTATTTTTTCTTTAGGTACAAAAATTTATTATTCTTTTATTTATTTTTGAGTAGTTTTATACTGTATTTAGAGTTTCTTTGTGAATATTTTTTCTTTAGGTACAAAAAATTTAACATTCTTTTATTTATTTCGGAGTTGTTTTATCCTGTATTTAGAGTTTTTTTGTGAATATTTTTCCTTTAGGTACAAAAAAATTAATATTCTTTTATTTATTTCTGAGTTGCAATAAGTTTAAAAAAAATGAGAAGTGCCTTTGTAAATGCATGAAAAATAGCAAATGATGTCAGAAAGAGTTGAAAGTTGATGTCGGGGCTTTGAATGGTGCATACTTAACATAAAAAAAGTCTGGAGTTGTAATAAGTTAAAAAAAATGTAGTGCCGGTGTAACAGATGAGTTTTTGTTCGAAACCCTCATACTTCGAAAGAGATTTTCCAGTTTGTACATGAAGTGCATCCAGTTTTTGCCCTAACCATCTCTACTTTTTCGCACATGCTATGTGGGTGAAATGATGATACCATGCCAAACTTCAACCTTTTCAGAGTTCATTTGTAGTGCTTTTCAATTTCAGGGTCATTTAGCTCAAAACAAATCTGTAAATGCATGAAAAATGGCAAATGATGTCAGAAAGGGTTGAAAGTTGGTGACGTAGATTTGAATGGTGCATACTGAACGGAAAAAAAGTCTGAAGTTGTAATAAGTTTTAAAAAATGAAGTGCCGGTGTAACAGATGAGTTTTCGTTTGAAACCGTGATACTTCAAAAGAGATTGTCCAGTTTGTACACGAAGTGCATCCAGTTTTTGCCCTAACCATCTCTACTTTTTCGCACATGCTATGTGGGTGAAATGATGATACCATGCCAAGTTTCAACCTTTTCAGAGTTCATTTGTAGTGCCTTTCAATTTCAGGGTCATTTAGCTCAAAACAAATCTGTAAATGCAAAAAAATAGCAAATGATGTCAGAAAGGGTTGAAAGTTGATAACGTGGCTTTGAATGGTGCGTACTGAATGCAAAAAAAGTCTGGAGTTGTAATAAGTTAAAAAAAATGAAGTGCCAGTGTAACAGATGAGTTTTTGTCCGAAACCCTGATACTCCGAAAGAGATAGTCCAGTTTGTACATGAAGTGCATCCAGCTTTTGCCCTAACCCTTTCTACTTTTTCGCACATGCTATGTGGGTGAAATGATGATACCATGCCAAGTTTCAACCTTTTCAGAGTTCATTTGTAGTGCTTTTCAATTTCAGGGTCATTTAGCTCAAAACAAATCTGTAAGTGCCGGTGTAACAGATGAGTTTTCGTCCGCGTAAACATGTAAAAATATACATAAAAAATACATTGATCATCAATGATCTTTTTGTGTCGAATCTGAATTATCAATAGGAATCTTCCCCGGTTTAAGAACCGGCGAAAAATCCTATTGCTGCCATAGATCCTACACATAGAATTCACTGAAGACCAAGTGGTTGTGATAGTTTGAGAAGTAACATATTTAAGGTGGTAAAACCCTGTTAGCGGAGCGAGGTGGGACTAAAAAACAGTTGCAACTAAAAAACTTTAGTACCGGTTTGTTGCATGAACCGGTACTAAATGTTCTGGTGGGGCCCCAGCCTGCCAACAGCCTGCCACAACCTCTTTAGTACCGATTCGTTGCATGAATCGGTACTAAAGGTTCGCCACGAACCGGTACTAATGAGCGACGCCCGCCTAGCTGTTTGAACCAGCACTAATGTGACCATTAGTGCCAGATAATCTACAAACTGGGACTAATGTGCTTCACATTAGGCCCCTTTTGTACTAGTGGGGTCGAACCTGGGTAAAAGTCGTGTCCTGAGACCCCGGTGACCTGAGGTGATGTCCCACTACCAAACAAATCACGTGCGACTACCTTACTCCTATGAGGCACCGACAATATTACCCTCAACAATAATAAAACTAAATTGCAATCAGATCCTTATGCCACAAAGAGGCCATAGAATCAGACAGACACACCGTGACTAGCACGTGACACATCGCCCACCCAGAGGATGGACAGGTGGCCACCCACATGTTGCATGATGGACTAGGCACTGCTGCTACGTCTTGAGCTTGCGTTGGTTTCCCTTGAAGTGGAAAGGGTGATGCAGCAATAGTAGCGTAAGTATTTCCATCAGTTTTTGAGAACCAAGGTATCAATCCAGTAGGTGGCTCCTCAAAAGTCCCACGCACCTACACAAATAAACAAAGAACTCGCAACCAACGCAATAAAGGGGTTGTCAATCCCTTCACGACCACTTGCGAAAGTGAGATCTGATAGAGATAGTATGATAAGATAAATATATTTTTGGTATTTTATAATATAGATTGGAAAAGTAAAGATGAAAATAAAAGTAGATTGAAAGCTTATATGATAAGAGATAGACCCGGTTTCCATAGGTTTCACTAGTGGCTTCTCTCAATATAGCATAAGTATTACGGTGCGTGAACAAATTACTGCGAATAATTATGAGATTATCTAGGCATAATCATGTATATAGGCATCACGCCCACGACAAGTAGACCGACTCCTGCCTGCATCTACTACTATTACTCCACACATCGACCGCTATCCAGCATGGATCTAGAGTATTAAGTTCATAAGAATAGAGTAACGCATTAAGAAAGATGACATGATGTAGATGGATAAACTCAAGCAATATGATATAAACCCCATCTTTTTATCCTTAATGGCAACAATACAATACATGCCTTGCAACCCTTTCTGTCACTGGTAAGGACACCGCAAGATTGAACCCAAAGCTAAGCACTTCTCCCATGGCAAGAAAGATCAATCTAGTAGGCCAAACCAAACTGATAATTCGAAGAGACTTGCAAAGGTAACTCAATCATACATAAAAGAATTCAGAGGAAATTCAAATATTTCTCATAGATAAACTTGATCATAAACCCACAATTCATTGGATCTCGTCAAACACACCGCAAAAAGAGTTTACATCGAATAGATCTCCACAAGAGAGGGGGAGAACACTGTATTGAGATTCAAAAAGAGAGAAGAAGCCATCTAGCTAATAACTATGGACCCGAAGGTCTGTGGTAAACTACTCACAACTCATCGAAGGGGCTATGGTGTTGATGTAGAAGCCCTCCGTGGTCGATTCCCACTCCGGCGGAGTGCCGGCGAAGGCTCCAAGATGGGATCTCGCGGATACGGAAGGTTACGGAGGTGGAAATTGTTTTTCGTTGGCTCCCTGAATGTTTTCGGGGTACATAGGTATATACAGGAGGAAGAAGTACGTCGTTGGCCGCTAGTGGGGCCCAGGAGACAGGGGGCACGCCCAGGAGGGGTGGGCGCGCCCTCCTATCTCCTAGCCGCCTCGATTGCTTCTTGACTTGCACTCCAAGTTCTCCGGATCATGTTCATTCCAAAAATCACGCTCCCGAAGGTTTCATTCCTTTGGACTCCGTTTGATATTCTTTTTCTTCGAAATACTGAAATAGGCAAAAAAAAACAGCAATATGGGTTGGGCCTCCGGTTAGTAGGTTAGTCCCAAAAATGACATAAATATCTAAAATAAAGTCCATAAACATCCAAAAGGGGTAATATAATAGCATTGAACAATCAAAAATTATAGATATGTTGGAGACGTATCACGCATCCCCAAGCTTAATTCCTGCTCGTCCTCAAGTAGGTAAATGACAAAAACATAATTTTTGATGTGGAATGCTACCTAGCATAATTCTCAATGTAATTTTCTTTATTGTGGCATGAATGTTCAGATCCAAATGATTCAAAATAAAAGTTCATATTGACAAAAGAAATAGTAATACTTCAAGCATACTAATCAAAGCGATCTTGTTTTCTCAAAATAACATGGCTAAAGAAAGTTCATCCCTACAAAATCATATAGTTAGGTTATGCTTCATTTTCGTCACACGAAGATGTTCCCAAATTCTACACCCCCGATGACAAGCCAAGCAATTGTTTCATACTTAAATAATCTCAAACTTTTTCAACCTTCACGCAATACATGAGCGTGAGCCATGGATATAGCTCTATGGGTGGAATAGAATATGGTAATGGTGATTGTGTGGAGAAGACAAAAAAGGAGAAAGTCTCACTTTGACGAGGATAATCAACAAGCTATGGAGATGCCCATCAATTGATGTCAACATCAGGAGTAGGGATTGCCATGCAACGGATGCACTAGAGCTATAAATGAATGCTCAACAAAAGAAAACTAGTGGGTGTGCATCCAACTTGCTTGCTCACGAAGATCTAGGGCATTTGAGGAAGCCCATCATAGGAATATACAAGCCAAGTTCTATAACGAAAAATTCCCACCAGTATATGAAAGTGACAACATATGGGACTCACTATATGAAAACATGGTGCTACTTTCAAGCACAAGATATGAGACTCATTATATGAAAAACATGGTGCTACTTTGAAGCACAAGTGTGGAAAAAGAGATAGTAACATTGCCCCTTTTATTTATTTTCTTCTTTTTTTCTTTTTTTTTCTTATTTTTTTCTTTTTTTTGGCCTTTCTTTTTTTTCTTTTTGGGGACAATGCTCTAATAATAATGATCATCACACTTTGATTACAACACATGAATTACAACTCGAAACTAGAACAAGATATTACTCTATATGAATGCCTCCGGCGGTGTACTGGGATGGTGCAATGAATCAAGAGTGACATGTATGAAAAATTATGCGAGGTGGCTTTGCCACAAATACGATGTCAACTACATGATCATATAATGGCAATATGAGAAAAGTAAAGTATGTCATGATGATGATGAACAGAACGGTGGAAAGTTGCATGGCAATATATCTCGGAATGGCTATGGAAATGCCATAATAGGTAGGTATGGTGGCTGTTTTGCGGAAGATATAAGGAGGTTTATGTGTGATAGAGCGTATCATATCACGGGGTTTGGATGCACTGGCGAAGTTTGCACCAACTCTCAAGGTGAGAAAGGGCAATGCACGGTACCGAAGAGGCTAGCAAAGGTGGAAAGGTAAAAGTGCGTATAATCCATGGACTCAACATTAGTCAAAAGAATTCATATACTTATTTTACAAATTTAGAAGTCATCAAAAATCAAGCACTACGCGCATGCTCCTAGAGGGATAGATTGGTAGGAAAAGACCATCGCTCGTCCCCGACCGCCACTCATAAGGATGCACAAGCCAGGTACACTTCATGTTTCAAATTTGTTACACAACTTTAACCATACGTGCATGCTATGGGACTTGCTAACT
Source organism: Aegilops speltoides (assembly GCA_021437245.1). Classification (NCBI taxonomy): domain Eukaryota; kingdom Viridiplantae; phylum Streptophyta; class Magnoliopsida; order Poales; family Poaceae; genus Aegilops; species Aegilops speltoides. The sequence goes on from CM038143.1 coordinate 9,282,148, forward strand.
TCAACACAAGCACTCTTTAAATTCATAATCACCCAACTAGCATGACTTTAATATCACTACCTCCATATCTCAAAACAGTTATCAAGTATCAAATTGATTATACTCCCTCCGTTCCTTTATATAAGGTGTATTTGTTTTTTGATAAAATTCCACAATGTAAGGTGCATTTCTTCTAAATTATCATAGTTTCCTTTTATCCCTCCAGAAAAAGGGAAGTATCTCTCTCCTGATTTCCTATATCTCTCCTTGTATCAAAAGTAGGAAACTATCTCTCTCTTGATTGCATGTATCTCTAACTTTTCTGGACTCACTGATTTACTTGCCACTAACCAACAAATTTGCCAAGGGTACTTTTGTCCTACCACCTCTATAATTGTGCGCCTTGATCACCGTGCCCAAAATAATACACCTTACATAAAGGAATGGAGGGAGTAGCATCCAATTCACTTCCTATGATAGTTTTTATTATACCCAACTTGGATGCTCACCATTCTAGGACCAATTTTATAACCATAGGAAATACCATGCTGTTCTAAAAGACTCTCAAAATAATATAAGTGAAGCATGAGAGACTAGCAATTTCTACAAAATTAAGCCACCGCCGTGCTCTAAAAGATATAAGTGAAGCACTAGAGCAAAAACTATCAAGCTCAAAAGATATAAGTGAAGCACATAGCATATTCTAATAAATTCTAATCAAGTAGGCTTCTCCCAAAAGGTGTGTACATCAAGGATGATTGTGGAACACTAAAAAGAAAAGACTAATATAATACACGACGCTCCAAGGAAAACACATATCATGTGGCGAATAAAAATATATCTCCAAGTAACGTTACAAATGAACGAAGACGAAAGAGGGGATGCCTTCCTGGGGCATCCCCAAGATTAGGCTTTTGGATATTCTTGAATATCTTGGGGTGCCTTGGGCATCCCCAAGCTTAGGCTTTTGCCACTCCTTATTCCATAGTCCATCAAAGCTTTACCCAAAACTTGAAAACTTCACAACACAAAACTCAACAGGAAATCTTATAAGCTCCATTAGTGAAAGAAAACAAAACCACCACATAAGGTACTGTAATGAACTCATTGTTTATTTATATTGGTGTTAAACCTACTGTATTCCAAGTTCTCTATGGTTCATACCACTTAATACTAGCCATAGATGCATCAAAATAAGCAAACAACGCACAAAAAACAGAATCTGTCAAAAACAGAATAGTCTGTAGCAATCTATAACTAACGCAAACTTCTGGAACTCTACAAATCCTACCAAAATAGGAAGTCCTGGACAATTTGTTTATTGATCAGTAGAAAAAATAATCAACGCAAAATCGTGTCTCTGTGATATAACAAAACTAAATTCGTGCGTGCAAAGTTTCTGTTTTTCAGCAGAATCAAATCAACTATCATCATAGGTTATCCTATAGGTTCTACTTGGCACAAACACCAATTAAAACATAAAAGCACATCTAAACAGAAGGTAGATGCAAAATTTATTACTAAACAGAAACAAAAACAAAAAACACAAATAAAATTGGGTTGCCTCCCAACTAGCGCTACCGTTTAACGCCCCTAGCTAGGCATAAAAGCGAAGATAGATCTAAGTAGTGCCATCTTTAATTTTCAGTTTTTTATCGGAGTCATGCTCGAATCCGGGAGGTTCTTTACGTTTCCCTTCATACTCGGAAATTTTTAGATCTAAAGAATCCAACCGCTTATTGCAAAGAGTAATCAACATATTCATGCGGTGAAGATTTCCGCTAACACTTTTAAGAGGCTCAAGAGACTTCTGTAAAAATTTTGGTACTTCACAAATCTTTCCACAAACTTGTGTTTCTTCTTGGGTAGGATGTGGTCCTCCCTTTTGAGGTAGTGTTCCCACTATTCCCTCTATAATTTCATGCGCAATACTAGGATCAATTTCAATAAAATTTCCCTTGGCAATGCAATCCAAGAGTTGTCTATGCGTCATATTTAACACAACATAAAAATTGCGAAGAAGAATTATAAAGTTCACCTCTAGGGTGCAATTGCGATAAGATTCCATCATATTATACCAAGCATCTTTTAAATTTTCTCCTTGTCTTTACTTGAAGTGAAGAACTTCAAACTCAGGAGACATAGGAGCGGATAAGGAACTAGCCATAACGACAAGGTAAACGATCTAACACACGAGCAAACAGAAAAAGGCAAGCGAAAAAGAGAGGGAGAGATTGGGAAAGAGAGGGCGAATAAAACGGCAAGGGTGAAGTGGGGGGAGGAAAGCGAGAGGTAAATGGCAAATAATGTAAATGCGAGGGAGATGAGTTTGTGATGGGTACTTGGTATGTCTTGACTTGAGCGAAGACCTCCTTGGCAACGGCGCCAGAAATCCTTCTTGCTACGTCTTGATCTTGCGTTGGTTTTCCTTGAAGAGGAAAGGGTGATGCAGCAATAGTAGCGTAAGTATTTCCCTCAGTTTTTGAGAACCAAGGTATCAATCCAGTAGGAGGCTCCTCAAAAGTCCCACACACCTACACAAAAAAACAAAGAACTCGCAACCAACGCAATAAAGGGGTTGTCAATCCCTTCACGGCCACTTGCGAAAGTGAGATCTGATAGAGATAGTATGATAATATAAATATATTTTTGGTATTTTTTAATACAGATTGGAATAGAAAAGATGCAAATAAAAGTATATTGAAAGCTTAGATGATAAGAGATAGACCTGGGGCCATAGGTTTCACTAGTGGCTTCTCTCAAGATAGCATAAGTATTATGGTGTGTGAACAAATTACTGTTGAGCAATTGATAGAAAAGCGAATAATTATGAGATTATCTAGGCATGATCATGTATATAGGCATCACGTCCGTGGTAAGTAGACCAACTCCTGCCTGCATCTACTACTATTACTCCACACATCGACCGCTATCAAGCATGCATCTAGAGTATTAATTTCATAAGAACAGATTAACGCATTAAGAAAGATGACATGATATAGAGGGATAAACTCATGCAATATGATATAAACCCCACCTTTTTATCCTCGATGACAACAATACAATACGTGCCTTGCTACCCTTTATGTCACTGGGTAAGGACACCGCAAGATTGAACCCAAAGCTAAGCACTTCTCCCATTGCAAGAAAGATCAATCTAGTAGGCCAAACAAAACTGATAATTCGAAGAGACTTGCAAAGATAACTCAATCATACATAAAAGAATTCAGAGGAGATTCAAATATTTCTCATAGATAAACTTGATCATAAACCCACAATTCATCAGATCTCGACAAACACACCACAAAAAGAGTTACATCAAATAGATCTCCACAAGAGAGGGGGAGAACATGGTATTGAGATCCAAAAAGAGAGAAGAAGCCATCTAGCTAATAACTATGGACCCGAAGGTCTGTAGTAAACTACTCACAACTCATCGGAGGGGCTGTGGTGTTGATGTAGAAGCCCTCAGTGATCGATTCCCCGTCCGGTAGAGCGCCGGCGAAGGCTCAAGATGGGATCTCGCGGATATAGAAGCTTACGGCGGTGCAAATTGTTTTTCGTTGGCTCCCTCGATGTTTTCGGGGTACATGGGTATATATAGGAGGAAGAAGTACATTTGTGGATGCCCAAGGGGCCCATGAGATAGGGGGGCGCCCTATAGGGGTGTGCGCGCCCTCCACCCTCGTGGCCATCTCGGTTGCTTCTTGGCTTGCACTCCAAGTCCTCTGATCACGTTTGTTCCAAAAATCACGCTCCCGAAGGTTTCATTCTGTTTGGACTCCGTTTGATATTCCTTTTCTTTGAAATACTGAAATAGGCAAAAAAACAGCAATACGGGCTGGGCCTCCGGTTAGTAGGTTAGTCCCAAAAATGATATAAATGTGTAAAATAAAGCCCATAAACTTCCAAAACAGGTAATATAATAGCATGGAAGATTCAAAAATTATAGATACATTGGAGACGTATCAAGCATCCCCAAGCTTAATTCCTGCTCGTCCTCGAGTAGGTAAATGATAAAAACAGAATTTTTTGATGTGGAATGCTACCTATCATAATTCTAAATGTAATTTTCTTTATTGTGGCATGTTTGTTCAGATCCATACGATTCAAGATAAAATTTTATAAAACATAAAAATAATAATACTTCGAAGCATACTAACAAATAATCATGTCCTATCAAAATAGCATTGCCAAAGAAAGCTTATCCCTACAAAATCATATAGTTAGGCCATGCTTCATTTTCATTACACAAAATACTCCCATCATGTACAACCCCGATGACGAGCCGAGCAATTGGTTCATACTTTTTAACGCACTTCAGCTTTTTCAACTCTTACGCAATACATGAGCGCAAGCCATGGACATAGCACTATGGTGGTATATGGTGGTGGTTGTGAAGATAGTCTCACATCAACTAGGCGTATCAACGGGCTATGGAGATGCCAATTAATATATATCAATGTGAGTGAGTAGGGATTGCCATGCAATGGATGCACTAGAGCTATAAATGTATGAAATCTCAACAAAAGAAACTAAGTGGGTGTGCATCCAACTTGCTTGCTCACGAAGACCTAGGGCATTTTGAGGAAGCCCATCATTGGAATATATAAGCCAAGTTCTATAATGAAAAATTCCCACTAGTATATGAAAGTGACAACATAGGAGACTCTCTATCATGAATATCATGGTGCTATTTTGAAGCACAAGTGTGGAAAAGAGATAGTAACATTGTCCCTTCTCTCTTTTTCTCTCATTATTTTCTTTATTTTTTTCTTTCTTTTTTCTTTCTTTTTTCTTTTCTTTGGCCTTCCTTTTTTTGGCCTTTCTCTCTCTTTTTTTCTTTTTTTTTGTAAAGTCCGAAGTCTCATCCTGACTTGTGGGGGAATCATAGTCTTCATCATTCCTTTCCACACTAGGACAATGCTCTAATAATGAAGATCATCACACTTCTATTGATTTACAACTCAAGAATTACAACTCAAAGCTAGAACAAGATATGACTCTATATGAATGCCTCCGGCGGTGTACCGGGATATGCAATGAATCAAGAGCGACATGTATGAAAATTATGAAGGTGGCTTTGCCACAAATACGATGCCAACTACATGATCATGCAAAGATCAATATGACAATGATGGAGCGTGTCATAATAATTGAATGCTGGAAAGTTGCATGGCAATATATCTCGGAATGGATATGGAAATGCCATAATAGGTAGGTATGGTGGCTGTTTTGAGGAAGGTAAATAATGGGTGTATGATACCGGCGAAAGTTGCGCGGTATAATAGAGGCTAGCTAAGTGGAAGGGTGAGTGTGCGTATATCCATGGACTCACATTAGTCATAAAGAACTCATATACTTATTGCAAAAGTCTACTTAGCCCTCGAAGCAAAGTACTACTACGCATGCCCCTAGAGGGAAAGATTGGTAGGAAAAGACCATCGCTCGTCCCCGACTGCCACTCATAAGGAAGACAATCAAAAGAGCACCTCATGCAACAAATTTGTCACACAACTTTTACCATACGTGCATGCTACGAGACTTGCCAACTTCAACACAAGTATTTCTCAATTTCATAATTACCCACTAGCATGACTATAACATTACCACCTTTATATCTCAAAACAATTATCAAGTATCAAATTGATTCTAGTGTTTAATGCACTTTTTATGATAGTTTTTGTTATACCTAACTTGGATGCTCATCATTCTAGGACCAAATTCATAACCATAGCAAATACCATGCTGTTCTAAGAGACTCTCAAAATAATATAAGTGAAGAATGAGAGACTAAAAATTTCTACAAAATTAAGTCACCGCCGTGCTCTAAAAGATATAAGTGAAGCACTAGAGCAAAAACTATCTAGCTCAAAAGATATAAGTGAAGCACATAGAGTATTGATACGTCCATTTTGCATCATGCTTTTATATCAATATTTATTACACTATGGGCTGTTATTACACATTATATCTCAATACTTATGGCTATTCTCCCTTTTTTTACAAGGTTTACCATGAAGAGGGGGAATGCCGGCAGCTGGATTCTGGCTGGAAAAGGAGCAAACATTGGAAACCTATTCTGCACTGCTCCAAAAATCCTGAAACTCCACGAAACATGTTTTTGGAATTAATATATTGAGCGGAAGAAATACATCAGGGGGCCCACACCCTGGCTAGGTGGGTGGGGGCGTGCCCACCCCTACTGGGTGCGCCCCTATCTCCTGGGCCCCCTGGTGGCCCCCGGTGTTCATCTTCTGCTATATGAGGGTTTTACCATGGAAAAAATCGTGGGCAAGCTTATGGAACGAAACTCCGCCGCCACGAGGCGGAACCTTGGCGGAACCAATCTAGAGCTCCGGCAGAGCTGTTCTGCCGGGGAAACTTCCCTCCGGGAGGGGGAAATCATCACCATCATCATCACCAACGATCCTCTCATCAGGATGGGGTCAATCTCCATCAACATCTTCACCAGCACCATCTCCTCTCAAAACCCTAGTTCATCTATTGTATCCAATCTTGTATCAAAACCACAAATTGGTACCTGTGGGTTGCTAGTAGTGTTGATTACTCCACGTAGTTGATGCTAATTGGTTTACTTGGTGGAAGATCATATGTTCAGATCTTTCATGCATATTATTACTCCTATGATTATGAACATGAATATTCTTTGTGAGTAGTTACGTTTGTTCCTGAGGACATGGGTGAAGTCTTGCTATTAGTAGTCATGTGAATTTGGTATTCGTTCGATATTTTGATGAGATGTATGTTATATTTTCCTCTAGTGGTGTTATGTGAACGTCGACTACATGAAACTTCACCATTATTTGGGTCTAGAGGAAGGCATTGGGAAGTAATAAGTAGATGATGGGTTGCTAGAGTGACGGAAGCTTAAACCCTAGTTTATGCGTTGCTTCGTTAGGGGCTGATTTGGATCCATATGTTTAATGATGTGGTTAGGTTTACCTTAATACTTCTTTTGTAGTTGCGGACGCTTGCAATAGGGGTTAATCATAAGTGGGATGCTTGTTCAAGTAAGGGCAGTACTCAAGCACCGGTCCACCCACATATCAAATTATCAAAGTACCGAACGCGAATCATATGAACGTGATAAAAACTAGCTTGACAATAATTCCCACGTGTCCTCGGGAGCTCTTCCTCATTATAAGAAATTGTCCAGGCTTATCCTTTGCTACATAAAAGATTGGGCCACCTTGTTGCACTTTATTTACTTTCATTGCTTGTTACTCGTTGCAATTTATCTTATCACAAAACTATCTATTACCTACAATTTCAGTGCTTGCAGAGAAAATCTTACTGAAAACCGCTTATCATTTCCTTCTGCTCCTCGTTGGGTTCGACACTCTTACTTATAGAAAGGACTATGATAGATCCCCTGCACTTGTGGGTCATCAAAACTAATTTATGGCGCCATTTCCGGGGAGTGTAGTGCTTTTGGTGAGTGGAACTTGGTAAGGCAAAATTTATATAGTGTGCAGAAATTTTCTGTTACTTGTCACTATGGAAACTAATCCTTTGAGAGGTTTGTTCGGGGTATCTTCACCCCGACCAGAAGAGCAAAGATTTGCTCCTCAACCTACTGAACTTTTTGAAAATATTTACTTTGAGATTCCTTCGGGTATGATAGAGAAACTTCTAGCTAATCCATTTACAGGAGATGGAACATTGCATCCCGATTTACACCTTATATTTGTGGATGAAGTTTGTGGATTATTTAAGCTTGCAGGTATTCCCGATGATGTTGTCAAAAGGAAGGTCTTCCCTTTATCTTTGAAGGGAGATGCACTGACATGGTATAGGCTATGTGATGATACGAGATCTTGGAATTATAAACGATTGAAATTGGAATTTCACCAGAAGTTTTATCCTATGCATCTTGTTCATCGCGATCGTAATTACATATATAATTTCTGGCCTCGCGAAGGAGAAAGCATCACTCAAGCTTGGGGGAGGCTTAAGTCAATGTTATATTAGTGCCCCAATAATTAGCTCTCCCGGGAAATGATTATTCAAAATTTTTATGCTCGGCTTTCTCTCAATGATCGCAACCTGCTCGATACTTCCTGTGCTGGTTCTTATCTGCTGAAGACTATTGATTTCAAATGGGACTTATTGGAAAGAATTAAACGCAACTATGAAGATTGGGGTTCTGACGATGGTAAGGAGTCAGGTATGACACCTAAGTCCGATTGTGTTAAATCTTTTATGGATACCGATGCTTTTCGTGGATTTAGCGCTAAATATGGACTTGACTCTGAGATAGTAGCTTCTTTCTGTGAATCTTTTGCTACTCACATTGATCTCCATAAGGAGAAATGGTTTAAATATAATCCTCCAGTTGAAGTGAAAGTAGTTGCACCTATTACAGTTGAAGAAAAGACTATCACCTATAGTGATCCTATTGTTCCTACGACTTATGTTGAGAAACCTCCTTTCCATGTTAGGATAAAGGATCATGCTAAAACTTTAACTGTTGTTCGTAAGAGCAATACTAGGACTTATACACCTCCTAAGCAAATCAAAGTTGAACCTAGTATTGCTATGGTTAAAGATCTCTTGGATGATGATTTAGGTGGGCACGTTATTTATTTCTGTGGTGAGACTGCTAATATTGCTAGACCAGATACTAAAATACATAGACCTGTCGTAGGCATGCCTGTTATTTCTGTTAAAATAGGAGATCATTGTTATCATGGCTTATGTGATATGGGTGCTAGTGCTAGTGCAATACCCTATGATTTATATAAAGAAATTATGCACGAAATTGCACCCATCGAATTAGAAGACATTGATGATACTATTAAGCTTGCTAATAGGGATACCATTAAACCAGTTGGGATAGTTAGAGATGTTGAAGTCCTGTGTGGGAAGGTTAAATACCCTGCTGATTTTCTTGTTCTTGGTTCCCCACAAGATGATTTTTGTCACATTATTTTCGGTAGACCCTTCTTGAACACGTTTAAGACTAGGATAAGATTGTGAAAAGGATACTGTTACAATTGGCTTAGATGGTATGTCTCATGAGTTTAACTTTGCTAAGTTTCATAGACAACCTCGTGATAGAGAATCACCTAGTGAGGATGAGATTATTGGTCTTGCTTCCATTGCCGTACCTCCTACTGATCAATTAGAACAATATTTGCTAGACCATGAAAACGAAATGTTTATGAAGGAAAGAAGGGAAATAGATGAAGTGTTCCTTAAACAGGAACCTATGCTGAAACATAACCTTCATGTTGAAATTCTTGGGGATCCTCTTCCACCCAAGGGTGATCCCATGTTTGAACTCAAACCATTACCTGATAATCTTAAGTATGCTTATCTTGATGAGAAGAAAATATATCTTGTTATTATTAGTGCTAACCTTTCAGATCAAGAAGAAGAAAGATTATTGAAAACTCTGAAGAAGCACCAAGCTGCCATTGGATATACTCTGGATGATCTTAAGGGCATTAGTCCCACGTTATGCAAACATAAAATTACAGTGGAGAAAGATGCCAAACCAATTAGAGATGCTCAATGACGACTGAATCCCAAGATGAAAGAAGTGGTAAGAAAGAAGATACTAAAGCTCCTTGAAGCAGGTATATTTTGTCCCATTGCTGATAGTGAATGGGTAAGTCCTGTCCATTGTATTCCTAAAAAGGAAGGTATTACCGTTGTTCCTAATTATAAAGATGAATTGATCCCGCAAAGAATTATTACAGGTCATAGGATGGTAATTGATATCCGTAAATTAAATAAAGCTACTAATAAAGATCATTACCCTTTACCTTTTATTGATCAAATGCTAGAAAGACTATCCAAACACACACATTTCTGCTTTCTAGATGGTTATTCTGGCTTCTCTCAAATACCTGTGTCAGCGGGGGATCAATCTAAAACTGCTTTTAGTTGCCCTTTCAGTACTTTTGCTTATAGACATATGCCTTTTGGTTTATGTAATGCACCTGCTACCTTTCAAAGATACATGATGGCTATATTCTCTGATTTTTGTGAAAAGATTTGTGAGGTATTCATGGATGATTTCTCTGTTTATGGATCCTCTTTTGATGATTGCTTGAGCAACCTTGATCGAGTTTTGCAGAGATGCGACTCGTCTCGAATTGGGAAAAGAGTCACTTTATGGTGAATGAAGGCATTGTTTTGGGGCACAAGATCTCGGAGAGAGGTATTGAAGTTGATAAAGCTAAAGGTGATGCTATTGAAAAGATGCCATGTTCCAGGGACATATATAAAAGGTATAAGAAGTTTCCTTGGTCATGCCGGTTTTTATAGGAGGTTCATTAAGGACTTTTCTAAAATCTCTAGGCCTCTGACTAATTTATTGCAAAAAGATATTCCTTTTGTCTTTGATGATAATTATGTAGAAGCATTTGAAATACTTAAGAAAGCTTTGATCACTGCACCTATTGTCCAGCCACCTGATTGGAATTTACCTTTTGAAATTATGTGTGATGCTAGTTGTCGGTGTCAAAACCGGCGGATCTCGAGTAGGGGGTCCCGAACTGTGCGTCTAGGCGGATGGTAATAGGAGACAAGGGACACGATGTTTTTACCCAGGTTCGGGCCCTCTTGATGGAGGTAAAACCCTACTCCTGCTTGATTTATATTGATGATATGGGTAGTACAAGAGTGGATCTACCACGAGATAAGGGAGGCTAAACCCTAGAATCTAGCCTATGGTATGATTGTTGTAATGGTTGTTGTCCTACGGACTAAAACCCTCCTGTTTATATAGACACTGGGGAGGGCTACGGTTACACAGAGTCGGTTGCAATGGTAGGAGATCTACATATCCGTATTGCCAAGCTTGCCTTCCACGCCAAGGAAAGTCCCATCCGGACATGGGACGAAGTCTTCAATCTTGTACCTTCATAGTCTTGGAGTCCGGCTGATGATGATAGTCTGGCTGTCCGGACACCCCCTAGTCCAGGACTCCCTCAGTAGCCCCTGAACCAGGCTTCAATGACGATGAGTCCGGCACGCATAATGTTCGGCATTGCAAGGCGGGTTCCTCCTCCGAATAATTCAGAGAAGATTGTGAACACCTGGATAGTGTCCGGCTCTGCAAAATAAATTCCGCATTCCACCGTAGAGAGAATAATATGTACACAACATCAATCTGCTGACGTATTTCGTGGCATGACGTCAAGCCACTACCAAGCCTTTGCTTGAATTGTTTTTCATTATACCACCTCAGCGCGTTTAGCGAAGCGGCTTCCTTGGCATGTCTTGTCGTAGCAGAGATCGTGTTCCCCATATTCCGAGATTCCCATCAATACGTACGTGGGTAACCCAACCGCGCCATTGATGGTGGCGCTTGGGAGATAAGCGAGTTTTACCAGGCCGGTGGGGACGCACAGTTTTCGTCTGCCTATATATAAGGGGATAAGGATCCACCTTTTTACCTACGCCTTCTTCCTCCTTTGCTTATCCATCTCCGCGCACTCGAGCTCCAGCTCCCAAGTCCGCGCATCTCGTCTCGACCTTCTCCGACCATGTCTGGAGCGGGAGGCAAATGGTTGGCCACCTCCATTACGGCGACATCGCGCACCGGCTGCGCAGCGCCGGATACCTTTCCGGCGACATCGCGCACCGGCTGCCCGACAAGGGGCAGCTCATCCCCACCCCCAGGCCCCATGAGAGGGTCGTATTCCTTCCCCACTTCCTCCGCGGACTGGGCTTCCCGTTGCATCCCTTTGTCCGGGGGCTCATGTACTATTACAGCTTGGATTTCCACGACCTGACGCCAAACTTCATCCTCAACATCTCGGCGTTTATCGTCGTGTGCGAGGCCTTCCTCTGCATCCAGCCCCACTTCGGCTTGTGGCTCAAGAGCTTCAATGTCAAGCCGAAGGTGGTAAAGGGCGCTCAAGTGGAGTGCGGAGGCGCCATGTTGGGCAAGATGCCCAACGTCATCTGGCTCGAAGGGGCCTTCGTGGAGTCCGTCAAGGGGTGGCAATCGGGGTGGTTCTACATCACCGAGCCGCGCGACCCTAAATGGGCGGCGGCCCCCGAGTTCAGATCTGGTATCCCTATGCAGCTCACCTCCTGGAAAGAGAAGGGCTTGCCATGGGGTAGTTCGAGGAGCCGACAGACTCCATCCCGTCTCTGCACTCGTGAACAAGAAGCTTAGGCTTGTCAATGTGATCCAGGTCATGCTTGTCCGCTGGATTCTCCCTTGCCAACAATGGGCTTTTAATTTGTGGGAGTTCGATCCGACACAGCACAAGGTCTTGAGCGGGCTCTTCAACACGACGTACGAAGCCGCCTGGAGGGTGCTTTTCAAGGGCGGAGAAGCCCCCGCATCCGCGATGGAAGACCGCGGATTCAGCACCAAGCGCCCGGCCGGCGAGGTAAGCTTTGTTATCCTCTATGGGACATTTATTTTCTTTCATAGTTTGACTCTACGTGGGATTTAAAACTCCCAATGCCTTTGACAGGACTGGCGGAGGACGTCCGGACAGGTGGACTGTCCGGCTCCCCTTGCCGAAGACCCAGCAGACGCCCGTTTAACGGGGCTGCTGGTCCCGGCACTCTATGTGGTGCCGGAGAAGAAGGCCAAGAAGAAAGCCACGGGAACTCGAAGAAGTTCCCGGTGCCAGGTGATATCGGACTCATCGTCCGATGGCTCCGAGGCGGACTCCTCCCCCAAAGACGAGGAGGAGAAATAGGACTCTCTACCAGAGGAAGGAGAGAGGGAGAGGAAAGCTTCCCCCACAGGGGAGGCCGAAGGGTCCAAGAGGGGAAGGACTATTCCCCCGGACAGCTCCGCCAACGCCAACGTTGGCGACGAAGAGTGGCCCTCAAGGGCCAGGCCTCCGGCAAGATCGTAAGTATCCGGATTCCTGAATGATTTATAATTTCTCTTTTGTGTCACATAGTGTCCTTCTAATGCCGCACACTGCCTGCAGTCCGGCCGATGATGATCTCCCCGCTTCATCGAGCGGGTCGTTGGCTCCGTCGGATGTAGATTCCATCCCGACTGCCTCCACCCCTCGCGACGCTGAGGACACCGAGGTGGGATCCCAGGAAGGGACCCATCAGGAGGAGGCTTCGGAGGCGCCACCAGGAAAACGTCCCGGACTTTGTGCCGGACTCCACGCCGGAAACCGCAGTGGTTCCGGAGTCCGGCAGGCGGCCCCTTCGCAAGAAGGGCAAGACCGTGACGCCGGCGGCCTCCGTCCAACCGGAGGCGTCGGACAACTTGTTGGAGGCGCTCAAAGGCGCTTCCATCGAGGAAGAACACCGCACTATTATGAGTGCTGTGATTCATAAGGTTCAGCTCGCCAAGAGCGGGCTGACCGAAGCCTGCAGTAGCCTTCTAACAGGCTTTGAGGTAAGAAGTTTAAAATATGTAATGTAATTCCGCATAGACAGTAGCCCCTGATGCTCGGTTCGGTGTTCGGAAAGAAAAACCGGATTGAGGATCTAAAAAAGATATACGCAGGAGTGCTAAGAATTATGTCAATATGGGTTTCTAGGCTACGCTGCTGACCTCTGCCGCACTGACTTCGGAGGTCGGTGCTTTGAAGCAGGACCTCGAGCGGTCCGAGCAAGAGCTCGGCCTTGCCAAGAAGCAGCTCGAGGATAAAGAAGGTGCGTAACACCACTTAAAAGTTTGTACCTTACAGAAAAGGATTTTGGTAGCAATGAAAATAACAAGGATAACGTGGGTACTGCAGGGGCCACGAACGAGGTGGCAACCCTGAAGGAGGCCATGTCCGTAGCTGAACGCAATGCGGCCGCGGAACGGATGGAGCGAGAGAAGCAGGAGGCGCGTGTGGTGGAGGTGCGGCAAGAGCTCCAGGCTCTTATGGAAAAGCATGAGAGTTTGGAGCGTGACTCGAAGACTCGAGAGTCCGAGCTTGCCTCGGCTCTTGAAAGTGCCAAAGCCGCTAAGGCCGAGGCCCGTAAGGCCCTCCAGGAGGTTGAGGATGTGGAGAAAATAGCGGTGGGTAAGGCATTTTTCATGCAAAGCAAGCATGTTAATGTAAATTACCTGTTACTTACCCGAATTCAGAGCTCTCCAGGGGCGTTTGCAGATCTGCCTTGCAACGTGTCTGATGCCGCCGCATTCTACCGTGGCGAGGAGGGGAGCTCAACGGAGAAGGTCTTCTGGTCTCAGTACGCTGAGGCCGGACATCCGGTGCCCCCTAGTGACCAGCTGAAGCAGCTGGTCGAGCTCCACAAGGTAGCCGAGCAGGCCATGAAGGGCCTCATAGTCCGGCTGTCGCCTGGAGAGGCCATGCCTGGGAGCTACTTCGGCCTCGTGCGGCGGCTGGTGGATGCGTGCCCCTGGGTGGAGGTCATCAAGCGCTCTGCCTGTATTGAAGGTGCTTGTCGGGCCCTTGCCCGCGCAAAGGTGCATTGGGGCAGGCTGGATGCGGAGAGGCTTATCACTGACGCTCCGCCAGCGGGCAAGGAGTATCGTACGCCCGAGATGTACTATAAGACTGTCCTGAAGGGTGCCTGCAAGATTGCGGATGAGTGCCCCAGAGATGTAATTATTGAGTAAACTCGCTATGTGTTATCCTGTGCGCTGAAAACTTTGTTCATATGCGCTAAGCAACGCTTATTGATTTAAAATATTACCTTCTGTGCGGCCGTTTATTAAATTTGAGAGATGGCAAGTCGTCGGCTTCAGCCCCCATGCCACGAGTGCTGGGGTGTTCGGGATAAACTTGAGCGCTCTTGTTCCCATTTTTGGGTCCATCTAGGGAGGCGCTCAACACAATGAACAAGGCAACCGGACTTATAATTCTTGAACACTCTCACTTAGCCATAGAATTCTATAATTTTAAATTCCGGTGAAGCCCCTAGTATTCGGAAGACCGAGTTCGGGGCGCTATCCACGCCTTGGCCGGACATTATCCGGTTCTCCTCTCGAAGCGGCATAAGTATTTAGGGACTCGAAAAGACCTCTCGAACTGCGACCAGTCTCTCGCCTTATCATGACAGTCAGTTTTAGCTTTCTCCACTGAGGCGGTCGCCCGGCTCAACCGAGGCGCAATCGCAGTGGTTCTCCCAGTGCTACCTTAGCCGACAGAACGGAACGTAAGGTACCAAAACATGGGAGCCGGGCAAACCCAACTATTGACCCAAGACATGATTCGGAGCCGATTCATATAATGCTATAAGTTCGGGTTTCCGCACTTGTGAAAGTGTTTGGACTTATCACACCATAATGCGGGGAACATAAGCCCCTGGTGTATTCGGCCGTACCAAAATATACGGGTGCGAGATGTCATTAATGAACATATATGTAAAGTAATGCAATTATAGGCAAAAAGTGCTGCATTGTTTATTCAAGGAATTCTGCTATAAGTGCGAAATGATACAAATAGTGCGGTAAGCAAGGGATTGGACTAATTAGACGTGTCTCCCTCCAGGGGTAGGCTGCGGAATGGTGTATTTAACAAATTTAATGCTCATAATGGAGACCACCTGAGTGTTCGTCACAGCCTTTGTCCCTCCCTGGCTGTTGCATCGTGAGTTCGGCAGGTTCGCCGCCGGACAGGGCCTCTGGTGAACGGAGTCCTATGTATAAAAAGAAGGAAAATAAAAATGAAAAGAGCGACACACTTGGGATCCCCTGGTGTAGTCGAGCCGCACTCTGGGCCTGTTGTGGTCGTGCCCCTCCCCCCATGCCCATGGTATCTCCAGAGCGTAATGATGTACGCGGAGAGCTGGTCTTGCAATCATGCGAGGGCTGGGGTTGGGGCCGCATTGCTACGCATGCTCGGAACGTGCCAGGTGGTCTTGATTGATGTTGCTACGGTAGCGTTTGGCGTGTCCGGTCGCTTAACGGCCGGACTCGAAATTGCCTTAGAAGGCTGCTCAGACTTCGCCGCGAGAGCCAGTATGTTCCTCCGCTCGAGGAGAGTTCCGTATTTCCGCTGGCGTGATGACTCCACGGGGCTGGCATCTTGAGCTTAAGCTATGCATAATGCGGCACCGCGTTGAACTTTGCGAACGCGGTTCGTCCGAAAGCGAGCGTGATAGCCGCCATGAACGGGACTATGTCGAAGATTAACTCCTCACTTCGAAATTATCCGGGATCCGAAGACCACTTCGAGCAGGTGAGCCTGTACACTTGGCCTCAACACCTGGTATGACGCCTTTAAAGGTCGTCTTTGTAGGTTTAATCCTTGAGGGTCTATGCCCATCTTGCGCGACCGTATCCCGATAAAGCAGGTTCAGGCTACTGCCGCCGTCCATCAGGACTCTCCTGAGGTGAAATCCATCGACAATTGGGTCTAAAACCAATGCAGCGAATCCACCATGGCGGATACTGGTCGGATGGTCTCTTCGATCGAAAGTGATTGGGCAAGAGGACCATGGATTGAACTTGGGCGATCGCTCCATCGCATATCGTCCCTCGATTACGCTTCCGCTCCCTCTTGGGTATATGGGTTGCGTATATCATGTTTACCGTCCGCACTTGTTGGGGGAAGCCCTTCTATCCTCTACTGTTCAGCGGCCGGGTTTCTTCCTCGTCGTCGCTGGGCATCCCCTTGTTATTGTTTTCGGCAATTAACTTGCCTGCCTGCTTGAATACCCAACAATCTCTGTTGGTGTGATTAGCTGGCTTTTCGGGGGTGCCATGTATCTGGCAAGAGCGGTCGAGTATTCGGTCCAAATTGGATGGACCAGAGTGGTTCTTTGAATGGCTTCTTCCACGACCGGTTTAGAGCCTCGAATCCGGCGTTGACTGCCGTATCCTCATTGTTGTCGCCGTTAACGCGGCGTTTGTTTTTGTTTCGACGCGACCTGCCATTGTGGTCCTTAGTATCCGGACTGCCAGCATTTTTACTGAGGTTGTTGCTGTGAGCTAGCCAGCTATCTTCTCCCGCACAGAAGCGGGTCATGAGTGATGTGAGGGCTGCCATGGATTTCGGCTTTTCCTGTCCTAGGTGCCGGGCCAGCCACTCGTCGCGGATGTTATGTTTGAAGGCTGCGAGGGCCTCTGCATCCGGACAGTCGACAATTTGATTTTTTTTTGTTAAGAACCATGTCCAGAATTGCCTGGCCGATTCATCTGGCTGCTGGATTATGTGGCTTAGGTCATCGGCGTCGGTGGTCGCACATATGTGCCCCGAAGTTGTCGAGAATGCGGCTTCCGTGTCCTCCCAACACCCAATTGACTCTGCAGGCAGGCTGTTAAGCCAATGCCGAGCTGGTCCTTTAAGCTTGAGCGGGAGATATTTGATGGCGTGGAGATCGTCGCCGCGGGCCATATGGATATGAAGGAGATAATCCTCGATCCAAACCGCGGGGTCTGTTGTGCCATTGTAGGAATCAATGTTGACGGGTTTAAACCCTTCAGGGATTTGATGATCCATTACTTCGTCTGTGAAGCATAGTGGGTGTGCGGCGCCTCTGTATTGAGCAATGTCACAACGTAGCTCAAGAGAGCGTTGTCTGCTGTGTTCGGCCCGGCCGGAGTTGCTGTATCCGGCGCGACGGTATTCGTCGTGGGTCGTGGGGCACCCACATGATCCATAGATAGATCTGGATTGTCTTGCCTTGTCCTCCAATATATCCCGCAAGTCCGGCGCATTCCCTCGTGGCTTCGTACTTTTTGAGCGGTGCCGGGGTACGGTCTTGATGGAGGGCCTAGATGCCTCTCTGTCGCGACCACGAGGTGGTCGGTCTGCCGTATTGTGCGCTGGTGATGAAGGTTTGTATGCTTCCTCCTCTAGTCAGGGGAGCAACTTGCGTTTTGGGTAGCTTTTGGTGGGGCGTTCGATTTCATACTCTTCGGCCGCGAGGACCTCGGTCCATCTGTCGGCCAGCAGGTCTTGATCAGCTTGAAGCTGTTGCTGCTTTTTCTTTAGGCTATTTGCTGTGGCCATTAGCCTGCGCCTGAAGCGCTCTTGTTCGACGGGATCCTCAAGCACGACGAATTCGCCGTCGTCGAGGCTTGCCTCGTCTCCGGAGGGAGGTATGTAATTATCATCCTCGACCTCTTCTTCTGCCGCTTTCTCATGAGGGCTGGCTTCTGCGTCCTCTTGCACTGAATCTTGCTGGAGGGGGTTGTCTTCGGCACTTTCTGGGGTGTTATTATCTCCTGTGTCGGAATCTCCATTTTTGCTGTGGCGGGATTTAGAGCAGCGCCGCTGACGTCGGCGCTTGGGCTGTTTCTTTAAGGAATCTGCCTCCGCTGCTTCTTCGCCGTCCCCATCTTTTGGGGTGTCCACCATGTATATGTCGTATGACGAGGTTGTCTTCCAGTGCCCTGTAGGCGCTGGTTCTTGATCGTCTCCGGCATCGTCATCCATACCGTCGATGTCTTCGGAGTCGTAGTCTAGCATGTCGGTTAGATCGTCGACAGTGGCTACAAAGTGGGTGGTGGGTGGGCTTTGAATTTCTTCGTCGTCCGCATCCCAACCATCCTGGCCGTAGACCGGCCAGGGCTCTCCGGATAGCGAGAGATGCTTTAGCGAATTTAGGATGTCGTCAAAGGGTGAGTGCTGAAAGATGTCCGCAGCGGTGAACTCCATGATCGGCGCCCAATCGGATTCGATTGGCAGGGGCACAGGAGGTTCGGAGTCCGGCAGGGAGTCCGGCACCTCGGAGTCACGAGCTTTATAAGGGACGAGGTCAGTGTTCGGCTCCATCACCATGGAAGTTGCAGCTCCCAAGGCGGTGTCCAGCCACCCGTCCTCGATCTGCACGATCGGCTCTGGACTATGGGTCGGAGCGGATTCATGTGCGGCCACTAGGGCACTGTCCGGCGGCAGAGCTAAATCATGCCCATCGTGACAGCGCGGCACGCTCGGCTGTGGCTCGAATCCGTCGAAGATCAAGTCTCCACGGACATCGGCCGTGAAGTTTAGGCTTCCGAAACTGACCTGATGGCCAGGGGCGTAGCTTTTGATCTGCTCCAGATGGCCAAGCAAATTGGCCCGCAGTGCGAAGCCGCCGAATACAAAGATCTGTCCGGGGAGGAAAGTTTCACCCTGGACGGCGTTGTTGTTGATTGAAGAAGCCATCAAGCCTATCGGTGACGACACAGAGGAACTCTCAATGAAAGCACCAATGTCGGTGTCAAAACCGGCGGATCTCGGGTAGGGGGTCCCGAACTGTGCATCTAGGCGGATGGTAACAGGAGACAAGGGACACGATGTTTTTACCCAGGTTCAGGCCCTCTCGATGGAGGTAAAACCCTACTCCTGCTTGATTGATATTGATGATATGGGTAGTACAAGAGTGGATCTACCACGAGATCAAGGAGGCTAAACCCTAGAAGCTAGCCTATGGTATGATTGTTGTAATGGTTGTTGTCCTACGGACTAAAACCCTCCGGTTTATATAGACACCGGGGAGGGCTAGGGTTACACAGAGTCGGTTACAATGGTAGGAGATCTACATATCCGTATTGCCAAGCTTGCCTTCCACGCCAAGGAAAGTCCCATCCGGACACGAGACGAAGTCTTCAATCTTGTATCTTCATAGTCTTGGAGTCCGGCTGACGATGATAGTCCGGCTGTCCGGACACCCCCTAGTCCAGGACTCCCTCACTAGTGATTATGTTGTAGGTGCTTTTCTAGGGCAAAGAGTTGATAAGAAATTGAATGTTATCCAGTATGCTAGTAAGACTCTTGATACTGCCCAGATAAATTATGCTACTACTGAAAAAGAATTCTTAGTAGTCGTTTTTGCATGTGATAAGTTTAGACCTTATATTGTTGATTCCAAAGTTACTATTCACACTTATCATGCTGCTATTAAATATCTTATGGAAAAGAAAGACGCTAAGCCTTGACTCATTAGATGGGTTCTCCTGCTCCAAGAATTTGATTTGCTCATTATTGATAGAAAGGGAGCTGAGAACCCCGTTGCAGACAACTTATCTAGGTTAGAGAATGTTCTTGATGACCCACTGCCTATTGATGATAGTTTTCCTGATGAACAATTAGTGGTCATTAATGCTTCTTGTACTGCTCCCTGGTATGCTGATTATGCTAATTACATTGTTGCTAAATTTATACTTCCTAGTTTCACATACCAGCAAAATAAAAAGTACTTTTATGATTTAAGACATTACTTCTGGGATGACCCACACCTTTATAAAGAAGGAGTAGATGGTGTTATTAGACGTTGCGTGCCTCACCATGAACAGGAACAGATCCTATGGAAGTGTCACTCTGAATCCTATGGAGGACACCACCTTGGAGATAGAACTGCACACAAGGTACTGCAATCTGGTTTTATTGGCCTACTCTCTTCAAAGATGCTCGTAAGTTTGTCGTATCTTGTGATGAGTGTCAAAGAATTGGTAATATTAGTAGACGTCAAGAAATGCCTATGAATTATTCACTTGTTATCGAACCGTTTGATGTTTGGGGCTTTGATTATATGGGACCTTTTCCTGCCTCTAATGGTTACACACATATTTTAGTTGCTGCTGATTACGTTACTAAGTGGGTAGAAGCTATTCCAACTAGTAGTGCTGATCATAACACCTCTATTAAAATGCTTAAAGAAGTTATTTTTCTGAGGTTTGGAGTCCCTAGATATCTTATGACTGATGGTGGTTCACATTTTATTCATGGTGCTTTCCGTAAGATGCTTGCTAAGTATGATGTCAATCATAGTTTCGCATCTCCTTATCATCCGCAGTCTAGTGGTCAAGTAGAGTTGAGCAATAGAGAGCTCAAATTAATTTTGCAAAAGACTGTCAATAGATCTAGAAAGAATTATTGGTCAAAAAACTTGATGATGCATTATGGGCCTATAGAATTGCATACAAAAATCATATGGGTATGTCTCCTTATAAGATGCTTTATGGAAAAGCATGTCATTTACGTCTTGAACTTGAACATAAAGCATATTGGGCTATTAAAGAGCTCAACTATGACTTCAAACTTGCCGGTGAGAAGAGGTTGTTTGACATTAGCTCTCTTGATGAATGGAGAACCCAAGCCTATGAGAATGCCAAGCTATTCAACGAAAAAGTCAAACACTGTCATGGCAAAAATATACAAAGCGCGAGTTTAACATAGGAGATTATGTGTTATTATTCAACTCTCGTTTAAGATTTTTTGCAGGAAAACTTCTCTCTAAATGGGAAGGTCCTTATGTTATCGAGGAGGTCTATCGTTCTGGTGCTATAAAAATCAACAACTTCGAAGGCACAAGTCCGGGGGTGGTGAACGGTCAAAGAATTAAACATTATATTTCAGGTAATCCTATCAATGTTGAAACTAATATTATTGAAACCGTAACCCTGGAGGAATACATAAGGGCCACTTTCAAGAACGTTCCAGACTCCGAAAAGGAATAGGTATGTGGTACGGCAAGTAAACCGACTCCAAAACAACTCCAATGGCAATTTTTATTCGTTTTGGAATATTAAAAAATTTAGGAACAAAGAAGTAGTCCGAGGGGGACATGAGGCCCCCACGAGAGTGGAGGGCGCGCCCACCCTTACTGGGCGTGCCCCTTGTCTCGTGGACACCTCGTGTGCCTCCCGGACTCCGTTTTCTTGCACGTTACATATTTTGGTCGGTAAAAATTCATTATATATACTCCCAAAGGTTTTGACCATCGTATCACGCAAATATCCTATGTTTTCGTTTCGAGCTGTTTCTGTTTCAGATCTAGAGCATCATGGCGTCTCCACGCGCTCCCAAGGACAAGTTTTTCAAGAGGGTTATCAACCCCTATCTTGCGGAGGTGCCTCGGAGGTGGTATTGCCTTTCCCCCTCATGCCTTTCCCCCTCATGCTAGCCAAATTCCTTGCACCAAGTAGAGATACTACTTGTGCTTCCAAATATCCTTAAAACCCAGTTTTGCCATGAGAGTCCACCATACCTACCTATGGATTGAGTAAGATGCTTCAAGTAAGTTGTCATGTTGCAGGCAATAAAAATTGCTATCTAAATATGTATGACTTATTAGTGCAGAGAAAATAAGCTTTATACGATCTTGTTGTGGAAGCAATAAAAGCAATGGACTACATAATAAAGGTCCACATACAAGGGGCAATATAAAGTGACATTCTTTTGCATTAAGATTTTGTGCGTCCAACCCTAAACGCACATGACAACCTCTGCTTCCCTCTGCGAAGGTCCTATCTTTAACTTTATGTTTTTACTTTATGCTTGAGTCAAGGTGATCTTCACCTTTCCCTTTTTCATTTTATCCTTTGGCAAGCTCCTCGTGTTTGAAAGATCATGATATATATATCCAACTGGATGTAAGTTAGCATAGGCTATTATTGTTGACATCACCTAAACGTGAGTATGTTGGGAGGCAACACAATAAGCCTCTATCTTTCTCAGTGTCCGGATGAAACTCCATAACCACAAGTATTGCGTGAGTGTTAGCAATTGTAGGAGACTACAAGATAGTTGAGTCTGTGGACTTGCTGAAAAGGCTCTATTGTTGACTCTTTCTGATGTTATGATAAATTGCAATTGCTTCAATGACTGAGATTATAGTTTGTTAGTTCTCAGTGAAGTTTTTGAACCATACTTGACATTGTGAATTGATTGTTACTTGAGTATAAGAAATCATATGATAAAATCTATATATGTTGCTGTTACAAGAATGATCATGATGCCCTCATGTCCGTATTTTATTTTTATCGACACCTCTATCTCTAAACATGTGGACATATTTTTCGATATCAGCTTCCGCTTGAGGACAAGCGAGGTCTAAGCTTGGGGGAGTTGATACGTCCATTTTGCACCATGCTTTTATATCAATATTTATTGCACTATGCGCTGTTATTACACATTATATGTCAATACTTATGGCTATTCTCCCTTATTTTACAAGGTTTACCATGAAGAGGGGGAATGCCGACAGCTGGAATTCTGGCTTGAAAAGGAGCAAACATTGGAAACCTATTATGCACTGCTCCAAAAATCCTGAAACTCCACGAAACATGTTTTTGGAATTAATAAGAATTATTGAGCGGAAGAAATACATCAGGGGGCCCACACCCTGGCCAGGAGGGTGGGTGCGCGCCCACCCCTACTAGGCGCGCCCCTATCTCCTGGGCCCCCTGGTGCCCCCCGGTGTCCATCTTCTGCTATATGAGGGCTTTTACCCTGGAAAAAATCGTGGGCAAGCTTTTGGGACGAAACTCCGCCGCCACGAGACGGAACCTTTGCCGAACCAATCTAGAGCTCCGGCAGAGCTGTTCTGCCAGGGAAACTTCCCTCCGGGAGGGGGAAATCATCACCATCATAATCACCAACGATCCTCTCATCGGGAGGTTGTAAATCTCCATCAACATCTTCACCAGCACCATCTCCTTTCAAAACCCTAGTTCATCTGTTGTATCCAATCTTGTATTAAACCACAAATTGGTACCTGTGGGTTGCTAGTAGTGTTGATTACTCCTCGTAGTTGATGCTAATTGGTTTAATTGGTGGAAGATCATATGTTCAGATCCTTAATGCATATTATTACTCCTTTGATTATGAACATGAATATGCTTTGTGATTAGTTACGTTTGTTCCTGAGGACATGGGTGAAGTCTTGCTATTAGTAGTCATGTGAATTTGGTATTCGTTCGATATTTTGATGAGATGTATGTTGTCTTTTCCTCTAGTGGTATTATGTGAACGTCGACTACATGACACTTCACCATTATTAGGGCCTAGAGGAAGGCATTGGGAAGTAATAAGTAGATGATGGGTTGCTAGAGTGACAAAAGCTTAAACCCTAATTTATGTGTTGCTTCGTTAGGGGCTGATTTGGATCCATATGTTTAATGTTGTGGTTAGGTTTACCTTAATACTTCTTTTGTAGTTGCGGACGCTTGCAATAGGGGTTAATCATAAGTGGGATGCTTGTCCAAGTAAGGGCAGTACCCAAGCACCGGTCCACCCACATATCAAATTATCAAAGTACCGAACGCGAATCATATGAACCTGATGAAAACTAGCTTGACGATAATTCCCATGTGTCCTCGGGAGCTCCTTCCTCATTATAAGAAATTGTCTAGGCTTATCCTTTGATACATAAATGATTGGGCCACCTTGCAGCACTTTATTTACTTTCATTGCTTGTTACAATTTATCTTATCACAAAACTATCTATTACCTACAATTTCAGTGCTTGCAGAGAAAACCTTACTGAAAACCGCTTATCAATTCCTTCTGCTCCTTGTTGGGTTCGACACTCTTACTTACCGAAAGGACTACGATAGATCCCCTACACTTGTGGGTCATCAAGTATTCTCATAAATTCTAATCAAGTGGGCTTCTCCCAAAAGGTGTGTACAGCAAGGATGATTGTGGTAAACTAAAAAGCAAATACTAATATCATACATGACGTTCCAAGCAAAACACATATCATGTGGCGAATAAAAATATAGCTCCAAGTAAAGTTACCAATGAACGAAGACGAAAGAGGGGATGCCTTCCGGGGGCATGCCCAAGCTTAGGCTTTTGGCTACTCTTGAATATTTTAGGGTGCCATGCAAATTCCCAAGCTTAGGCTTTTGCCACTCCATATTCCATAGTCCAACAAATCTTTACCCAAAACATGGAAACTTCACAACACAAAACTCAACAGGAAATCTCATAAGCTCCGTCAGTGAAAGAGCTAAACCTAACAACAACTTAGAGAACATCATCCAGGCCCTCTCCCACTCTATTTCACTTTGATTTTCTTCTTCCTTTTTGGCACAGGCACATTAGCAAAAGTAGCCAAATAAGGACTCTGAATGACTTCATCTTTTTTTTGAGAACTGATGACAGTGGGGGAGGTCCCCACTGACTTTATATTAACTAGTTAAAGAGTTAGTACAAAGTCCAGTCCAGTCAGCCTACAACCCTAATACACTGTCACTACTACATGGGAAAGGAGGGGGTGCAAGGAGAAGATTTACAGAAGGTGATACCCCCTTAATTACAAGGCAGCTACTAGGGACAGGATATAAGGAGCTTGCTCCTGCTTAGCCGTATGGACCAACAGAGCAAAATCATGCTTGAATCTGTTCTTCCAGGAAGCAAAGGACGGCCAGATTCCTCTGAAGTGTTTATCATTCCTTTACTTCAAGATCCCCCAGGCCGCCACTGTGAACACCTCCATGAACATGTGACCGTTCCAAGAGTTTTTACCAGCGTGCAATAATGTGAGCCTACAGTCCCCAACTGGCCACTGAATCCCAATACTGTCCCAGCATCTTTTACTAAAAGGACAGTTAAAGAAGAGGTGAGCAACGTCCTCTTCAGGTGGGTTTTGACATAGCAAGCAGGCATAATCATCATTCTGGATTTTATAGTGCCTCCTTCTCAGCATATTTCTGGTGTTCAAATGATCAGCCAGCAGCAACCACGCAAACATTTTCAATTGCATGGTACGTTTGGTCTTCCAAATCAAGCAAAAGGCCTCATCCACCTGCACATCCTTGAAGCAATGTTCATAAAATTTTGTGGCTTTAAAACCACTCCCCCCACCACACACATTTCCACGCATCATCCCTGACACTCAAAGACACATCCGACGTGGCCAGCTGTAGGTTGGTCACCTCAAGCCTAGCTTCCATCGAGAGGGGGAGGTGAAACACATCCCCTAACCTCACCGAAGAAAGAAGTGACTGGACTGACACATCTTGATCTCTGGCAAAGGAAAAGGCTCTCTGGAATGTGTCCTGGAACAGGCCATCTTTCCATTCATCTTTCCAGAAGAGGATCGAGTCACCCGACCCCACAGATGCCCTGGTAACCCCTCTATAGATATCAGACAACTGCATAAGATCTTTCCACCAGAACGAGCCACAAGGGTCCACTGCATGTGGAGTTTGATGGTTGTAATACGAATTCCAGACAAGCTGAACCCAAGGAACATCTTGCTTGTTGTAGAATTTATGAAGTTGTTTCAACAATAAGCCCTGATTCTGAACTTTGAGGTTTATGATTCCCAAGCCTCCCTTGTTTTTCGGCCTGCAAACCATGTCCCAAGCTGCGAGGGAACTGCCTTTGGTGCCATCCTCTGTTTTCCTTAGCCACAGACAGGATCTTCGGAGTTTGTCCAGGTGCTCAATGATCCTGGGGTTTAACTTGATGGAGCACATTGCATATATCGCAAGCGAGGTCACAACTGAGTTCAGAAGAGTCAGCTTGGAGCCATAGTCATGCAAGGAAACTACTGCTGGAATTTTCCTCTCCACTGCGGTGACCATGGGCAACAGATCAGTAACCGTGGGGCGGGTTGTCCCCATAGGCAGCCCAAGATACGTGAATGACATTTGTCCCACGACGCACCCAAAAATCTCTACCAATTCACTCGTCACCGCCGGCTCCGGGTTCATTGGGACAATCGTTGATTTGTGATAATTGATTTTCGAATGACTTCATCTTCCTATGGGCAATCTCCATCATCTTCCTCAATTTGTTCCAGAGGCCACAATCTGCCACTAGGTCGAATACCAACTAAGCACCCATTCTATACACTATCATCACTCTCCCTAGTGCCACCAGGATCAAATTCAAACTGCTTGTTGTTGGAGTCAATCCTTTCGTCAGCTGTAACAGACTGCACATCTTCAGAAACTTTCAGATCGTTTGTGACAAGTAAGGCAGGGAATCCACTGGTTCCGGTAGCGGTGGAAAGCTTGTAGCGCGCAACCCGACGAGACAAATCCACCTCGCTATCCTCCTGTGGTCGCTAGATCTTCCCTCTCCTCTCACCTAGTGAATGAATTTCACCGGCTGCGAGGCTGGGAAGGATGACATCCGCTCTCTCTCCTCTGGCGTGCCCTCGAAATTAATCCTCCTACAAAATTCATCATCTCTTGATCCGCCTAGATTCGAAAAGTTTGCACATACCTCTCTCTCGCTTCCGACTAAGAGAAGGAGCCGTTGCTGATCCATTGCGCTCTCTCCACCCATCTTCGTTCCCTCGTCGCCAACAACTCCGCCTTCGACTGGATCTGGTGAAGCTGTTGGGGATCATTGCAAAAATTAAAAAATTTCTACGCATCACCAAGATCAATCTATGGAGTAACTAGAACAAGAGAGAGGGGACTGCATCTTCATATCCTTGAAGATTGCGATACGGAAGCATTGCAAGAACCCGGATGAAGGAGTCGTACTCGTAGCGATTCAGATCGCGGTGGATTCCGATCTAAGCGCCAAACAACGGCACCTCCACGTTCAACACACGTGCAACCCGGTGACATCTCCTGCACCTTGATCCAGCAAGGAGGAGGGAGAGGTCGAGGAAGATGGCTCTAGCAGCAGCACGACGGCGTGCTGGTGATGGAGTGGCAGTTCTCCGGCAGGGCTTCGCCAAGCTCACGCGGAGGAGGAGAGGTGATGGGGAGGGGAGGGGCTGCGCCTTGGATGTGGTGCCGCAGCCCTCCCTCCACCCCTCTATTTATAGGGAGAAGGGGGAAGGGGCCAGCCCCTCTAGATGAGATCTAGAGGGGGGACGACGGCCAAGAGGGAGGGGACTTGCCCCCCAAGCCAAGGGGGGCGCCCCCTTTAGGGTCCCCCCAACCCTAGGCGCATGGGCTCTAGGGGGGAGGCGCCCAGCCCACCTAGGGGCTGGTTAGCTTCCACATACAGCCCATAGGGCCCTCCGGGGCAGGTGGACCCTCCAGGTGGATCCTCGGAACCCCTCCGATGGTCCCGGAACAATACCGGTATACCCCCGAATATTTCCGGTGACCGTATGATGACTTCCCATATGTAAATCTTCACCTCCGGACCATTCCGGATCTCCTCGTGATGTCCGGGATCTCATCCGGGACTACGAACAACATTCGGTAACCACACACAAATCTTCCCTATAACCCTAGCATCATCGAACCTTAAGTGTGTAGACCCTACGGGTTTGGGAATCATGTAGACATGACCGAGACAGCTCTCCAGCCAATAACCAACAGCGGGATCTGTATACCCATGTTGGCTCCCACATGTTACACGATGATCTCATCGGATAAACCATGATGTCGAGGTTCAAGCAATCCCGTATACAATTCCCTTTGTCAATCGGTACATTACTTGCCCGAGATTCGATCGTCGGTATCCCAATACCTCATTCAATCTTGTTACCGGCAAGTCACTTTACTCATTCTGTAATGCATGATCCCGCGACAAACTACTTAGTCACATTGATCTCATTACGATGATGCATTACCGAGTGGGCCCAGAGATACCTCTCCGTCGTCATACGGAGTGACAAATCCCAGTCTTGATTCGTGCCAATCCAATAGACACTTTCGGAGATACCTCTAGTGCACCTTTATAGCCACCCAATTACGTTGTGACGTTTGGTACACCCAAAGCATTCCTACGGTATCCGGGAGTTGCACGATCTCATGGTCTAAGGAAATGATACTTGACATTATAAAAGCTTTAGCAAACGAACTACACGATCTTGTGTTATGCTTAGGATTGGGTCTTGTCCATCACATCATTCTCGTAATGATGTGATCCCGTTATCAACAACATCCAATGTCCATAGTAAGGAAACCATGACCATATGTTGATCAACGAGCTAGTCAACTAGAGGCTCACTAGGGACTTGTTGTGGTCTATGTATTCACACAAGTATTATGGTTTCCAGTCAACACAATTATAGCATGAACAATAGACAATTACCATGAACAACGAAATATAATAATAAGCATTTTATTATTGCCTCTAGGGCATATTTCCAACAGTCTCCCACCACTACAAAAAAAACACTTCCGTGATGATACGTGTTTGTCACAGTAGGTCGTGTTTTTTGTCATGCATGTACATCCATGATGATTTTATGACAGAATCAAGATAGTCATACCTGTGCTGTCGTAGAAGTGTTCCATGACATTACCAAAATTATCATCACGGAAGTGTCCACTTCCATGACGATAAATCGCGCGTCACAGAATTGCTTTCGTCAACGGTGACCGACACGTGGCATCCACCGTAACGGAACGCCGTTAAGCTAACGGGTCGGGTTTTGGATCCGATAACCCGTTAACAGCCCCGACCAATGGGGATTTTCCACGTGTAAAATCATCATTGGCTGGAGGAAACACGTGTCGACTCATCGTTGGGACAGATGTCATCCACTCATTGGACAGAAGGCGCCTATGATACGTCGACACGTGGCACGGCCCAACAGAGTCCCATTCCTGTGAAAAGGCCGACCCATTTGACTTGGTCAAAAGGTGGCGGGCCGGCCCATGGAAAGCATGTTAACGGCCTATTCGCATATAGCCCATTTACAGCCCGCTAACCCAAGGCCCGTTACGCCCTATCCGAATTAGGCCCAGTAGTGTCATCTGGGCCACCTAATATGATTCCAGCCCGTTTTCACTTCTGGCCCATGTATGGCCCATGACGTCTTTTGGCCCATATGAGGCCCTATGTAACTCTTGGCCTATTAACAACCCGTGGTGAAACTGGACCGTAATGAACAGTGTATCACTTTACACCCGTTAACGGCCCGTGGTAAAACTGGCCCGTAATGAACAGTGTATCACTTTATACCCATTAACGGCCCGTTATTCCGTTGGGTCGTTTCCAGCCCATGTTATCTTTCGGCCTTCTCGAAGCCCATTTATTCTTGGGCTCATTTCTAGCATTCGTTTACTTACGGCCCATTACTGTCATTTTCTGCTTGTGGGCCAAATTCAGCCCGTGGTTACAGTCGGCCCGTTTGAGGTCCGTTAATATGTTGGGTTGTTTTCATAGCGTCATGAAATACGGCCTATTAACGATGGCCTGTTATGGTCGGCCAATGAACGGATGATTCCAACTCTAGCCCGTTTACGGCTATAATGCGGCCTGTTATTGGCCCATGTTATCATACTGCCCGTATAAGGCCCATTGATGATACGGCCCGTAGAAGGCCCATTGTTTCTACGACCCATAGAAGGCCCATTGTTTCTACGGCCCGTAGGAGGCCTAGTGTCACTACAGTAAATATTAGCCCATGGTTATTGTAGCCTAGTTTTAAAAAATAGGTTATTGCAGCCACTAGCAAACCGCGGAAAAAGAACTGCAATGACTACAAGCAAACAAATAAACAAGACAACAAGGAAATAAATAAGCAAGCAACTTACGCTAGGCTATCACGGCTATCACATATTACATCCACTGGGCATCAAAGTTCGCCACCAATGCAAATAAACACGCCGACAAAAGAATATACAAAACTGAGGAGCACTTCAGAAGGCACTAGGCCTGGCAAGCTCGGGCCCCGCAAGCAGCTGAAGAAGCTGAGTAGACCTCAGTTGTGTCAACGATAGATGCATCAACACTAGATTTAAGGCATGATGGTGCGCACAACATTCCTCTGACATCTTCATAGCATCTTTGACTTCAAGTCGGAGCTGAGCTGAAGCAAGCCTTTCCGCTTTAAGTTGAGACTGAAGAAGTCGAACCGATTGAGGCAGCGACTGCACAGAGGTTGTCTCACACCTACTGGTGAGTAGCTTCAACTCACTGTGTTCATCAAGACAAGACCTTGGGGTCATCTCGCTATCCTCAAGATGGTCGTGCTCACTATCTTCCCTAAAGTTCTGCCTGGAGTAAGAGATACGACTCTGAAAGAGAAACAAGTAGACACGTAACAGGTTTCACAATTATATAAGAAAATAAATGGATCTGTTCTGCATAAGGAACATGTTTTTACAACTACAATTTGAAACTGGTAGTTGTTGCAAACATCCAATCAGATGTAAATAGCAAAGCAAACAGAAGTGGAGGAAATGATGCCTATCCAAATCTATACTAGAAAAAAGCTTGAAGGCTTGAGAAGGATGAACTTACATTACATGTTAACACGGGCTGGACAAAGCCCTTCTCCATGTTGATGGAAGGAGAATTCAATAAATTCCCCAAAGAAAATTCTTTATAAGCATTGCCATTATTCTACATTTTGCAAAGAGTAAATATAGATCAAATAATATTGGAAGAAACAGAGGATAATGAAGCTCAGGTGCAGACTGATGATACATAATCAAATAGAAATTAATTTAAGTACAACGTTACAAGGAAAAAGGGAGAGAGGTACTGACAAGAGCAATGCAGAGCCCATTATTGTTTTGAGATCGTATGATCCTTTGAGCAAGGAGATTCATCTGAACTTAGTTTTCATACAAGAGACAAGGTAAGGCACAAGCAGAAATTTAGGAGTTCAAATTTTGAATTGATATCATAGACAGTAACTGACGCTGGGCTACCAGCACTTCTAATAGGGGTTTGGCCACTGGAGTAGGGGTAAAGTGTGGTACAGTTGGGCCTGTGTTTTCTGTGGCTGCTGATCTATCTTATGTAACAGGTATCACTACCTTTTCCAAATACCTAGTTTGTACACCTTGAGGATCTGCACTCACCCTCTTCCTTTTGGGCATCTATTACGAAAGAACAACATTTGACTGGAAAAACATAGTGTAACGACACATGGAATAGGTACAAAAAATGGATAGGTATGGCATATAATCATATATGATGCTTAAACTAAGCAGATGGTGTAACAAAGTAGAAGTAATGCAAGAGGTCAGATGCAAAATATGTGCGACCAATACAACTTTGCAAAGTTAGAGCAAGCACCTTGATGGGTGAATAAGATAGGCCATCCTCCACCATGCAACGTTTGTTAGCCAGTGGATCGTTCCGCAATATTCCTCTCGTGCAACCATTCTCATATTCATTTTGATAATGTTCAATATCTGACATGCATGAAAACATAAAAACAAGTGAGATTTTCTTTGTAACGCAGAAGTGATTCTAATCCAATACTGCTTCCCTGTAAAACCCTTTGTGCCATCTCTGCAATTCTTTTAAAAGATGCCATGCATGCTGTAATTTGTTGTGTGCATTAATATAACGTGGCCTACTACTCAAAATATGAGAGCTCCAAAAGTGATGACACTTCGCAGATGATAGCTTCAACATATAGTAAAGAAGAACAAGTCGACCTAACCTGACAGATTCAAAATATACTAAGGGATAACAAGTCGATCTGACCAGTCGACCGCAAGAGAAGAGTATCAACTTAAAGAAGAGCAGAAGAGCAAGCAGATTGAAGATATTACAAGTCTTTCAATACAATGTCGGTTGGCCACCCATGATGAACCAGCGCACAGGGAAATACTATTCTTTCCGGTCTCTCCATATGTTGCTCACATGCATTTCGAAACTAAAGTAGGAACATTTAGCTCACCAATTAAACATCTCTCAGTTTTACTAATATCAGCAATAATATCATATATGAATTTGTACAACTAAGCTTGTTTAGCTCGATGGGTGGAGCATTACTATTACGACACGAACCACGTAGCTGATTGTGGTCATCATAAAATGGGGGAAAACATAAGCATGATGAGTACAGTGTTGACCGTGGCAGTTAGATGGCAGATCTGAAGCTGCAAACCGCGCAAAGGGTAGTTAGCAACCGATGTTTGCTTTGAAATAACAACTAAGATTTAGTATGGACAAGAAAGTACGGTCAACAAGTGACAAAGGAATGCAATTATAATGTCTCTCTATATGTCGCGACATGCATTTGGAAACTCAAGTGGGACCTTTAGCTAACTAATTAAATGTGTCGGTTAACTAATATCAGTATCATATCACAATCATATTTGAACAACTAAGCTTTCGAATTCTGATTGTTGTGTTGTTTAGCTTGAAGGGTGGAGTAATGTTAGTACGACAGAAAGCACCTACGCAGATCATAGTAGAGTAGATAAAAGGGGAAAACCCTAAGCATCAAGAGAAAATTCAGGAAAGTGGAACTAGCTGGACTAGTGGGTGGCGCACATGCTTTTCGAAACGAATATAGGAACATTAGGTGACCAATTAAACATTCTCTGTTTTAGTGATATGAGCATCATATCAGATTCGTATTTCAACACGTAAGCTTTGGGTTGAGGTCTTGAGGAGCAGTCCTAGCACGACACGAAGCACCTACGATGATGGTAGTGAATATAAAGGGGGGAAACCATAAGCTTTACGAGTATAGTGCCCGTGCCATGGCGAATCTGAAGGTGCAAACCGGACAAAGATACTTCGCAACCAATGTTTGCTTTCAACTAGCCACTACGATTTGGTATGGACAAGAAAAGTACAGTAAACAAATTACGATCTATTTTCCGGGTGAGATTAATAACTTAAGCACATATGGAAGAGTACCACCTCTCTTGCGACGCCGTGTAGGCCTATGCTGATACGTTGAGGGTGCTGCGGGTGCGATTGCTGTCAGCGGTGGGGAAGAAGTCTTTACACGGCAGACGGCCGGGTCGGGGGATATATCCTGTTGCCGTGGACGAGGCGGTCGTAGGAGCGGCAATGACAAGGTGGACAACGGCGTCGATGAAGCGAGGCAATGAAAGGATCCTGGTCCAGCGCCATGGATGAGAGACGTCCATCTCTTGCAGTGGACGATGGGGTAGGGGTAGCGGCTACGGCAAGGTGGAGGATGGGGTGGCGGACGGAGGAGGCTGGCCAAAGTGCTGAGGTTGTTGTGCCGCCGACGGTGTATGAATGGGGAAATGGAGGGGGGGGGATCTGAAACATTGGGACGCGCTTCTCTGAAATGGGGGAAAGTTACAAGCTTATCCCCCGTTTAAAATTTCGGACATCGTGTCAGTTGGGGATAGGACGGTAATCTCGCATCTCCCAAATATTTGCCGGTAACTATTTCGGGAGAGGAGATGGTGTTTTGCCACCCACGGTTGGCTCCCATGGTGTATGAATGGGGCTTACAGATAGGGTGGTTGTGTCACATCTGATGGAAGTTACACATCTGCCCCTATCTAAAATATTAGCCTACATCCATTTCGGACGAGGAGAGTTTGCTTTGCCGCCCATCGTGTATGAATGGGGAAATGGAGGAAGAGACACATGTCTTTCGGACGATCTTGAATCAAATGTGTTTTGCCGCCCATGTTTGGCACCTACCGTGTCTGAATGGGCTCAAAGGCCGTCGTGTCACGTCTGATTGAAGTTACTAGTTGACCCCTATCGACTGCAGTGTAAATCCGGTCGATAAGGATGTCAAGTGTCAGGGGTAGACAGTAATTTCCATTTCGCAAACACATGCTTCGGGAAGCCCACAAATTATAGTGGGTGTTTAGCCGCGTCGTTCAATACTTGGGAGAATTAGCATTCACGTTTGCCCTGGGACCTGGCAAACTAAATTCAAATCCAATTTGTATTCGATTACGAATATCCACAGATAATTATACGTTTTGTTATTTATTTCTTCCAAACCACAACAAAGATTTATTCCACCTTTATATATGATTATGATTTAGAAATACCGTGACCTTCGATTTCAGTAGGTTGGATACACACTGATTCAAATAGTTATTTCATCCAATACAATATGCTCACACGAAAAACAGTTCACCTTATGTCAATCATACAAGTACTGAGGATTACCTCGCCTAAAAAATTCGGATCATTACAACACATGGACAACATAGGGGGTCTTGCAACATAATCCATTTAGAGACATGACACAACATGCAAGTACAATAATCTAATGACAATTTCAACTGGTATCTAAAGAAGAACCGGGATTACCTTCGGCTTCAGATAGTAGAAACAGCAGGACCTCCTCCGTCTTCAAATGCAACATTCTTACTTCCTCCAATTCTTGGGTTGCTTGCATAATGCGTGCCGCTAATTTCGTAATGTTTAGCCTCAAGATAAAGATTACCTCATTCATGGCAGCCACACCATCTCTTTCTGCCTCTAGTAGAGCCTCAAGCACTTTAATATCTGTGCTCAGACTGCTCTCCGGCGGTGTTGCCTCTGAACTGCTACAATCTGGTAACATGGATGGCGCACCGCTTCCACAAATAGATTATGGGGTTGTACATTGTGTCCTAGTGTGAACGGCATCCTGAAAGGTTTTCGCTGGACATAAGTAAGAGATAGTTATTGTATGATCCAGGCAGTAAGCTTACATGGTAAACGACGGACGAATTATTGCCGAGCATGGCAAACTATATTTAAATGGTTCAAAGCAGTATCAGCTGAAAAGAAATTAAAATGCTAAGATGAAACTAGGGATGTAAGTGGCAAATAAACAACATCCGCCAGTCCCATCTAGTTAGTTTTTGCTACCTCCCTAGTTCATTTTCCTCAAAAAACAAAAACTCTTTTTAACTATCATACCACCAGTGGACTTTAATCGGGATTAAACGGGACCCAGTTGACATCCCTAGTTGAAAGGGAGGTTACAACTGCTATATTTAAGTTGCCAAGGCATCTACGCAGTTGAAATAATCTGAGAAAGCACTTAATAGTGTGGTCTCATATAAACTATGAAGACAGTCTTGTGATGAAGTTGAGAGGAAAAGTTAAGGACTCAAATGAAATAGGCATGCATTTCTTTACATTAGTACAGCAGGCACTACTGACATATTGGCTAACTCAGGTATAGGGTAACAACAAACACGCATTCGAATCAAGCAATACAGCAAAGCAGACAACCGAAGTATTTGTAATTCGGTAGAATTACACGTTGAGGGTGCAAGCCAAGAAAGCAGCCCACTCGCATTACATTTCACATGTACTAAAACACACTAGCTTACCATATGTTGCTGTGAAGCCTAGCTGCTGTTGCAATGTTCTTTGAAGATATCGTCAACATTCCGTGGTTGCAAATCTAGTTGTTGTAGTTTATTCTGCACCATCTATTTAGGTAAAACTAATTTT
Organism: Aegilops speltoides; assembly: GCA_021437245.1. Lineage (NCBI taxonomy): Eukaryota > Viridiplantae > Streptophyta > Magnoliopsida > Poales > Poaceae > Aegilops > Aegilops speltoides. The sequence continues at coordinate 9,317,790 of CM038143.1, forward strand.
AATCGCATGCACTGGTCCGAATTGATCATCAATGGTTCATCTAAACTAATGAAAGAAGGGTGTGTGCATACACGACAATATATCTGCTTCCCTCTATTTTTATGCTTGTTCGAGGTGTCAGCCCCAAAAGAACAAATATTTTGCTTGATGGGGTTGGCAGCTCCATAATTAATAGAAGCATCAAATTAGTCATGCAACTTGGGAAGATCAAGAACACACAAACAAGTAATGAACAGAGGATCGGAGCAGTGATGTAATAGCTAGCATCAGAAAATGTAGGGTAAAACAAACAAAAAGCAGCAGAACCACATGCTAGTTTGCTGATGTGTAATTAAGCATAGAGAACATTAAGCAGTATGATGGAACCAACATGTGGCATCAGAACAAAACTAAAGCATATTAACTATATCTGCACTGGTATGTAATTTAACACATGTAACATGTTCACTGCCAGAAGTATGGCCCTACAGGTGCAAGCAGAATAACGCGTCTAATGAAATACTGAATGATGCCCTGAAGAAATTCAATGGTGTGGTGCTCTAGGAAAGTGAACGTAGGCGCCGGCCGTTGGATAATAGCACCTGATTCTCGGCGGCCTATGGGTATCGTTGTCATACTTGATAGCTCAGGATCGTCGATGGTGCTCGTGTTGCGGTTGAGTTTGGGCCGGCCGTCGCCGTCGCCGAAGCGGCTCCGGTGCTACGGCTGCGGCGCCTGTCGACATACAAGAATGCTCATCTGTGGTAAGTGAACAGTTGCATGATAAAGAGAAAAATCGAAGGAGTACAAATCGAAATAACCTGATGAGGCTGCGGCATCGGTAAAGCAGGGCCGGTGGATTTGAATATGGCGTCCGTGGAGCGGGTCCAATGCAGTGGACGAAGGCTTCGGCGGGCGCGTTGTACAGTGCTTTCGTTGAGGCGGATCTATTGCCGTGGACGAGGGCTTGCATGAAGGGCCAGCGAAGGGGCGGACGAGGGAGTCAGTGAAGGGCCTACGCTGTGGTGGACGAGGGCGCCGGTTAAGCAGATCTGGTGTGGTGGACCATGATGGGGGTCAAGGAGATCTCGAGCGGTGGACAAGCCAGTCGCTGAAGCGGCTCCGGTGAAGTGGTGAGTTGGCAGTTGGGGCTTCCAAGGTGCGGAAGATAGATCCGGTGGGGTGTGAGGTCCACCGCTGCGGCGGAGGACTAGATTCGGCGGCTTGCCGTGGTTGGGGGGTCGGGGAGGGGAAGGGGAGGGGCTCTGGGGGAAGAATGTTGGGGGCAAAGAGGGGAAAACATTGGAGTTACCAAAGCAGCCCTTTTCCGTTCATGTAGCAGGGGTAAAACAGGAACATCGCAGGGCTAAAATTTTGGGCGCGTGATATTTCGATGTGAGCGGGAAGTTTGAAAGCTTTTGGTGCCTAAAATTATAAGTATTCTGCTCTCGTACGGCCGAGTATGATATCATGGCTGACAATTTGTTTGTTTTGCATGCAAAAAATGTGCAAGTTTTGAAAATAAGTGTCTCCAACTCGAAACTTAGATTGCCCATTCAATTCAAATATGGATCATTGAGCTACTACAAGCAAATACCATCATACGGTCCAATTCAAATGAAATTCCAAATGTGTTTATCCTAAATATGATGACAAAAGCAAAATGTGTATGTGTATGAATAAAGTGAATGATTATAAAGTTTGAACATGCTAGTATGTGTATATCTCTAGGTTTGATATATGAGTTTGAAATCACGAAATCCCGCCTTAAAAAATGTACCTCCATTTAAATGAATAGCAAAAGCTAATGATGGAGTCGAATTCCAACATTCTAATCTTAGGTTTGTAATTCTAGTACATCAAGGTATATCACGCATGTTCAAAAGTATTGTTATCTCATAGTACAAACTATGAAACAAATTGATCAACCATGAGTGCACAATATCTCAATTATGCTAAAGTCCCTCAAATATAGACACCTCACTGTTTATCTGAAGTCAACCCCCCCCCCCACCACCACACACACACACACATAGAGAAGTCGTCCTCTCCCCCAAACACCAACACACGAGCACATTAACACCCCTCTCTCTTGTAATGTCTGGACCCCAACATAGGTCTCTATCACTTTGTCTCTTGGGCATGTACACATCTCTTCCCTCACTCTCTAGGTCTCCGGCTATCTCTCTTACCCAAGCACATGCACTATGTAGAGTGTATATTTCCCATACACACAAAATGTCGCCCCCAAACATCTATCTCCCTAGTTATGTGGTTCTCGCGCACTCACCTCACACACTACCCTCACTGCAAACAAGCACACTTTGTCTCCTTGTGCACCACTCTCCTCTTTCTATCTCTCCCACATGCGGACCTGCCCCAGCTCCTTCCATGTATACATATATGTCGTGACTCTTTGCTTAGCTCCCTAATGTCTAATCGTTCTCGATTTCGCACATTGTTCTCTACACCATCTATTCTAGATCTCTCATGAAGTCACTATCACACACACTATGACTCGCTTCCCTTGCGTCTCCGTTCATAGGCCAATTTCGGACAACATCAACATTGTCTCCCTATCTATACGCCATTTATGGACACAAACAACCCCTCCCGCACCCTCTCTTCCTCTCTCTCTCTCTCACACTCTCTCTCTCCTTCGCTAGCTCTCTCATTCTCTCGCTCTCACACCCCCTCCCACACACACACTCGATATCTCTTTCGAATAGTCTGTTCCCCCTGCCCGCACTCGTGCTATCTCGCTACTACACATGTCACACGATTCCCCCTTCCCTTATACTAGGTTTACATCATCAGTGGTCTCTCTACTCCACATACACTCTCTCACTGTCACACACAAACGCCTGCACAAACACACACAGACACGCACAAACACCCATTTATCTGGATCCTCATCTCTCCCCATGTCCGCATGTGTATCTCACACACTCACTCTCTAATTATGTATATGTGTCTCCACGTTACACAACACAAAGCCCCATGCACATGTCTCTCTCTATCCTCCACACACATAGACACAACAAATCTGCTATCATTGCCTCCATCTCTAACATATCACACACGTACATTGTCTCTCTCTCTCTCTCTCGCAAACACGCTCAACAAGGGTTTCCCCGTGAATAACTTACCGAATATTCATCAACAGTCGTGGCAGTACGGTGAACACAAGACGTGAAAAAAATAAATCTACACGTGCTTAGACCACCTATATGACTACTAGGACTAGAGCAAGCCAAAAAGCGCGCCGCTGTCACCCCCTCCTTGTCGGCGATGGGAAAATCTTTGTTTTACACAGTCGAGAAGTCATTGTGCTAAGGCCCCACATGCCGAGGCATTGAATAGAATGTAGATGCTAGTTTACGGAAGCAAGTATCGATAATACGTTTGTATCTCCATACTTATATTTCTTCTCTTATAAAAAACCAAGTTGGTGATGATGGTACGTGTGCCATCTTGCAATATAGACCGTCCGATCTATATCTGATGGATGGAAACTAAACAAAAAGATACCCGCACCCCTCTCCACATTTGCAGATTAGGCCTTCCCTCGTTCATCCTTATCTCCAACAAACCTCATTGTTGAGCAATTAGAAAGGAAGCCTCTGGAACAAACTGGCCTGGTGGCCGCTGCCGGCGTTGTCAATCCCCATGCCTCCGCTCAGTCCGACCACAAACCACCACCACACCCCACTCCTCTTCACCTTATATCATATTTCTCGAGATATCATTAGTTTTTACACATGGGATTACTCCCGCAAGGGTCAATCACAACAAGTGTTTTATAAAAAAATGCATCTTGATGTTCCGTGCAATGCACGGATCTTGCTAGTACTCCTACACAAGACTAAGTTGGTGATCTTTGTGTATCGCCATCCGTCGTTTCTGACCATTAGATCTACATCTAACGATTGTGAGGTAAGTTGTTGCCTTTGCTCACCAACATCCCACTTGTCTACCAATTTGCAGAAAAACCCATAATTAGTATCTTAAAACCAACCACATCCCTCCCTGACCTCACCAAAACAGCCCAAGGAATATATTCTAATTGAAACATAATATATCTCTAGTGACATATGTATATCAAAATTAGGGTGTTTTGTACCAAATTTGTGAATAAGTATTATTCTAATTATGATTCGTTGCAACGCACATGAACATTGCTAGTATTTCCAACCATGCATTTTTTTCCTAGTATTCCATAGTTTCGAGTTTTCCATCAACATATTAGTCACTCATGGTTGATATTTACTTTCAATCATGTACACATATGCACTATGTAACTAGCCTTGATTATTGGCTTCCAAAGCTTAACTTTCACTCCTACTTACAATATGTAGAGTATTTAACAAAAAACTACCACTTTCAACCAGCCCTAGGAAGATAGCAAAAACATACCCAAATTTCTTAATCCACGCCAAAAACCACTACCTAGTACTCCTACCGACTAGGTTCGTTTAAACCCATTTATGACTGGGTTGGCACACACGTCCGTGCTGACGGGGCAGCTTAAACCAACACATTTTGTTTGACCATTGACACGAGGGACCCACATCTGACCTTCTACCCTGTTATCCCCCCTCAAATCATTATTTTTCCTGAACATTACTTCAAACAATACTGATGCGTGTTCGTTGGTGGCGCCGGTGATGAGCGAGTTGGCCGCCGCTCCGCCGGACGGGCCGGACGCCGCGCTGGCCTCCACAGGGGTTGGCAGGCTGGCCCGAGCGTGACCCACTAGCGAGCAAGCCGCCGCGCTGGCCTTCGCTCGAGCCAGATGGCTGGCCTTAGTGCGGCGCGCACGAGCAAGCCGTCGCGCTGCCGTCCCAATCTAGTTAGCAAACCTTGCAGACAAGTAGCTGGATGGAGCTATCTTGGCTAGCTAGCGGCCGCAAGCGCCGGACGGAGCTGGCATCCGGGCTGCCGCAACATTGGCTCTGCACCACCGGCGGTTTTTACCCCGCCTTCTGTCGGCGGCGGTAGCTGCGTCCCATGGCTGAGGATGACTAGGTGGATGGGCCGGAGGTAGGAGGTCACTCGAGGATTTTTGTTGGTAAGAGCATGTAGAATGGTTGATAAGGTAGTCTGATCTTAAGTCTACCACATATGCAAGTGGTAGTAGTTTCTTGGTATTGTAGTGGTTTCTTGCATCATTAGGGGTTTCTTGTAAGGAACAATGTACGTACTACTAGCGACAAAAGGCGATTCTAGGTTGCGGTGTACTCAAACGAGTACTACTAGTGGTCGTGGGAGTGTATACCTCGTTTTGTGGGTTCGATCCCGGCCGAACGCACGACGGTATTTAAAAAAAAATAGTACTACTACACTTTGCTGCGAGCCAATATTTTACATGGGTAGTTTGAGTTTTGAAGTCAAACGGACGTGCGGCCCCACAATCTGGGTGCACTGGACAGCCTAGCCACGTGAACGGGTTTTCCTTCCCAGCATCCCGTGGATCGCGTGCTCGCCCTAGCCGCACGTTGCTTGCAGCTTCCTCATCAGCTAGTAGCACATTTAAACTAGCGCCTCCCAATTAAGCCCGAGGAGCCGGAAAAGCCTGACGGGGCATTGGGAACTGTGCAATATGGCTTTGTATGTAAAGTACTCTACTACTACTCTGTAGCTTCTGATGTTGCACGCATGGACTTCACTCCATTATCGGCTCTACTATAAAAGAAATTCCTCTTGACGTGTTTTTTTTAAACGGAGGCAAAAGCTTTGCTTCATCTCATTCATAAAGAAGGAACTACTAACAAAGTTCGACGAGATCCATTACACCTCCACAAATGGAAGCAAAAAGCCTAGTCTCGTTGTCTCAAATAATTCAAATGTTCTGCCCCCGCAGTAACAGTCGCTGATAAACAGGCTGCTAGTGTGTGCGTGAGAGGAGCGGCTGAGTAGGCCAGCTACGTGAGAGGAGCGGCTGAATAGAGCACCGAGAGTACCCACTAGGCCACTACACAGGTGTACTTCCCCTGCATCGATAGTACAGCGATGGTTCTAGAGAACCGTAGTACCCTCCACTTCCAACTATAGCTCCTTGGCCCTGAGATTCAAGAGTTCAAAACTGGTGCACTATACTACTAGTAGACTAGACTAGAAGTACAGTACATCGCACTACTAGTTGAGAAAAGTACTACTAGTACTGCTACAGTACGAGTATGTACTCATCCGTCACATAATGTAAGACGTTTTTGGACACTAGTTGGCGTGTACAAAAATGGAAAAAACATACCCAAAATTTCTTAATCCACGCCAAAAACTACTACCTAGTGCCAAAAATTTCTTACTAGTGCTATTATTTACAGTATAATGCAATCCCATAACATTCCATAATGCTAGTTGAGGGAGTCCTGGACTAGGGGGTGTCCGGACAGCCGGACTATCAATATCCGCCGGACTCCAAGACTACGAAGATAGAAGATTGAAGACTCCGGCTCGTGTCCGGATGGGACTTTCCTTGGCGTGGAAGGCAAGCTTGGCGATACGGATATGTAGATCTCCTACCATTGTAACCGACTCTGTGTAACCCTAGCCTCCCCGGTGTCTATATAAACCGGAGGGCTTTAGTCCGTAGGACAACATACGTTACAACAATCATACCATAGGCTAGCTTCTAGGGTTTAGCCTCCTTGATCTCGTGGTAGATCCACTCTTGTACTACCCATATCATCAATATTAATCAAGCAGGACGTAGGGTTTTACCTCCATCGAGAGGGCCCGAACCTGGGTAAAAACATCGTGTCCCTCGTCTCCTGTTACCATCCGCCTAGACGCAAAGTTCGGGACCCCCTACCCGAGATCCGCCGGTTTTGACACCGTCATTGGTGCTTTCATTGAGAGTTCCTCTGTGTCGTCACCGATAGAGCGGATGCCTCCACCCGTCTTCAAAGACGGTGTTTTCGCCGGGGGAGCCTTGGCCGCCGGCCAAACTATCTGGCTTGGTGGTTTTCTCATGACCGCCCGTCCGGCCGCCGCTTCGGCAATAACTTCTCAAGTCGTCGGAAGCAATCTTCGCGTCAGCCCTAAAGCTGCCGAACAGTTGGATCCAATAGAGCTCTCGTCTGTTAACGAGCTCTTGGATCGCATCGCCGCCCTGGGAGTCGCTACGGACTACAACCAGATTGGGTTTAAAACCGATCGAGAGATTAACTCTCCCGTGCCACCCACCACGTCGCAGTGGTAGAGGAGCAATCTGGCAACTCTTTGCGGTGTTGAAAACAATTCATGTCCGGATTCCCGAACCTTCCATGCTGGATTCCCGCGGAGGGACGGACTTCGATCGAGCATTGAACTTAAAATCATGCATCGCCCCGGACTCGCTGGATTGTGCCCAGCAAACCAAACTTCCGAATTCGGAAACCCCTTGGCCCTTGAGCCTCAAGATGGGCAGGGATCCGGATTTTATTCCACCCACCCACCCATACATATGCGATCTATCTCTAATACGGCAAGAGCCTACTGAAACAGTACATAACTACTGGGCCAGATTCCTCCTGGTTATGGACAGGATAAAGGACTGCCGAGACGAAAACGCAATATCAATCTTCGCAATAACTGCACGGACAAGGGAATACTAAACGCCATTGATCGTTGCAAAATTACGCTTCACCGATCTGGCATCCATTGTACGAAATCTTGTGCGATGGAGAGTTTCGGAAAACCGAAAATCAATTTTGGGATAATCCGCCCCAAACCCATCCGATAAAAGGCGCCTTACACTCAGGCCCCGGATGCAAAAACAAAAACAAAACCCAATAAGGAAGCAGAACCGTCTTCGGAGGGATGGCTCAATGGACCTGTAAGCTTCATAGTACGAGAGGAGCCGTCCCAACACATAGCCTTCTAGCATGTTGGATATTACGGCAGGTGGCCAAAAGTGGCGAAGAGCTTCTAGCTCCGGGAAACCACTCCAACAATACCAGCACGGTATCAACAGTCTTCGAGACTTTCGCATCAAACAATATGCAAAAACGAACAATCCGCGAACTCGCCGAAGCCTACCAAGTAGCAACAACAAATCCATGGAGCGACACAACTATTACCTTCAATGCCAGCGACGAGCCCACATTCCAAACAACCAGAGCCCCAGCCGCACTGGTACTTAGTCCCATAGTGGACGGCTTTCGACTGACAAAAGTCCTCATGGATGGCGGCAGCGGACTAAACCTCATTTATGAGGAAACTCTGCGAAAAATGGAAATCGATTGGAGCCGTATTGAGCGAAGCAGCACAACCTTTAGAGGAATAATCCCTAGCCGGGAAGCGGCTGCACCGGAAAAATCACACTCGATGTGGTGTTCGGCTCTCCGGACAATTACAGATCCGAAGAGGTCACGTTCCAGGTGGCCTCGTTCAGCAGTGGGTATCACGCCATATTAGGACGAGAGGCATTCAGAATTTTTCAAGCAATACCTCATTACGGGTACATGAAGCTCAAAATGCCTGGGCCCAGCGGAATAATTACTCTCGCTATTGATCCGAACATAGCACTCCGCGCCGAAAACAAGACAGCCGCACTAGCCCTCGAGGCACTCTCCGAAGCCTTAGCGGCAGAGGAACTCACCTCGCTGTGCTCTACGGTGAACAGGGACGATGTGATACTCGATAAAAGATCCAAGTCCACCTCCTTCAAACCAACAGACAAGATAATAAAATTCCGGGTCCATCCAACGGACCCAACAAAGACGACCTCCATTGGGGCACAATTGAACCCCGAAGTAGACGCCGCACTGCGCGAATTCCTTCGGGAAAATTGGGATATCTTCGCCTGGCATCCTTCGGACATGCCCGGAATCCCTCGCAGGTTGGCAGAACACAGCCTAAACATCCTAAAAGGATTCAAGCCAGTCAAACAGGCTCTTCGACGATTTTCCAAGCCCAAAAGATAGGCAATGGGAGAAGAGCTAGCCAAACTATTGGAAGCCGGATTCATTAGAGATATCAAACATCCGGACTGGCTAGCAAATTTGGTGATGGTACCAAAGAAGGATAAATCCTGGCGCCTCTGTGTCGATTTTAAAGACCTCAATAAAGCTTGCCCAAAGGATCCCTTCCCTCTCCCCCGCATTGATCAACTTATCGATGCTACAGCAGGGCACGATTCGTTGTGCTTCCTGGACGCATACTCTGGCTATCATCAAATCAAGATGGCGGAAGCAGACCAAGCCGCAACGGCATTTATCACTCCATATGGACCATTCTGCTTCAACACGATGCCCTTCGGACTCAAAAACGCCGGCGCAACATATCAGCGCATGATTCAAACATGTCTGGCCACCCAGATCGGCAAAACAGTCGAGGCATACGTAGACGACGTAGTCGTCAAAACAAAACACGTCGAAACTTTAGTAGACGATTTGAGGCTCACATTCGACAACCTCATGGCATATGACATCAAGCTGAATTCGGAAAAATGCGTCTTCGGCGTACCAGCCGGAAAGCTGCTGGGCTTCATCGTATCCGGAAGAGGAATTGAAGCAAATCCGGCTAAAATCCGAGCTCTGTCACAGTTGGATATTCCAAAAGACCTCAAACAAATACAAAAATTAACAGGATGCGTGGCAGCCCTAAGCCACTTCATCTCCCGTTTAGGAGAAAAGGCGCTGCCCCTCTATCGCCTCCTCAGGCGCACCGAACACTTCGAGTGGACGGATGCCACCACTGCCGGACTCGAAGAAATAAAGGCCATATTGGCAACCAATCCGGTCCTGGCTGCGCCCACTTTGGGCGAACCAATGTTGTTATACATCGCAGCAACGCATCAAGTTGTAAGCGCGGTCCTCGTCGTCGAACGAGTGACAGAAGGGCATAAATTCCCTCTTCAAAAACCAGTGTACTATGTATCCACTGTGTTAACCCCCTGCAAATCCCGTTACCCGCACTATCAGAAGATAGCATATGCGGTGTTCATGGCGTCCCGGAAACTCCGGCACTACTTTCAAGAGTGTTCGATAACAGTGGCCTCTGAAGTACCACTCAATGACATTATAAATAACCTCTACGCAACGGGCAGGATTGCAAAATGGGCCATTGAGCTCTTACCATTCGACATAACTTATAAACCTCGACGAGCTATAAAGTCACAAGTTTTGGCTGACTTCGTCGCCGAATGGACTGAAGCCGAACTCCCTAAAGAGTACGGCGCGTACTCCAATTGGATTATGCATTTCGACGGCTCCAAAATGTTGGCCGGGCTGGGGGCTGGCATTGTACTGACGTCCCCAACTGGAGATACAGTCCAGTATGTACTTCAAATAATGTACACGGACTCCAACAATGCAGCCGAATACGAGGCCCTGTTACATGGTCTCCGGATGGCAGTCTCCATGGGCATTCAACGCCTAGAAGTGCGCGGGGATTCAAACCTTGCAATATCCCAAATAAATGGAGACTTTGACGCCAAGGATCCGAAAATGGCAGCATATCGCAACGCTGTCCTAAAAATGTCAGCTCGGTTTGAAGGACTGGAATTCCATCACATAGCTCGAGATAATAACCAAGCGGTCGACGTACTGGCACGCATCGGTGCGAAACGTGATGCTGTCCCTCCTAATATCTTCCTGGAACGGCTCTTCAAGCCATCCGTATTATGGGAAGAGGAGCCCGGTAGTGACAAACCAGAAAAAACCGCACCAACTGGTGATTCGGCAGATGACATAACACCTTCAGCCCACGTTATAATGGCAGTTATTGCGGCGTGGATGAACCTTTCTAGCCTACTTACTTAGGCAGGAACTTCCGAAGACCAAAAGCGAGGCCCATTGTATAGTCCGTGATCGAAGGCCTACAAGGTCCATGAGGAGAACTTTATAAGAAAAGTACAACCGGACTCCTTCAAAGGTGTATCTCCGAAGAGGAAGGCGAAACCTCCGGCTGAAATTCATGTCGGACTAGGCGGACACCACGCAGCAGCCCGGCCCTTGTAGGAAAGGCATTCCGTCAGATTTTATTGGTGACGGCTCGGGCAGACGCTACAGACTTGGTCCAGCGATGCGTTGGTTGTCGACTCTTTGCTAATCGAGCCATATGCCACCCACCGCCTCAAAACCATACCCATTACCCGCCGTTCGCGATCAGGGGCTTGACATGGTTGGACCCCTTAAAGGGGGAACCCACAAGCAAAGGTACCTATTGGTCATGGTGGATAAATTCACCAAATGGATAGAGGCCAAACCGGTCAAAACGGCAGAGTCCGGACCAGTGATAGACTTTATATCAGGGGTGGTACACCATTACGGAGTCCCCCACAGCATCATCACCGACAACGGCACAAACTTCACAGCCGACGAGGTTAAGTCATGGTGCAAAAATATGGGCATCAAGCTGGACTATGCTTCAGTTTATCACCCTCAAACCAATGGTCAAGTGGAAAGAGCAAATGGTCTAATCATGAGCGGCATTAAACCCAGATTAGTGAGGTCACTTACTAAATCCGACACACAATGGGTCGAGGAGCTCGACTCCGTACTCTGGGGGCTGCGGAAAATGCCTAACCGTACTACCGGATTCACACCATTTTTTATGGTATACGGCGCAGAGGCAGTCTTGCCCTGTGACATTATTCATGACTCACCTCGAGTGCGCATGTATGAGGAAAGAGAGGCCGAGCTTGATCGGCAGGACAGCTTGGACACATTGGAGTAAGAACGTGACGTCGCGAAGGCTCGTTCCACATTCTATCGCCAGCAGGCCGAAGATATCAAAGCGAGAAGTGCGGGCCAAGACTTACAACGTTGGTGAACTAGTTCTCGTCTGCGGACAAGAAAAGGACAAGCTCAAGCCCAAATGGGAGGGCCCTTCATTATCGATAAAATCTTGACAAGCGGAGCATACCGTCTCTTAAATCGTCGGATAACCGACTCGAGCGAACCCATGGAGCGCAGCCCGCCTCCGACGATTCTATGCCTAGCGCCCGCACGAAGAGTTCATCCCTTCCCCGTCCCAAACTTTTACACTTCGGCTGTCTTTTGTTTCTCTTTTTATCCTTTTTACTTAAAAGCCCTTCCGGGCCTACTTTCGCATTCTTTGCATAAGCATGATGTGCCATCCGCACTCATTATTCCTGGGGGCTTCTTTTACAGAAGCTCAATTATACGGGTTTCATACCCAGCACATGTGTCAAGCTTCCACATGTACCTTTTACTCGCCATTATATGCATCGATATGACTTAAGTTTTGGCCAAGCTGGGTTGCCTGGCTCCTGTGCTTACCCCTATGTTCCCGATTGTTCGGCTAGGAGTTAAAGGGAGCACCTCTGCGATTGTTACTGTTGGGTCAGCCGGATGTGTACCTCAGACTGGGTGAAGCAGAAAGCTAGCGTTCTTAAGGGAATATTCAGTCGGTGACTTAAAAGATGACTTTTTACATATTTATCTATTTGCCCCCAGATGTTTTACTGCTTTCTTTGCAGTCCGGACATGCACTTTAGGGCATGCCTCCCAGGGAAAGGAACCCTTAACGGAACTATTCTCCCTGGAAGATGTTTCTTACTAACCATGTAATATAACATAACTAGTTGGGCACTTGTCTGATAAAGCACCAATGACCCCTACGCCTGGTCTCCATGCATACCACGGTAGTTTCTTAACCAAAAAGGTATTCAGACACACTCCGGACTCTAGGGTCCCGAGGTCGAAGCGAAAAGGTCGGCAAAGACAAACGATCTACAATCCGGCTAGAAGGCATTTCACATGTCACTTTAAGGATAACATACATTGTCAAATTCTTGATTGTATTCCTCCTCAATCCCGTCTAACAGGCTGTCTAGCTTACAGTCCCGTTGGGAAAATTTAGCAGCCAACTCTACTTGGCTGTACACTAAACTCACAGGGATCTCCTTCCCATCGGGCCCCACCGGTCCAACTTCGGCCATGTGGTTGGGATCCACCTTCTTGTACCGCGTCTTCACCATGGCCCAAGCCTCCACAGCACCTTGACGGCAAGCGAAATCTTCCACAAATGGAAGCGCTGCCGCACCTCCTGCAGCTTCTCCATAAGCTCCCGAGGCCCTCGGGTAGGGTGAGGATGGCCATAAAGCTTTGAACAGCGCAGCTCATTGCCCGCCGAACTCATTCGAGTAGCTGCAACAGTTCGGAAGTTGATCACCCATTGATATGGGCATCTCCTCTGCAGGACGACCCGTGAGTATACCTACAAGACATATCATGTCAAAATACTTCCTCGCCGGACTCTTCTTTTCAAAAGAGTTCGCTCAAGCACATAAATGCCGCGACGAAGCCACTGATTCTCCTTAACGGAGCCGGACAGCTCGGCTGGCGCCTTTCAGCTCTTCTCCGAGCTTGGCGTTGGCATCCGGAGCTTGTTCCTTTCTGCTGAACCCTATTCAGCACACTCTCGCCGACCTTTAGTCTGGCGTAGCAATGCTTGCTGTCCAGATCTTGTCCGCGGTACCTGCAATGTCATTATTAGACTTCATGCAAGCACGCCGCTGGCGCTTATGTTTATTAATAAAATGTGTTACCGGGAGGGTCTTTCCGACTCCTCCTGCGGCAGACAAAATCTTGACCTCAAGTTGGGCCTTGCAATCTTGCAGCTCCTGGGACAGCTGGGCGTTCTTCTCGTTAAGTGCCTGAAATTTCCAATGATCCTTAAATCAGTTAGCATAACTACTTTCCAATGTCTCGGGGGCTACTCGTATATACAACCGTTAAAATTCCCTTACCCGTATGTCTTTCACATACTGCTCCGTGGCTCTGGTAAAACCATTTTGAGCGGCTCGGAGATGCGCGTCCCCTGCGTTAAAGGCATCCAATGCCTCAGGGGAAAAGCACGCTTCACGAAATACTTGTCGTGGCGCCTATGGTTCATGGCGCTCTCCACCTCAGACTTGGTGGCGGACAGTCTGTCGGTATCCTACGTTGGAGAAGGATCCAACTCGTGTCTTGCGCTTGCCTCCCCTCCAGGCCGGGCGCTGGAGCCTGGCCGGTGTTGGTCGGATCGGCAATTCCTGCGCTCGCAGTCTGGCAAGCGCTTTTTCTCCTACAAAGATCGTGAGCACTCAGACGTTTCCTCGGAACGTTGCTCTGAAAATTCAAATACTAGCTATACCTTTGCGGCGACGTTTCCGCCCGCACTGCGCTCCTTTTCCACCTGCTGGTTCGGACTGACCTCTGTTGGTCAGCCGCCGCGGGCTCGGCTTCCTGCCGTAAAGGCGCTTCCTGCAAAATACCATCGTTCGCGAAGGTCAGAAGTGGGTAGGGATGAGATAATGGTGTCCGGACTTCAGTCGCGGTCACCTGGGAAGCCGGACTTAGCCCGGGGTAGTCCGCCGTAATGGCGACCAAAGCATTGTCTATGCTGAGCTGGTGATACACCCCGTCGATCAGCTCCACCTCGATGTCTGGGTCCTCTTCGGAGGCCGGATCCAGGGATCCTTCTGGGTCCTCGGGTTGCGGAGCAGGACTCACCATGTCCTTCACAGTCCGGCGTAGATCCTGCGCCGAAGACACAATGTAAGAAGCTTAAACTTTGAAAGCATGGGTTGAGCCCTTCAAGGTGTTCACTTACCCATCCTCTGGGGTTGATCATGGAAAACCCATTCAAAGGGTTCGTTCGAAGGAAGTCCTCCTTCTCCCCCTTGTACAGACTGGACAGGATCTTCACCAGATCCTCGGTCGAATCCGGCCCTTTGCGGCCGTGATGGGTAGCATCGTCTTCCCCGTTGAAATCCCACATGGGGTGGCCTCTGTATTGCAGTGGCTGTACCCCTCGCTTGATGCATGTCGCCATGACTCCGATCATGGTCAAGCCGGAATGAGCCATTAATCTTATCCGGCCCATCAAGTAATGGACGCTGTTGTCTTCCTCCAATCGGGGGCTCCGCGGGCGCCAGCTGAGGCATTTCTTCAAGGGAGCAGCACTAAACTCTGGGAGGCCGATCCGAACTGGGTCTGGCAGCGGAGCGTCTCCTATATAAAACCAGTTCGAGGGCCAGTCTACGGACGCCTTCTTGGGAGTGCCGGATAGGTATCCGGTCCCGGCGATGCGCCATATTTCGGCGCCGCCCACTTGATATATGGACCCCTCATTGGAGCGGGGTGCGAGGCAAAACAACCTCTTCCACAATGCAAAATGGGGCTCAATGCCCAGGAATAGCTCACAAAGAGCTACGTAGCCCGCGATATGCAGGACATAGGCGGGCGTGAGGTGGTGGAGCTGGAGTCCGTAGAACTTCAGGAGCCCGCGGAGGAACGGATGTATTGGAAATCTGAGTCCCCTTATCAGATAGGGGGCAAAGCACACTTTCTCCCCCTTATTGGGGCTTGGAGTGTCCTCCGCCTGTCTCCCACCTTGATAAGTAACCAGTCCGGCCCGGACTGGGACCATGAAGGCAGGAGGGAGGAATCCCCCCGTTTGGAGCTTCACTAGCTCGTTGTGCGAAATAGAGCACCTCCTCCAATTCCCCGGCGGTGGGCTGGGAGCGCGTGAAGAAGAGCCGCGTTGACGATCCATGGTGGAATGGATTTCTAGGTCAAAGGCGCTTCGATGGAGTATTCGCGGGAGGAAGCCGGTGTGGTTTGGATCTGGGTTCTTGCCTCTTTTATAGGCGGACGACTCGCACAATTAGGGGGTGAAATGCAAAAGACACCCTGGGTTTTTGCATTCGTGCGACGCGTGGAAGAGGGCCATTATTTGGCGTAGAAGCCGAGGAACACAGTATTCAAGATGAAGCCGGACACTGTTCGGCAGGTAAATGGAATTTGAAGGGAGAACCCGCCTTGCAACGCCGAAGACTATAAACACGCTGGACTTATCGTCATTGAAGCCTGGTTCGGGGGCTACTGGGGGAGTCCTGGACTAGGGGGTGTCCGGACAGCCGGACTATCAATATCCGCCGGACTCCAAGACTATGAAGATAGAGGATTGAAGACTCCGGCTCGTGTCCGGATGGGACTTTCCTTGGCGTGGAAGGCAAGCTTGGCAATACGGATATGTAGATCTCCTACCATTGTAACCGACTCTGTGTAACCCTAGCCTCCCCCGGTGTCTATATAAACCGGAGGGCTTTAGTCCGTAGTACAACATACATTACAACAATCATACCATAGGCTAGCTTCTAGGGTTTAGCCTCCTTGATCTCGTGGTAGATCCACTCTTGTACTACCCATATCATCAATATTAATCAAGCAGGACGTAGGGTTTTACCTCCATCGAGAGGGCCCGAACCTGGTTAAAACATCGTGTCCCTCATCTCCGGTTACCATCCTCCTAGACGCATAGTTCGGGACCCCCTACCCGAGATCCGCCGGTTTTGACACCGACACTAGTACTTAGTAGTAAATAATAGCCTCACCCCTTCGCTGAGGAACGATCTACAGTTGGAAGGGACGAGGCCCTGCGGTTACTACGCTCTTATCTCCTCCTCGCCAGTTCCCCTCCCCCCGAAGAGAAGGCAGTTCGTCGCTGCTTCCATGGATTCGCCAGGCGGTTCTCCTCCTCATCGGGGCTGGGAGACCTTGGACGATGATCCTCTGGGAGAAATCGCACGCCGCTCCGACGTCCTCACCACCGCAAGACTCGGTGCTTCCTACACCAACTTTTTCAAGACGCTGCTCAAACAGGCTTGGGAAAAGGCCATGCTTGTTGGTCTTCCATGCGTCCTCGAGGAGAAGGTTTTGCTATGGGACAATCCTTCGAACAGTCCACCGCTCCCTGGCCATGGTTGCATGTTGACTCCACTAGAGTTGCCGACGTTGATAGGTAGTTGGATTTTGTCCGATGAGCAGGTCAATAATGGAGTTTGATCATGTAGTACTTAGTTATTCCATTTCCATCCCGTAATTTCTCCGCTACCCACCGTCTTATATATAGGTCTGGGTCGGTGCCAACGAAGATTGGCTTGCATACTTCCGGCCGGATACCACCATCATTTTGCACAACATCCATAGCAGTGCGGCCGTTCCGGTAGACCCCTTCTCCACCATTGGGATCGGCCTTCCGGATTGGCTGGGCTTGAATACGTATGATGATGCCTACATGAGATTGAAGAAGAGAGCAATTGCGGACCCGCCGACAAACCGACGCGGCTACGACGATTACTATCTCATCGCAATGTTCGACATAAGGATTGCCATCAATGCAAGAGGCAGTAACGGCAGAGGCTGGCGCATGTTGGCGGCGGAGATTTGTACCCCTACACGTTCGAAGACGCCGTGCGCCATCTAGGCCGCATCTTCGCGGTGACGATCCAGGGGACTTGTTTCATCTGGTTGCCATCCTACGATACGGGAGATTACAAACGGAATGCACAAACCATCATTTGCATCCCTAACGGTATTCCATTATTTTGCAGGGACCAGTCATCCCCCGATCAAAATAAGATCGCCGATCCTGGATGTGCATTTGCATCCGCGATTCGGTCTAACGTGGAACCTTGTAGCTGACTTTGGCATATTGGGATCAACTATCTTAGCAGTCGTTACCCATGGTACCACTGATGTGCAACATGGTCAGACAATCTACCACGATCGGACCGTCACCATCTACCCAGGTATTCTAGTTTTTAACCCTCTCGCCTTCTCTTTCATTGTTGTACTAGTAGTATACTTAGTAGTACTAGTAGGAGTACTTTTTACCTTGGAGGACGCATATAGGTAGCTAGGCCCTTGAAGACTTGAACCCACTAGCTGCCACCATTTTTGTTTTTCCATGTCTTACTATCTCATCCATGTAGCCAAGAGTGGCTATATATAATAAGCCGGTTATTTTACTTCCTCTATACCGGAGTAGTACTATTTGCTGCACAAGACATCGACCGCCATATTTGAGCACAACATTATTATGCATGGACCTTGACTATGTACGTCACCATGTGTCCAGATCTGGGATGCCGCGTGTACCAGATGAACGGCGCCGAGTTCGACCCCTGTGATGCTACGTGGGTGCCGAGGAACACTCTTGGAGAGTACTCGCTTTTCATCGGGGACAGCTACCCCATTGTGAAGAGGATGCCACCTTCCGTGCACGACACGGAAGGCTTGCCGTTCATGAAGCATGCTTGTGTCTTCAGTGCGCACCACCGGATGAATGACATGCTGGGACACGATATCCCTGATTTATGCCGCTACAGCTTGGATGAGTCTCCATCGTGTGGAACTGGACTAGAAAGCCGCGACAATGATTCCCGTTGCCCACCGCTATGGATCGTGCCATCCATGAAGAACACCTGGGACTGGAACCTGGAGGAGGACATGTAGCCCATCTATAACGTGTAAGTGAAGTACGGTAATTGTGAACGGTAGCGCTGTGAATATATGTAGACTAGTCGTGCATAAAAATATCACATGAATTGGAGATGAACTTGTGTGGCATACTGGCATTTGTCCTTTAGAATTTATTACTAGTAAATGTGTTATGTGTACGTGCAACTTGTGGGTTGTTGCACGGGCTCCAACACGCTCTTTGGGAAAAAAAGGTGGCACAGCTTTGGATATACGTGACGTGGCGGCATCATACAGTAGCATCGTTCGCTATAGTTGTAGTACACTCCTACTAGGACGACAACTCCTATAAAACCTTGCGCTTGGCTCTTTGTCTCTTCGGGAGGTTCAACAGTTCGTACTCGTGTAAACCTTGCACCTGGCTCTTCGCCTCATCGGAAGGTCCAACAATGATGATACTACAGTACCATATGCTTCTGGCAATCTGACACCGATTGAACTGCTGCACGTCCACCGCGAGGGCGAGGGCGAGGGCGAGGGAGAGGGAGAGGGAGAGGGCGCTTTAGTCAAAACCCTCTCCTCGTCCTGCGAACCACTGCGCGCGTGGGCGAGGGAGAGGCGTAGTAAGCAAGCTTCTCGTCGTTCGGCGAGTTGACGGGACACATCAAAGCAGTACTAGTACTAGTAGTAGTCCACACTACATCCTTTCCGATTAATATGGCTTAATTTTAAATGAGAAAAATACATTGGCGGTTAATGTATGTAAGAATACGCTCTTTACGGTCACTATATATAGTTTTGCGTCGATTATACGATCAATAGCTCATCGCAGAGCACCGTATTGCACCCTACTGACCGGCCACGTAGTCGACGTGGCACTTTGTTGACTGGTTAAATTGTCACCTGGTTTCTAGGTCCCACCTGTCAGTTGGCAGAGCAAAGAAATCAGTTAAACAAAACTTTACGCAGGCGCGACACGAGTCCAACCCTTGCGCCCGAACCGCCCTGGCTGTGTATGTGAGTGCATGCACGTGTCCTCCCTCGATCTTCCAACAAAGAGTGTACATCGGCTATAAAACATGATGTAGTAGTATATGATGTACATCTACACTTCCAATGCATTTAGCCTTTAATCTAAATCGATATTGATTGACTAATGCACCAACTTGTGCTGTAGGTATAGGCTACATGTCTATCCTTAATTACAACATGCAACGGCCTTCATTTAATCTTCTTATCTCAATGGTCGCATGCACACATAAGTCTGCTACTTTTGGGCGTTAATTATACCCTGGTCAATGTGTAAATCTCTAAATGTACAATCTTTCACGGACGTAGGGAGTAGGTTGAGCACTTGAGCGTGAGCTTGTGTGTTGCGTCGTGTGCTGTGTGCCGCATGGGTGCATGAGTGTTGCGTGCGTCCATGTGGAGTACGTGTGAGTGTTCCATGTTGCATGCATGCATGCATGCATGCATGCATGGGGCTTACTCCCTCCCATTGACATGTTCATATTTCAAGCTTCCTCTGTTCCCTCCATATGGTGATACTCCCTCTGTTCCCAAATAGTATGGAGTAAAAGCCTCCCTTTGTTCCCAAATACGAAGTATTTGTCTTTCTATAGATTTAACAAGTGACTAGGTATGGAGCAAAATGAGTGAAGTGAGCGTAGAGGCATAGGGATCACTAGTAGAAAAGGGGGCAATGGTCCAGGCAGGGCCAGCCCATTAGTCCCTGTTCAGTCCAGAACCGGGACTAATGGGGGCATTGGACCCGGTTCGTGAGCCCCGGGGGCCGGCCGGGCCACGTGGGCCATTGGTCCTCGTTCGTCTGGACCTTTTGGTCCCGGTTGGAGGGACGAACCGGGATCAATGGTCCTCGCTCCTGGCCCACCACTATTGGTCCCGGTTGGAGGCATGAACCGGGACCAAAGGCTGCCCATTAGTCCCGGCTCATGCCACCAACCGGGACTAAAGGGTTGGTCCTCGTTGCGGCTAGAGTTTAGTCCCACCTCGCCAACCGAAGGTGTCGGTGTACTAAGGTAGGGGTACCTCAGTACCCCAACTTGTGCACGGGCAGTTGCAGCCTCCCGCGGCAGGGTTTACCACGTGCTCGCCGGAGACCTTCCTGCTCCATATCAAGCTATTCAAGAGCGAAGTATACAAGACGGAAGATCGAGACCCCGGCAAGCGAAGCTTGCCGGGAAGGCCGTTCCAGGCTCAAGGTTACCTCACTCACGCGAGGCCCTGGCGAGAGGAGCTCGCCAGGAAGATTAGGAGATTACATCATAGAAGACGCGCCTCGGCGCTATATGCGTCCCGGCGAGGGCCCGGGGAGCGACAAATTCTGAGCCCGGCAAGCTCCGGGCCGGCAGAAGTCAAGACCCGGCAAGGTGCTTGCCGAGAATTGCGCCAGGTGCCGCGCTCCAGCTCATCAGCCCACGCGTCGCCTGGGCCTTTCGAGGGGCGTGGCGGATGGCTGTGCAGCCTGGGGACACGGTGGCACTTCACGGTGGTGGATCCATCGCCGTGGCGAGCGGAGACGCAAGGCGGGGAGCTTTTGGGGTCGACGGCGACGGCATTAAATGCCCTTGTCCCCATGTCAAAGTAGGTAGCGACCACTTGTCACGCACTATAGCTTCACCGTTCCCGACTGTTCCAACTACCATCTCTTTTACGTTTTACCCCTTTCTCCTCGTTGACACAGTCGGTGACCCTTGCACTATAAAAGGAGGCCCATGCACAACGTGGAGGGGTTCGGCTTCGGCTCGATTAGGTTCGCAACTCTCGCTCGGTGTAGCTGCTCTCGTAGCTCTTCAAGCTCCCGAGCCCAATACAAACCAAGGCAGGAGTAGGGTTTCTGCGTCCGTCGCGGCCGAACCTCAGGTAAAACTGCCAGCGTGCTCGCTACGATCTGCTCTCTGTGCTCCCTCCGCCCTCGTACCGCACAGGCACAAGGGCTCCGGCCCCATAGGTGTTCGTGGCGGGCAGTCCTCCCCCGACATCTTTGGCGCGCCAGGTAGGGGGCGTCGAGGTTGTGCGGACCTGATCCGGCGTTCACGCGGGCGCGTTCTTCATCAACCTCTTCAGTTTCATCAGCAACTTCATCAACAATTGCGCCATGGCCCCGAAGAAGAAGGCTTCGGAGGTTGCAGGCCCGGCTGCGTCTCATCCGCCGCCACCGGAGCCAATGGTGGGCGGAGGAGACGCCGTCGGAAGGGTGGTCGCCGGCGAGGACACTCGCGGCGCCACCAGATCCAAAGACAAGACGGATGACCGCCCCTCGGTCTCCGTGGACGCGTCGCGTCCATCTCAGCACACGACAACCCAGCAGCGCCGTACCACGGGAGGTGGTATCCGCCTGCTGGGGCAAGGACAGCTCTGGTGCCTACTCCGGCAACCGCACCTCCCCGGAGCGCTGCGCTGCCGTCGAGGACGTGCCATCGAGCCCAGCTCTGGTGCCCACTCCGGCAACCGCACCTCCCCGGAGTGCTGCGCTGCCGTCGAGGGCGTGCCATCGAGCCCAGCTCTGGTGCCCACTCCGGCAACCGCACCACCCCGGAGCGCTGCGCTGCCGTCGAGGACGCGCCATCGAGCCCCGCCGACCGGTCCACCGGCCGGTAAGGCAAAGAAAATTGCCAAGCTCCGAACTTTTGAGTTGTACTCCCTGAGAATCCATACCCTGTATGAGGGACCTGGACGCGAAAGGGTCGAATCGTGGTTGGTTTGCGCCGTCGGGTCGTCTTGAGTCCGCTCGACGATAAAAGCCCGCCGCAACCAGCCCGACAAGTTCTTCCGCGGGGCTGCACCGCCACGGACGGCGATGCCTGCGCTCAGCAAGCATGTTTGCGCTGGTGGGCTCCCTGAAAGCGTAAGGACGAGAACATACAAGGGGAAAGGATCGGGGGAGGTGTACGGCCTCGACGGATTGTTGGAAATAAAAAAAAGCTAAGTTGTTCAAGCTTTTATGCAGAGCATTCCTTAGTTCCATGCTTTTTTATGTTATGTTCCTCGTGCTTTCGTCCTTTGTACGCAATACCTGAGCGCAGAGGAACCTACCCGTCGATAGCCGCACCCTTATCTTGCTTTCGAGCACGCTCAACGATTTAAGTGAGCTGCGCTAAGTGTCGCGCCCTTGTTCCGTTTTCGAGCCCGCTCAGCAAGCTAAGTGCGTTGCGACTAGCCGCGGCAAGGTTGCTTGCCGGTAAGACCTTGGCCAGCAGGCTGCTTCGAGTTCCGCGCTCAGCGCTCGCGGCAAGGGTCCCTTGCCGGCAAGTTCCCTAGAAGCGTAGGGTAAAAGCGCACAAAGGGTGTAAAGTAGAGGGTGTAACGTAGCAAGCCCTGCCGTGAGATGCCCTTCGTATGAGAAACTTGTGCGCTGAGGAGCCAAGTCGCGGCCCAGTTGCGCCCTTGGTTTGTTTCTGAGTCCGCTCAACAAACACAAGCGCGCTGCAACTGTCCCGGCAAGGTTGCTTGCCGGAAGCAACACCGCCAGCGGGCTGCTGATGTCCCGCACTCAGCAAAGCGTGTTCAGCAAGCAAGCTCCCGAGAGCGTGAGTATAAACATACGAAGGGCAAGGCACGGCATCGTATTGCAAAGTCGCGCAGAAAGGATTTATATACATATACATGTAAATAATGAAACTGTTGCAGACCTATCTCAGCTGTTTTCATGGCTGAAATTACAGCAACAAGGAGAAACCAGAAGAGCACACCAGCACCTGGATTTTGGCGGAGCCAGAGTTGCCGGGGGCTGCAAGTACCAAGATTCACCCCCGACAAGCCAGAGTTGCCGGGGGCTGTGATATCAGATAAGTTTTTCATCCCTCTTCATGCATCCTCTTATGGACTGGAGGATGCGAGGCCATGTCCTTGAACGAGCATGCCTTGT
Organism: Aegilops speltoides; assembly: GCA_021437245.1. Lineage (NCBI taxonomy): Eukaryota > Viridiplantae > Streptophyta > Magnoliopsida > Poales > Poaceae > Aegilops > Aegilops speltoides. Next base: position 9,340,857 of record CM038143.1, read on the forward strand.
ATGGAAAAACCTGTGCGCGGAGGAACCTACCCGTGGATAGCCGCACCCTTATCTTGTTTCGAAACACGCTCAACGATTTAAGCGAGCTGCGACAAGTGTCGCGCCCTTGTTTCGTTTCCGAGTCCGCTCAGCAAGCTAAGTGCGTTGCGACTAGCCGCGGCAAGGTTGCTTGCCGGTAAGACCTTGGCCAGCAGGCTGCTTCGAGTTCAGCACTCAGCGCTCGCGGCAAGGGCCCTTGCCGGCAAGTTCCCTAAAAGCGTAGGGTGGAAACATACAAGGCACGGGATCAAGTAAAGGACGTTACCCGGCAAGCATTCCCCTCTTTTCATTAAAAACATCCTAGTTTAGTACAAGTCCATAAAGGATGAAAAACATGAAAGAGAGGATTACAAGTTTTAAATGCAGCTAAGGCCCAAGGGCTTACAAATTGAAAGATAAGATGCCCGTAATCCCTCTCCTGTTTCTCTGTTCAGGAGTTCAGGAGGTAGGTCAAGGAGGCCCCGGCAAGAGAAGCTTGCCGGGGCGAGGGCGCCTAGGAGAGCTACGGGCGCGAAGACACCAAGAGAACTTCCTGGGCTGGCCAGAGCTTGGCGGAGACGGAGGCGCCGGAGGCGAGCTTGAAGACGGGGTGGTGGGGCGTCGGCCTGCTGCCGAGGGCTCCTCGCCCTCGTACTCCGACATGACGGCCTTGCCGCCACCCCTCTTCCTCTTCCGCAGCCTCCCTATGCCAGCCGCCCAAGGAGACGGCCCCGGGGAGTTCAGAAGGCCGGCGACCCGGATGATGGGGTCGCCGGTGGCGCGCGGGGCAGCGTCCGACGCCTAGTCGGCCCCGCCATCCCCGTCGTCGTCGCTGTCACTCCCCTCCTCGTCACTCTTGCTCGAGGAGGACCTTCGCTATCGGAGGAGCTGTCCACACATATCTCGCCGGGTCCCGGAATCCCGAAGACCTTGACGGCGAGAAGGTCGCCTCCATTAACTTGAAATGGAGGGTAAACCCGCCGTCAAGCTGTGGATGCGGGAACGTCTTCCACCCTCGGTCGAAGTACATCACGCCGGGGCTGGGGATCGACACTCACTCGAGTGCCGCTGATCCCACAGCCCTCATGCGCAACTCCATCACCTCGGGCGGATCCGGTTCCATCGCGCTCGCGAACAGGGCCGGCAGCCGGAGGCGGCGACAGGCGCCGGCGCAGCTTGATGAAGAACTCCTGTGGATCGTCTCGGTATGGACCGCCTCGAGGAAAGGAGCCACCGGAGGAGACGGGGAGGCACGTCGCCACGACCGCCTCTCCCCCGACCGCCTCGACCACGCCCTCGGCCTCGTCCGCGGCCTCGCCCTCTCCCTCTCCCCTCGTGGCCGGCTCCGCCACCAGGTGCTTGATAGGGAGAAGTGCGCTGCCTGGAGGCGACCCTCGCTGCCACCGTTGAAGAACTAGGATTTCCTCCTTCCATGGCAGAAAGAAGAACGGAAGCTGAAGACGAAGGGAGAAGAAGAAGTGTGAGTCCATTGCGCTCCCCTTCCGCCCCTTTTAAAGGGGCGAGGTGGGGGCTCAACCGCCCTGCCCGGCCAATCGGGAAGCGAGGAGGGCAGAGGAGCGGGGCCGACTCGTCATCTTCGCCCGTGACGGCTCGGTCTCCCACCTTCGCCGCCCACGACCCCCATGCATGAGGGCCGCGTGGCGGAAAAGCGGGGCCGGGGCGACGGGTGAAGTGACCTCGCCCTGCACCACGATCACGGGGGTGGATGCCTTAAAGACCGCACGCGCCGCCCACGTCTCCCACGACGCCGCAGTCGACGCGCGTCGTTACGGGGGGATGCGGCAGATGCGGAAGTGGATTCGGCGCGCCGTGGGCCGCGTGTGCCCGTGCATTGTTTTGGGCCTGGCCCAACAGCGCTCGGCACCGTGTGTGGCCCAGGCCCGGGGGCTCCTGTCGGTGTACTAAGGTAGGGGTACCTCAGTACACCAACTTGTGCATCGGCGATTGCAGCCTCCAGCGGCGGGGTTTACCACGTGCTCGCGGGAGACCTTCTGCTCCATATCAAGCTATTCAAGAGCGAAGTATACAAGACGGAAGATCGAGACCCCGGCAAGCGAAGCTTGCCGGGAAGGCCGTTCCAGGCTCAAGGTTACCTCACTCACGCGAGGCCCTGGCGAGAGGAGCTCGCCAGGAAGATTAGGAGATTACATCATAGAAGACGCGCCTCGGCGCTATATGCGTCCCGGCGAGGGCCCGGGAGCGACAAATTCTGAGCCCGCAAGCTCCGGGCGAGCAAGGTCAAGACCCGGCAAGGTGCTTGCCGGAGAATTGCGCTGTGTGCCCGCCCAGCTCATCAGCCCACGCGCCGCAGGGCCTTTCCAGGGCGCGTGGCGGATGGTCTGTGCAGCCTGGGGACACGGTGGCACTTCACGGTGGTGGATCCATCGCCGTGGCGAGCGGAGACGCAAGGGCGGGAGCTTTTGGGGTCGATGGCGGCGGGCATTAAATGCCCTTGTCCCCCATCACAAAGTAGGTAGCGACCACTTTGTTCACGCCCGTAGCTTCACTTGTTCCCTGACTGTTCCAACTACCACCTCTTTTACGTTTTTACCCCTTTCTCCTACGTTGACACCTGTCGGTGACCCCTTGCACTATAAAAGGAGGCCCATGCACAACGTGGAGGGGGTTCGGCTCGGCTCAGTTAGGTTCGCAACTCTCGCGCTCGGTGTAGCTGCTACTGTAGCTCTTCAAGCTCCCGAGCCCAATACAAACCAAGGCAGGAGTAGGGTTTTACGCGTCCGTCGCGGCCCGAACCTGGGTAAAACTGCCCGCGTGCTCGCTACGATCTGCTCTCTGTGCTCCCTCCGCCCTCGTACCGCACAGACAAGGGCTCCGGCCCCATAGGTGTTCGTGGCGGGCAGTCCTCCCCCGACAGAAGGGGGCTCACACCGGTTTATAAGCCCCTTCCTCTCTGCCTTGTTGAGCTCCTCTCAAAATGAAAATAGATGCCCTTATACACGGAATTCGACCTAAATTCATACTGAATTTCTCTGAAGTAAGTAGAGATTTATTATGAATTTAGGTTGAATTTTCTCTATAAGCGCATCTATGCTCATTTTTTAGTAAAGTTAATCACAACTATTTTTTCTTCTATTTATTTCTGAGTAGTTTTTTATATAGTTTTTTTTCTTTTCTGCTATATTTATTTTTTCTTTTTATTTCTGAGTTGTAATAAGTGACTAAAAATAAGTATCTATGCTCATTTTTTAGTAAAGTTAATCACAACTATTTTTCTTCTATTTATTTCTGAGTTGTAATAAGTCATTAAAATAAGCATCTATGCTCATTTTTTAGTAAAGTTAATCACAACTATTTTTTCTTCTATTTATTTCGAGTAGTTTTTATATAGTTTTTTTCTTTTCTGCTATATTTATTTTTTTCTTTTTATTTCTGAGTTGTAATAAGTCATTAAAATAAGCATCTATGCTCATTTTTAGTAAAGTTAATCACATTTATTTTTTCTTCTATTTATTTCTGAGTTGTAATAAGTCATTAAAAATAAGCATCTATGCTCATTTTTTAGTAAAGTTAATCACAACTATTTTTTCTTCTATTTATTTCTGAATTGTAATAAGTCATTAAAATAAGCATCTATGCTCATTTATTAGTAAAGTTAATCACAACTATTTTTTCTTCTATTTATTTTTGAGTAGTTTTTTATAAAGTTTTTTTTCTTTTCTGCTATATTTATTTTTTTCTATTTATTTCTGAGTTGTAATAAGTCATTAAAAATAAAAAAGAGGCGCAATGCTCGTTAATTAGCTTCAAGTCTTTCGGAATAGTGTAAACTGCACTGCACATAGCTCTGTGCAGTCTACCCTAATCCTCAAGGCTTGAAGCTAAGCAACGTGCAGGTGAGCATTGAGCCTCTTCTTCATCGTCTTTGCACTCAGGGCTTGTAAACCGCTGCGAGTGCCTCTCGCTTGGCGAGGTGGGACTAATTAAAAACAGCTGCAGAAAGAATCAACTAAAAAACAGCTGCCGAAAATAAATAAGTAATTAGACGGGTGCATTGGTACCGCGTGGCCGCCGCCGTCCCTGCCCGCCCGGCCGCGCCGTCGCCGCCCGCCCAGCGCGTCGCCGCCCGCCCGCCCGATCTGCCGTCCCTGCCCTCGGCCTCGGCCCGCCGCCGCCGCCCGCCCGCCGCCGTCCCCTACGCCCGCCCGCCCGCCCCATTGCCGCCGCCCCGCCCGCCCGCCCGCACCGCACCTAGCCGTCGCCGTGAGCAACTTTTTATGATTTTTGTTAGATTTTGTTAGATTTTTTTTAGATTTTTTGTAGTTCATAGACTTTTTTTGTTAGATTAGATGTGTAGTAATTTAGATGTGTAGTTCATAGTATGTTAATTTAGATTGTGTAATTAATTTGTTCATATTGTGTTAGATTTTTTCTGTTAATAGATTTTTTTTGGTGATATTATTGTTGAATATGCATGTTTGTATGTTCATATATATGCAAAGATCAAATATGTCAAATTTTTATGATTTTTTCTGTTCATAATTTTGTTCATAGAATTTTAATGATTTTTTGTTCATAGTATTTAGAAAAAGAAAAAAAATAAGAAGAGAAAGTGTTGAATATAATTAGTTAGAAAAATACTAGTTAGTTGAACTAGCTAGTTGATTTAATAAACTACTTTATTTTTAGTAAGTACTATTTTATTTTATTTATAGTAAGTGCTTCATATATAGTTGAACTAGCTAGTTGATTTAATAAACTACTTTATTTTACTATATATAGAAGTAGTTTGTTTTTAGTAAGCACTACTTTATTTATTTATAGTAAGTGCTTAGTAGTTGAACTAGCTAGTTGATTTAATTAATAATACTACTTTATCGAACTATATATAGAAGTAGTTCCCGCATCGACGTCTGCGATGCCTATCCCGCATCCTCGTCGTCGTCGACTCGGTGGTGGAGGCCTGCTTGATCAGGGCCATGTTCGGGACTGGGTTCCGCCGGGCTGATATTGGGAGGTGCTACCTTCCAGGGGACGTACGTTGGTGAGGAGGCAGCCCGTTGTTGACCCGATCCTTGTTTGGTGGCGGTCCCGTGGGCCAGTGACGATGCTGAGGCTTCTGGACACCGCGGAGGTGGTACGTCACCGTGTCAGCGAGGAGGACGAGCACGTCCGTCACTACATGGTTGCATCGGAGGGCAGGTTTGACAATACCTGACAGGTTCTTCAGGGATCTCACTGGAGCTATGATCCTGTGATGGTTCCTTATCTTTGGGTGTCCACCGCCCGCGACAATACCCGTCGGGCGTTACGGTTCTAGTTGTATTAGTGATGCTATATTAGTGATAATATTCGACGATGTACGGACACCAAGAGATGATGTACTTTTGCTTATAATTATTGAATGCATGCTTATTTGAATACTACTTTATTTTATGATTTGGTTTTGCTTATTTATGATTTGATTTTGCTTATTGAATGCTCATATTGGATAAGTTCTCCTTCATTCCCGTGTGCTAGACAATTTGGTGTAATAATGCACTCGGGAATGAAAGGAGGATCTATGTACATCACCGATAGTCAACCCGTGATTAATAATAATGATCTAGTTTAATATTTGAAATATGAACATAGGCCGGAAATATCGTACTCGGACGACAAAAAACGCCAGGGGGAGTGCGACTGGTGCCACGACGAACGAGGTATGTGCGACAGGCTCATTGAGCTGGACGAAGATCGGCGCTTCAGCATTAAGCTCGAGGAGACCTTCAATGTCCATACGGTACGCAACAACGACAATAGTTTTTTTCGTAATTAAGCACGACTTCAACTATTTTAACGTGTATTTTTCATCTTTTCCAATTCGACTAGCTTATCCCATGCTATGCAAGACAGTATGTCTTGGAAAGGATGGGTTTTGAAGACCATGAAAGTATAGAAACCAAAAAAATTATCCTAAGTACCCATCATGGTGTGGATTTTCAAGTAAAGTTGTACAATGTTGAGAGTGTAACCCATTTTGGTTGCAAAAATTGGGAAGCACTTTGCAAGATGTATGGTTTTGATGAGGGTATGCTTGTCACCATGGATCTTGGTGATCCTACAATCGAGCAAGAGAGACCTTCAATTTGGGTCCTTGTGGATACACCTCCAATTCTTCCCCCATGTGAGCTTAACATAGTTATTAAGCAAATTATATTGTTTATTTAAAAATAATTGACAACTTATTTCCATTGGCAGCTTATTTTCATTCTTCAAAGAATGTGCGGAAGATGGTAGACAGAACCTACTACACCGAAGTCTCCGAATTAACTTATCAGGAGAAAAATCATCTAGTCGCATTTTGTACTAATCTTGAGAATTACAATAACTACAATCAAACTCCTCAACATTATGGTCAATACGTGCCACTAGTGCACGTGTTGAACTACGGTAACTACCATGGATATACCCTGGTAAGATTTTTTACTATTACGACATCCGTGTGTCTTTTTGCATACTTCTAAAACTAGTACATCATTGCTAACTACGAAGTTATTACTATGTTTTTCAACAGATAATCCCGAATGATTGTGTGCCTCATCTGATGTATACGCACAGTACCCTTCATGTTTTGAACATACAACCAGGTCTTCCTACGAATCTCAACTGTCCTTACCAGGTTTCCAAAAGAAGTGGAGACATGACAATCAAAGAATGGAAAAACTGTAAGAGCTTCTTGGAAGCAAAAGGCAGCGAAGGGCAAGAATTGGAGACAGGATGATCGCCGTTCTTCATAATGGAGAGTCAGTGTCTATATTGTTTTATGCTATTTTACCTTAAGGGTGTTTAGGTCCTACCTGATACTGATGATCATTTGCTAAGAACAATTATGTAGGGTTGGGTTAGATGACTATGAGGATGATGATCGTATGACTTATTATTAATAACGAGTATAAGTTGTATGATGATGCATGATTAGTAGGACTTGTTATCATATATGATGATGTATGATGCGAGCATGCATGAGTTATTATATCAGCAGGTGAAATGAACATAGCAGCAGCGTTGGTAAACCAAGGAAGAAGATATAAGAGAGGACACTTCTCTCTATTAGCTAGCTAATAACAACCTAAAAATAACCCTCAAAACCCCTAAGACAGCCACTTTTAAAAAAAGAAAAACATGGACTTTTGGTCCCGGTTGGTGGCAAAGGCCCCCCTGACTGGGCTCGGCGCACCGGCCACGTGGAGGCACATCTGTCCCGGTTCGTGTTTGAACCGAGACTAAAGGGTGGAGGTATTAGTAACGACCCATTACTCCCGGTTCATGAACCGGGACTAAAGGCCCTTACAAACCGGGACAAATGCCCCCTTTTCTACTAGTGGATACTGTAGAAAGGAAGTCCTCGCGATCCATTATTCCCCATCTCGGTCAGAGAGAACTATTCAACTAGTCTTCGCAGTGAAGTGACAATACACGCTACAGCAGATGGGACACGTAATTAATAAGCTGAACCAGCGTGTTGGTGTTACTAAATCAGCCTTACCCAGTATAGCCATCATGTTAGCCAGTAGAGCACGCTTCCACAAATACGCCTACGCACCTCTGTCCTCCATTAACTGATATATGGGCCCTCTTGTGGTAGACCCACATGTCATCGGTGTAACTATTTACAATCCGAAGGACGGTGCCTATATCCTGGTAGTAGTACTAGTAGAATTGAGATTTAATGCACTTTCTTCCTGATGACCCACAAGTATAGGGGATCTATCGTAGTCCTTTCGATAACTAAGAGTGTCGAACCCGACGAGGAGCGGAAGGAAATGATAAGCGGTTTTCAGTAAGGTTTTCTCTGCAAGCACTGAAATAGTAGGTGATAGATAGTTTTCTGATAAGATAAATAGTAATGAGCAAAAATTAAATAAAGTGCAGCAAGGTGGCCCAATCCTTTATGTAGCAAAGGATAAGCCTGGACAAATTTTAATAATGAAGAAGGAGCTCCCGAGGACACAATGGGAATTATCGTCAAGCTAGTTTTCATCACGTTCATAAGATTCACGTTCGGTACTTTGATAATTTGATATGTGGGTGGACCGGCACTTGGGTACTGCCCTAACATGGACAAGCATCCCACTTATGATTAACCCCTATCGCAAGCATCCGCAACTACAGAAAGGAGTATTAAGGTAAACCTAACCACAACATTAAACATATGGGTCCAGATCAACCCCTAACGAAGCAACGCATAAACTAGGGTTTAAGCTTCTGTCACTCTGGCAACCCATCATCTACTTATTACTTCCCTATGCCTTCCTCTAGGCCAAAATAATGGTGAAGTGTCATGTAGTCGACGTTCACATAACACCACTAGAGGAGAGACAACATAAATCTCATCAAAATATCGAACGAATACCAATTTCACATGACTACTAAGAGCAAGACTTCACCCATGTCCTGAAGAACAAACGTAACTACTCACAAAGCATATTCATGTTCATAATCAGAGGGGTAATAATATGCATAAAGGATCTGAACATATGATCTTCCACCAAGTAAACCAAATAGCATCAACTACAAGGAGTAATCAACACTACTAGCAACCCACAGGTACCAATTTGTGGTTTCGATACAAGATTGGATACAAGAGATGAACTAGGGTTTTGAGATGAGATGGTGCTGGTGAAGATGTTGATGGAGATTGACCCCCTCCCGATGAGAGGATCGTTGGGGATGACGTTGGTGTTGATTTCCCCCTCCCGGAGGGAAGTGTCCCCAGCAGAATAGCTCCGCCAAGGTGCTGCCTCATGGCAGCAGAGTTTCGTTCCGTAATCTTGCCCACGATTTTTTCCAAGGGAAAACTCTTCATATAGCTGAAGATGGACGTCGGAGGCCCACCAGGGAGCCCAGGAGATAGGGGGGCGCGCCCTAGGGGGGCACCCCCCTGTCTCTTGGACAGGGTGTGGGCCCCCTGGCCTATTTCTTTTTCCCAAAAATTCTTATTAAATCTAAAACGTTGTTTCGTGGAGTCTTAGGTCTTTTGGAGTTGTGCAGAATAGGTTTCCAACGTTTGCTCCTTTTCCAGCCAGAATTCTAGTTGCCGGCATCCCCCCTCTTCATGGTAAACCATGTAAAATAAGGGGGAATAGCCATAAGTATTGAGATATAATGTGTAATAACAGCCCACAATGCAATAAATATTGATACAAAAGCATGATGCAAAATGGATGTATCAACTCCCCCAAGCTTAGACCTCGCTTGTCCTCAAGCGGAAGCCGAAATCGAAAAATATGTCCACATGTTTAGAGATAGAGGTGTCGATAAAAATAAAATACGGACCTGAGGGCATCATGATCATTCTAATAACAACAACATATATAGATTTTGTCATATGATTTCCTATGTTCATGTAATAAGAAATTCATAATGTCAAGTATGGTTCAAAAACTTCATTGGGAACTAACAAACTATAATCTCAGTCATTGAAGCAATTGCAATTTATCGTAACATCAGAAAGAGTCAATAATAGAGCTTTTCAGCAAGCTCACATACTCAACTATCTCGTAGTCCCCTATAATTGTTAACACTCACGCAATACTTGTGGTTATAGAGTTTCAGCCGGACACTAAGAAAGATAGGGGCTTATTGTGTTGCCTCCCAACATATTCACCTTTAGGCGATGTCAACAATAGTAGCCTATGCCAACTTACATCCAGTTGGATATATGTATCATGATCTTTCAAACACGAGGAGCTTGCCAAAGCATAAAATGAAAAAGGGAAAGGTGAGGATCACCTTGACTCAAGCGTAAAGTGAAACATAAAGTAAAAGATAGGCCCTTCGCAGAGGGAAGTAGAGGTTGTCATGTGCGTTTAGGGTTGATGCATGAAATCTTAATGCAAAAGAACGTCACTTTATATTGCCCCTTGTATATGGACCTTTATTATGCAATCCGTCACTTTTATTACTTCCACAACAAGTTCGTACAAAGCTTATTTTCTCTGCACTAATAAGTCATACATATTTAGAGAGCAATTTTTATTGCTTGCACCGATGACAACTTACTTGAAGGATCTTACTCAATCCATAGGTAGGTATGGTGGACTGTCATGGAAAAACTGGGTTTAAGGATATTTGGAAGCACAAGTAGTATCTGTACTTGGTGCAAGGAATTTGGCTAGCATGAGGGGGAAAGGCAAGCTCAACCTGTTTGGAAGATCAATGACAATATACTTTAACTGAGATGTCGAAAAGCATAAACCATTACGTTGTCTTCCTTGTCCAACGTCAACTCCTTTAGCATGTCATACTTAATGAGTGCTTCATAATCATAAAACATGTCCAAGATAATATATTTATATGTGAACCCCTCTTTCCTTATCACTTCCTATTAATTGCAATGATGACCAAGGCTATGTTCATCAACTCTCAAAAACATTTATGCCTCATACTTTCTATGTGTGAAGTTATCACTATCCATAAGATCAATATGAACTCTTTTGTTCTTTCTACTTTTTCAAGATCATAGCCACATAGCAAAGCCCTTGACTCAACACTAATCTTTATTATAGATAGCACACGGACTCGATTACAAAAAGAGATCACAAAGCAAAACTCAAATCTACTTGATATCAAAACTTCTACTACTAATAGATCAAGATACTACTAAAAAGGATCGAACTAAATAAAGCGGTAAAGATAGGAGTGTGATGGTGATACGATACCGTGGCACCTCCCCCAAGCTTGGCAGTTGCCAAGGGGAGTGCCCATACCAATGTGATTATGTCCTGGGAGGTGATGGAGGTGGTGATGATGACGGTGGATAATCGCACATTGAGCGTAAAAGTTCCTCCAACTTGTGGATAATGCCCTTAAGCCCAGCAATATGATCCTCCAACAGAATATTCTCCTGTGTGAGATACTTGTTCTGTATGCGAGCTAACTCAATCATCTTGGAAGCTTCAATCTCTGTTGGAGTAAAGAGGTTAGGTAAAGGTTGAGGGATATCTTCTTCTTTCACCGCCGGAGCTTGAACCTCCATGGCTTTCTTGATCCCTTCATCCTTGTTGATCTCTTCTGGTTCTTCTCTTTTTAGCTCTATCTTCAAAAGCCAAGCATCCTTGTCTTCATTATTGGAGGAGGGTGAAGTCATGGTGCTCTAAATCTGCAACGAAAACAGCTCGAAATGAAAACAGAGGATATTTGCATGATACGGTGGACAAAACCTTCGGGAGTATATATAATGAATTTTTACTGACCAAAATACGTAACATACAAGAAAACGGAATTCGGGAGGCACACGAGGTGCCCACGAGACAGGAGGCACGCCCTATAGGGGGGGCACACCCTCCTCTCTCGTGGGATCCTCATGTCCCCTTCGAACTACTTCTTTCTTCCTAAAATCCTTCAATAATCCAAAACTGATAAAAATTGCCATTAGAGTTGTTTTGCAGTTGGTTTACTTACCGTACCACATACCTATGCCTTTTTGGAGTCTGGAACATTCTGGAAAGTGTCTCTTATGTAAGTGCCGGTCCACCAACATATCAAATTATCAAAGTACCGAATGCGAATCTTATAAACATGATGAAAACTAGCTTGACGATAATTCCCAATGTGTCCTCGGGAGCTCCTTCTTCATTATTAGAATTTGTCCAGGCTTATCCTTTGCCACATAAAGGATTGGGCCACCTTGCTGCACTTTATTTACTTTATTTACTTTTTGCTCGTTACTATTTATCTTATCACAAAATTATCTATCACCTACTATTTCAGTGCTTGCAGAGAAAACCTTACTGAAAACCGCTCATCATTTCCTTCTGCTCCTCGTTGGGTTCGACACTCTTACTTATCGAAAGGACTACGATAGATCCCCTATAGTTGTGGGTCATCAAGACTCTTTTCTGGCTCCGTTGCCGGGGAGCGTAGCGCTCTTGGTGAGTGGAACTTGGTAAGGAAACATTTATATAGAGTGCTGAAATTTTCTGTTACTTCTCACTATGGAAACTAATCCTTTGAGGGGCTTGTTTGGGGTATCTTCACCCCAACCAGAAGAGCAAAGAGATGCTCCTCAACCTACTGAACCATATGAAAATATTCACTTTGAGATTCCTTCGGGTATGATAGAAAAACTGCTAGCTAATCCTTTTGCGGGAGACAGAACATTGCATCCCAACTTACACCTCATCTTTGTGGATGAAGTTTGTGATTATTTAGGCTTGCAGGTATTCCCGATGATGTTGTAAAAAGGAAGGTCTTCCCTTTATCTTTGAAGGGAGATGCAATAACATGGTATAGGCTATGTGATGATACGAGATATTGGAATTATAAGCGATTGAAGTTGGAATTTCACCAGAAGTTCTATCCTATGCATCTTGTTCATCGTGATCGTAATTACATATATAATTTCTGACCTCGCGAAGGAGAAAGTATCGCTCAAGCTTGGGGGAGGCCTAAGTCAATGTTGTATTCATGCCCCAATCATGAGCTCTCTTGGGAAATGATTATTCAGAATTTTTATGCTCGGCTTTCTCTTGATAATCGCAACCTGCTTGATACTTCCTGTGCTGGTTCCTATATGCTGAAGACTATTGATTTCAAATGGGACTTGTTGGGAAGAATTAAATGCAACTCTGAAGATTGGGGTTCCAACGATGGAAAGGAGTCAGGTATGACACCTAAGTTTGATTGTGTTAAATCTTTTATGGATACCGATGCTTTCCGTGGATTTAGCTCTAAGTATGGACTTGAATTTGAGATTGTAGCTACTTTTTGTGAAACTTTTGCTACTCACGTTGATCTCCCTAAAGATAAGTGGTTTAAATATAATCCTCCCGTTGAAGTGAAAGTAGTTGCACCTATTACAGTCGAAGAGAAGACTATTACATATAATGATCCTATTATTCCTACTGCTTATGTTGAAAAACCTCATTTTCCTGTTAGGATAAAAGATCATGCTAAAACTTCGACTGTTGTTCGTAAGAGCAATGTTAGACCTTATACACCTCCTGAGCAAATCAAAGTTGAACCTAATGTTGCTATTGTTAAAGATCTCTTGTCTGATAATATTGATGGGCATGTTATTTATTTCTGTGATGAAACTGCTAGAATTGCCAAACCTTGTGCTAAAGATAAACATAGACCTGTGGTAGGCATGTCTGTTATTTTGGTTAAAATAGGAGATCATTGTTATCATGGCTCATGTGATATGGGTGCTAGTGCTAGTGCAATACCTATTGACCTATACAAAGAAATTAAGCACGATATTGCACCTGCTGAGTTAGAAGATATTGATGTCACAATTAAACTTGCCAATAGAGATACTATTTCACCAATGGGAATTGTTAGAGATGTTGAAGTCTTGTGTGGGAAAACTAAATATCCTCATGATTTTCTTGTTCTTGGCTCCCCACAAGATAGCTTTTGTCCCATTATATTTGGTAGACGCTTCTTGAACACCGTTAATTCTAGGATAGATTGCGAAAAGGACGTAGTTATTATTGGTCTAGGGGATATGTCTCATGAGTTCAACTTTTCTAAATTTCGTAGACAACACCGTGAAGAGGAACCATCTAGTAAGGATGAAATTATTGGTCTTGCTTCCATTGATGTTCCTCCAACTGATCCATTAGAACAATATTTGCTAGACCATGAAAATGATATGTTTATGAAGGAAAGGGAAGAAATATATGAAGTGTTCCTTAAACAAGAACCTATGCTGAAACATAACCTTCCCGGTGAAATTCTTGGGGATCCCCCTCCACTCAAGGGTGATCCCGTGTTTGAACTCAAACCACTACCTGATAATCTTAAGTATGCTTATCTTGATGAAAAAGAAATATATCCTGTTATTATTAGTGCTAACCTCTTTCAGAGAAAGAAGAAGAAAGATTATTGAAAACTCTGAAGAAGCATAGAGCTGCTATTGGATATACTCTAGATGATCTTAAGGGCATTAGTCCCACATTATGTCAACAAAAAATCTCAGTGGAGAAAGATGCCAAACAAGTTAGAGATCCTGAAAGACGATTAGATCCCAAAATGAAGGAAGTGGTAAGAAAGGAGATACTAAAACTCCTTGAGGCAGGTATTATTTATCCCGTTGCTGATAGTGAATGGGTAAGCCCTGTCCATTGTGTCCCTAAAAGGGAGGTATTACCGTTGTCCCTAATGATAAAGATGAATTGATCCCACAAAGAATTATTACAGGTTATAGGATGGTAATTGATTTTCGTAAGTTAAATAAAGCTACTAAGCAAGATCATTACCCTTTACCTTTTATTGATCAAATGCTAGAAAGGCTATCCAAACACACACATTTTTTGCTTTCTAGATGGTTATTCTAGCTTCTCTCAGATACCTGTATCAGTGGGGGATCAATCTAAAACTACTTTTACTTGCCCTTTTGGTACTTTTGCTTATAGACATATGCCTTTTGGTTTATGTAATGCACCTGCTACCTTTCAAAGATGCATGATGGCTATATTTTCTGATTCTTGTGAAAAGATTAGTGAGGTATTCATGGATGACTTCTCCGTCTATGGATCCCCTTTTGATGATTGTTTGAGCAACCTTGATCGAGTTTTGCAGAGATGCGAAGACACTAGTCTCGTCCTGAATTGGGAAAAGTGTCACTTTATGGTTAATGAAGGCATTGTCTTGGGGCACAAGATCTCCGAGAGAGGTATTGAAGTTGATAAAGCCAAAGTTGATGCTATTGAAAAGTTGCCATGTCCCAAGGACATAAAAGGTATAAGAAGTTTCCTTGGTCATGCCTGTTTTTATAGGAGGTTCATTAAGGACTTTTCTATAATCTCTAGGCCTTTGACTAATTTATTGCAAAAATATATTCATTTTGTCTTTGATGATGATTGTGTAGAAGCATTTGAAACACTTAAGAAGGCTTTGATCACTGCACCTATTGTTCAGCCACCTGATTGGAATTTACCTTTTGAAATTATGTGCGATGCTAGTTATTATGCTGTAGGGGCTGTTTTAGGGCAGAGAATCGATAAGAAATTGAATGTTATCCAGTATGCTAGTAAGACTCTTGATACGTCCCAGAGAAATTATGCTACCACTGAAAAAGATTTCTTAGCACTTGTGTTTGCATGTCATAAGTTTAGACCTTATATTGTTGATTCCAAAGTTACTATCCACACTGATCATGCTGCTATTAAATATCTTATGGAAAAGAAAGATGCTAAGCCTAGACTCATTAGATGGGTTCTCTTGCTCCAAGAATTTGACTTGCATATTATTGATAGAAAGGGAGCTGAGAACCTCGTTGCAGACAACTTGTCTAGGCTAGAGAATGTTCTTGATGACCCACTGCCTATTAATGATAGTTTTCCTGATGAACAATTAGCAGTTGTCAATGCTTCTCGTACTGCTCCTTGGTATGCTGATTATGCTAATTACATTGTTGCTAAAATATATACCTCCTAGTTTCACATACCAGCAAAAGAAAAAGTTCTTTTATGATTTAAGACATTACTTCTGGGATGATCCACACCTTTATAAAGAAGGAGTAGATGGTATTATTAGACGTTGTGTGCCTGAGCATGAACAGGAACAAATCCTACGCAAGTGTCACTCCGACTCCTATGGAGGACACCACGCTGGAGATAGAACTGCACACAAGGTACTACAATCTGGTTTTTATTGGCCTACTCTTTTCAAAGATGCTCATAACTTTGTCGTACCTTGTGATGAATGTCTAAGAATAGGTAACATTAGTAGATGTCAAGAAATGCCTACGAATTATTCTCTTGTTATTGAACTGTTTGATGTATGGGGCTTTGATTATATGGGACATTTTCCTGCCTCGAATGATTATACACATATTTTAGTTGCTGTTGATTACGTTACTAAGTGGCTAGAAGCTATTCCCACTAGTAGTGCTGATCATAACACTTCTATTAAAATGCTTAAAGAAGTTATTTTCCCGAGGTTTGGAGTCCCTAGATTTCTTATGACTGATGGTGGTTCACAGTTTATTCATGGTGCTTTTCTAAGATGCTTGCTAAGTATGATGTCAATCATAGAATCGCATCTCCTTATCACCCGCAGTCTACTGGTAAGTAGAGTTGAGCAATAGAGAGCTCAAATTAATTTTGCAAAAGATTGTGAATAGATCTAGAAAGAATTGGTCCAAAAAACTTGATGATGCATTATGGGCCTATAGAACTGCATACAAAAATCCTATGGGTATGTCTCCATATAAGATCGTTTATGGAAAAGCATGTCATTTACCTCTTGAATTTGAACATAAAGCATATTGGGCTGTTAAAGAGCTCAATTATGACTTCAAACTTGCCGGTGAGAAAAGGTTATTTGATATTAGCTCACTTGATGAATGGAGAACCCAAGCATATGAGAATGCTAAGATTTTCAAAGAAAAAGTCAAACGCTGGCATTATAAGAGGATACAGAAGCGTGAGTTTAACGTAGGAGATTATGTGTTATTGTTCAACTCTAGTTTTAGATTTTTTTGCAGGGAAACTTCTCTCAAAATGGGAAGGTTCCTACGTTATCGAGGAGGTCTATCATTCTGGTGCTATAAAAATCAACAACTTCGAAGGCACAAACCCGAGGGTGGTAAATGGTTAAAGAATTAAACATTATATTTCAGGTAATCCTATCAATGTTGAAACTAATATTATTGAAACCATAACCCCTGAGGAATACATAAGAGACACTTTCCGAACGCCTGCATCGAAAAGGCATAGGTATGTGGTACGGTAAGTAAACCAACTCCAAAACAACTCTAATGGCAATTTTATCAGTTTTGGATTATTTAAGATTTTAGGAAGAAGAAGTAGTCCGAAGGTACACGAGGCTCCCACGAAGAGAGCGGGCGCGCCCAGAGGGCGTGCCCCCATCTCGTGGGCACCTCGTGCCTCCCGGACTCCGTTTTCTTGTATGTTACGTATTTTGGTCGGTAAAAATTCATTATATATACTCCCAAAGGTTTTGACCACCGTATCACGCAAATATTCTCTGTTTTCATTTCGAGCTGTTCCTCCTGCAGAATAAAGCAAGATGTCTTCTCGAGAATCAGTTGGGGAGAGCTGGTGTCCCAAAGAAACGCTAGGTCC